>CAJNRD030001123.1:10896862-10986304 GCA_905319865.3 Cotesia congregata
AAAATTACAGGGCACCTCCTGTGTAATTTTTTATCAATCTCGATATTCAATAAACTTATTTTGACCTTGTGTGACTTTGAGAAATTTAAAAAAGTAGGTCAAACTCAAGTAAAATTGATTTAGGCCTATGAAATCAGGTTTCTTTATCCCCTTTAAATTTTTTATGGTCCTCAAAAATCAAAGATTACCCCCTAAGTCAAACACTGTCCCTCTGAATTTTTATTAAACCTATTTTTATGTTGTATGACGTTAAAAAATTAATTAAAGTAGGACAAACCTTAGTTTTATAGATTAAGGCTATGAAAATATTGTTTCTCGATGCCCTTCAATTTTTTTAAAGTCCTTTAAAATCACAGGGATCTTCCAAGTCATCCACTGGCCCTCTCAATATTTATTAAACCTTTTTTGACCTTGTAGAACCTTGACAAATTAATTAAAGTAGGTCAAAACCACGTTCAATTGATTGAGGCCCAAATAATCATGTTTCTTGATAGCTTAACATTCTTTTATCGCCCCTTAAAAATGAAAGGGCACCTCCTGTGTAAACCTTTATTCCTCTTAATATATATTTAACTTATTTTGACCTTGTGTGACGATGAGAAATATAAAAAAGAAGGTCAAACTCAAGTAAAATTGATTTAAGCCTAAGAAATCAGGTTTATTAACGCCATTAAATGTTTTCATGGTCTTCTGAAATTACAGGGTACTTCTTGAGTTTTCCTTCGTGCCTCTGAATTTTCGATGAACCTATTCTGACCTTGTATGACCTCGAGAAATTAATAAAGGCAGTTCAAAACCGAGTACAAATCATTTATGCCCAAAAAATCCAGTTTCCTTATGCCCTAAAATTTTTTTATGGGCCTTAGAAATTAAAGTGTACCTTTTAAGTCATTCGCTGTCTCTATGAATGCTTATTGAAACTATTTTGAACTTGTATGACCTTGATAACTTAATTAAAGTAAATCAATTAGAATTGATTTAGGCCAAAAAAATCAGTTTTTATATGGCCTTAAATTTTTTTTTGGTCTTATAAAATTACAGGGTAGCTCCTAAGTCATCCTGTGTCCCTTTGAATTTTTAATAAACCTATTTTGATATTGGATAAGCTTCAAATATGAAAAAAAGTATCTCAAACTGAAGGATAATAGGATTAGGCTCTAAAAATCAGGTTTTTTTGAGCCCTGAAATTTTTTTATGGTCAAATAAAGTAACAGGGTACCTCCGAAGTTATCCTCTCCTGATCTCAATTTTTATTGAGCCTATTTTTGCATTTGATGGCCTTGAAAAATTAATGAAAGTAGGTCAAACTCAAGTAAAATTGATTAAGGCCTAAAAAATCAAGTTTGTTCATGACCTTAAATGTTTTTATGGTCTTAGAAAAATACAGGGTACCTCTTGAGTCATCCTTTGTCCCTTTGAATTTTTGATGGACCTATGATGACCTTGTATGACCTTGAAATATTGATAAAATTAGGTCAAACGCAAGTATTATGGATTGAGTCTTTGAAAATCAGGTTCTTTTATGCCCTCAATTTTTTTTATCGTCCATCTAAATAAAAGGGTTTCTTTCAAGTTATTCTCTGTCCCTCTTAATTTTTATTGAACCTATTTTGAAGTTGCATGACGTTGAAAAGTTAATGAGGCACTTAATAATTACAGTACACTTCCTTACTCATTTTCCGTCCCTCTTACTATTCATTAAACGTATATTGATGTTGTGTAAACTTGAAAAATAAAAAAAAGTAGGTCAAACTCAATTAAAATTGATTTAGGCCTAAAGAATCAGGTTTATATATGCCCTCAAATGTTTTTATAGTCCCTCAGAAATTACAAGACACGCCCTGTGTCATTTTCCGTCCATCTTAATATTCATTGAACGTATTTCGACCTTGTTTGACCTTAAAAAATAGAAAAAAAATAGGTCAAACTCGAGTAAAATTTATTTAAGCTCAAAAAATCACGTTATTCTATGCCCCTAAATCTTTTTAAGACTTTTTAAACTTACAGGGTACTTCCTAAGTTATCCACTGTCCATCTGAATTTTTGATAAACCTATTCTGACCCTGTATGACCTTGTAGAATTAATGAAAGTAGGTCAAACCCAAGTATTATCTATTGAGGACTGAAAAATCAGGTTTCTTTGTGCCCAAACATTTTTTGCTGGTCCTACGAAATCACAGGGTTCCTCCTTAGTCATCTACTGTACCTCTTAATTTTTATTGAACCTATTTTGACGTTGTATGACCTTAAAAAATTAATAAAAGTAGGTGAAAACCATGTATAATTTATTTAGGCGCTTACAATCCAGTTTCTTTTAGCACTAAAATTTTTTGATGGGCCTTAAACATTGAAGGGTACATTTTAAGTCATTTGCTGTCCCACTTAATTTTTATTGAGCATATTTTTACCTTGTATGGACTTGAAAAATATAAAAAAGTAGGTCAAACTCTAGTATAATTGATTTAGGCCCAAAAAATCAGGTTTCTTAATGCCCTCGAATATTTTTATAGTCCTTGACAAGTACAGAGTACCTTTTAAGACATCCTACGTTCGTCTCGATATTTATCAAACATATTTTGACTTTGCATGATCTTAAAATATCAATAAAAGTATGTCAAACCGGAGGATAATAGATTTAGGCCTAAAAAATTAGGTTTTTTTATGGCCTCAAATTTATTAATGGTCTTATAAAAGAACACGTTACCTCCTTAGTTATCTTTCGTCCCTCTCAATTTTAGATAAACGTATTCTGACCTTCTAAGTCCTTGACAAATCGAGAAAAGTAAGTTAAACCGAAGTATTATCGATTGAGGCCTTAAAATCAGGATTCTTTATGACTTAAAATTTTTATATGGTCTTTTAAAAATACAGGGTTTCTTCTTAATCATTCACTGTCCCTCCAATTTTTATTGTACCTATTTTAACGTTGTATGACCTTGGAAAATTAATAACAGTATGTCAAACAGATGGATAAAGGATCTAGGCCCAAATAATCAGGATTCTTCAAGCCCTTAAATATTTTTATGGTCGTATAAAATTACAGGGTAACACCTGAGGCATCCTATCTCCCTCTTAATTTTTATTGAGCATATTTTCACCATGTATGGTCTTCAAAAATTAATGAAAGTAGGCAAAAACCAAGTATTATCTATTGAGGCCATAAAAATCAGGTTTCTTTATGACCAACAAATTTTTTAATGGCCTTAAAAATCAAAGGGTACTTTCTCAGTCATCCGCTGTCTTTCTGAATTCTTATTAAACCTATTTTGACCTTGTATGACATTGAAATTTTGATTAAAGTAAGTAGAACTCAAGTAGAATTGATTTAGGCCAAAAAAATCAGTTTTTATCATGCATTTAAATGTTTTTTTGGTCTTATAAAATTACACGGTACCTTCTGAGTCATCCTGTTTCCCTCTGAATTTTTAATAAACCTATTTTGTCCGTGCATGACCTTCAAATATAAAGAAAAGTATGTCATACTGACGGATAATAGATTTAAGCTTAATAAATGAAGTTTTTTTGAGCCCTGAAATATTTTTATGGTCTCATAACAATACTGGGTACCTCCTGAGTTATCCTCTCTCCCTCTTAATTTTTATTGATCCTATTTTTACCTTATATGGCCTTGAAAAATTAATGAATGTTGGTCAAACTCAAGTAAAATTGATTTAGGCCTAAAGAATCAGGTTTATCAATGCCCTCAAATTTTTTTATCGCCCCTCAAAAGTTACAAGGCACGCCCTGTGTCATTTTCCGCGCCTCTTAATATTTATTGAACATATTTTGACCTTGTGTCACCTCGAAAAGTATAAAAAAATGGGTCACACTCGAGTAAAATTGATTTAACCCTAAAAAATTACGTTATTCCATGCTCCCAAATGACCTTGTATGACCTTTAAAAATTATTGAAAGTAGGTCAATCCTAAGTATTATCGATTGAGGCTCAAAAAATAAGGTTTCTTTATGCCATTAAATTTTTTTATGGTACTTGACAATTATGGGGTACCTTCTTATACATCATATGTCCCTCATATGTCAAACATCATATGTCAATCCGAAGGATAATAGAATTAGGCAAAAAAATCAGGTTTTTTTATGCACTCAAATTCCTTTCTGGTCTTATAAAAAGTTATCCTTCGACAATCTCAATGTTAGATCAACCTATTCTGACCTTGTAAGTCCTTGACAAATCGATAAAATTAGGTCAAATCCAAGTATTATCGACTGAGGCCATAAAATCAGCATTCTTTATGACTTAAAATTTTTATATGGTCTTTATAAATTACAGGGTTTCTTCTTAGTCATCCACTGTCCCTCTAAATTTTTATTGAACATTTTTTACGTTGTATGAGCTTGGAAAATTAAAAACAGTATGTCAAACCGAAGGATAATGTATCTAGGCCCAAATAATCAGGATTCTTCAAGCCCTCAAATATTTTTATGGTCTTATAAAATAACAGGGTAATTCCTGATGCATCCTATCTCCCTCTCAATTTTTATTGAGTATATTTTTACCTTGTATGGCCTTTAAAAATTAATGAAAGTAGGTAAATCACGATTAAAATTGATTCGTGAACTAATAATCAGGTTTTGGTATGCCTTTAAATTTTTTTTTGGTTATATTAAAGCACAGAGTACCTCCTGAGTTATTTTACGTCCCTTTAAGTTTTTAATTAACCTATTTTGATCGTGCATGACCTTCAAATATACAGAAACGTATATCATACTGAAGGATAATTGATTTAGGCACAAAAAATCATGTTTTTTTGAGCCCTGAAATTGTTTTATGGTATAATAACGTTACAGGGTACTTTCTGAGTTATCCTCTCTCCTTTCAAATTTTTATTGAGCCTATTTTTACCTTGTATGGCCTTGAAAAATTAATGAACGTTGGTCGACTCAAGTAAAATTGATTTAGGCCTAAAGAATTTGATTATTAATGCCTTCAAATTTTTTAAGAGCTCCCTAGAAATTACATGGAACGCCCTGTGTCATTTTTCATCTCTCTTAATATTTATTGAACCTATTTTGACCTTGTGTTACCTTGAAAAATATAAAAAAATAGGTTAAACTAGAGTAAAATTTATTTAAGCGAAGAAAAATTACGTTATTCCATGCTCCCGGATGACCTTGTATGACCTTGAAAAATAAATGAAAGTAGGTCAAACCGAAGTGTTATCGAAATAGGCCCAAAATATTAGGTTTCTTTGTGCCATTAAATTTTTTTATGGTACTTGACAATTACGGGGTACCTTCTTAGACATCCTACGTTCCTCTCGATATTTATTAAACCTATTCTAACCTTGCATGATCTTGAAATATCATGAAAAGTATGTCAAACCGAAGGATAATAGATTTAGGAAAAAAAATTTGGTTCCTTCATGCACTCAAATTTTTTTCTGGTCTTATAAAATAACTGGGTACTCCCTGAGTTATCGTCCGTCTATTTTAATTTTTGATGAACCTATTCTGACCTTGTAAGACCTTGACAAATCGATAAAAGTAGGTCAAACCCAATTAATATCGATTTAGGACTCAAAGATCAGGTTTCTGTATGCCCTTAAATTCTTCTATGGCTCTTAACAATTAGAGGGTTTCTCCTTCTTCATCTACTGTCCTTATCAAGTTTTATTAAACCTATTTTGACGTTTTATGACCTAGAAAAATCAATAAAAGTAGTTCAAAACCAAGTACAATTGATTTAGGCCCAAAAAATCCAGTTTCTTTATGCCCTAAAATTTTCTATAAGACTTAAAAATAAAAGAATACCTGTTCAGTCATCCGTTGTCCCTCTAAATTCTTATTGAACCTATTTTGACCTTGTATGACCTTGAAAATTTGATGAAAGTAGTCAAAACTAGACTAAAATTGAGTTAGATGCCTAAAATCAGTTTTTTTCATGCCCTTAATTTTTTTTTTGGTCTTATAAAATAACTGGGTATCTCCTGAGTTATCCTACGTCCATCTTTATTTCTAATAAATCTATTTTGACCGTGCATGACCTTCAAATATAAATTATAGTTTGTCAAACCTGAGGATAATAGATTTAGGCCTAATGAATCAGGTATCTTGATGCTCTCCAATTGTTTAATGGTCTTATAAAAGAACAGGTTACCTCATAAGATTTTCTTCGACCATCTCAATGTTAGATCAACCTATTCTGACCTGTTAAGTCCTTGCCAAATCGATAAAAGTAGGTCAAATCCAAGTATTATCGATTGAGGCCATAAAATCAGGATTCTTTATGACTTAAAATTTTTATAAGGTCTTTAAAAATCACAGGGTTCCTTCTTAGTCATCCACTGTCCCTCTAAATTTTTATTAAAATTATTTTGACGTTGTATGACCTTGAAAAATTAATAACAGTATGTCAAACCGAAGGATAATGGATCTAGGCCCAAATAATCAGGATTCTTCAAGCCCTCAAATTTATTTGTGGTCTTATAAAATTACGAGGTCACTCCTGAGGCATCGTATCTCCCTCTGAATTATTATTGAGCATATTTTTACCTTGTATGGCGTTCAAAAATTAATGAATGTGGGTAAACCCCAAGTATTATCTATTGAGGCCTTAAAAATCAGGTTTCTTTATGACCAAAAATTTTTTCATGGGCCTTAAAAATCAAAGAGTACATTTTCAGTCATCGGCTATTCCTCAAGATTCTTATTAAACTTATATGGACCTTGTATGACCTTAAAAGTTTATTTAAAGTAGGTCAAACTCAAGGAAAATTGATTTAGGCCGAAAAAATCAGTTTTTTTCATGCTCTTAAATGTTTCTTTGGTCTTATAAAATTACAAGGTACCTCCTCAGTTATCCTGTGTCCCTTTCAATTATTAATAAACCTATTTTGATATTGCATGACCTTTAAATATAAAGAAAAGTATATCATACTAAAGGATAATGGATTTAGGCACAAAAAATCATGTTTTTTTGAGCCCTGAAATTTTTTCATGGTATAATAACATTACAGGGTACTTCCTGAGTTATCCTTTCTCCCTCTTAATTTTCATTGAGACTATTTTTACCTTGTATGGCCTTGAAAAATTAATGAACGTTGGTCAAACTCAAGTAAAATTGATTTAGGCCTAACGGATTTAGTTTATTAATGCCCTCAAATTTTTTCAGAGCTCCTGAGAAATTACATGGAATGCCATGTGTCATTTTCCGTCACTCCTAATATTTATTGAACGTATCTTGACCTTGTGTGACCTTGAAAAGTTTAAAAAAATAGGTCAAACTCGAGTAAAATTGATTTAAGCCAAAAAAATTACGTTATTACATGCTCCCGGATGACCTTGTATGACCTTGAAAAATTAACAAAAGTAGGTCAAACCTAAGTATTATCGATCGCGGCCCAAAAAGTTAGGTTTGGTTATGCCATTAAATTTTTTTATGGTATTTGACAATTACGGGGCACCTCCTCAGACATCCTACGTCCCTCTTGATATTTATTAAACCAAGTTTGACCTTGCATGACCTTGAAATATCATGAAAAGTATGTCAAACCGAAGGTTTATAGATTTATGCAAGAAAATCAGGTTTCTTTATGCACTCAAATTTCTTTCTGGTCTTATAAAATCACTAGGTACCTACTGTGTTATCCTCCGTCCATCTTTATATTAAATGAACCTATTCTGACCTTGTAAGCGACCTATTCTGACCTTGTAAGAATTTTGAATATCGATAAAACTAGGTCAAACCCAATTATTATCGATTAAGGACTTAAAAATCAGGTTTCTCCATGCCCTAAAATTTTTTGATGGCTCTCAACAATTAGAGGGTTTCTCCTACGTCATCTACTGTCCTTTTCAATTTTTATTGAACCTATTTTGACGTTTGATGACTTTGAAAAATTAATAAAAGTAGTTTAAAACCAAGTACAATTAATTTAGGCCAAAACAATTTAGTTTCTTCATGCCCTAAAATTTCTTCATGGGCGTTAAAAATCAAAGGATACGTTCTCGGTTATCCGCTGTCCCTCCGAATTATAATTGAAACTTTTTTGACCTTGTATGACCTTGAAAATTTAATGAAAGTAGTCAAAACTCGAGTAGAATAGATTTAAACCCCAAAAATCAGTTTTTGTCATGCTCTTTGTGACGGGTGGGCCTAAAAAATCAGGTTTCTTTATGCCCTAAAATTCTTTTATGGTTCTTAACAATTGGAAGGTTTCTTCTAAGTCATCTACTGTCCCAATCAATTTTTATTGAACCTATTTTGACGTATTATGACCTTGAAAATTTAATAAAAGTAGTTCATAACCAAGTACAATTGATTTAGCCCCAAAAAATCTAGATTCTTTATGCCCTAAAATTATTTTATGGGCCTTAAAAATCAAGGGATATATTTTCAGTAATCCGCAGTCCCTCTAAATAATTATTGAACCTATTTTGACCTTTTATGACCGTGAAAATTTGATAAAAGTAGGTCAAACTCAAGTAAAATTGATTTAGGGCGAAAAAATCAGTTTTTTTGATGCCCTTAAATTTTTTTTTGCTCTTATAAAATTACAGGGTACATTCGGTGTCATCTTGTGTCCCTGTAAATTATTATTAAACGTATTTTGTACGTGCATGACCTTCAAATATAAAGAAAACTATGTCAAACTTATGGATAATGGATTTAGGCCCAAAAAATCAGGTTTCTTTGAGCCCTGAAATTTTTTTATGGTCTAATAAAATCACAGGGTACCTCCTGATTTATTCTATCTCTCCCGTAGTTTTTTATTGAGCCTATTTTTACCTTGTATTGCCTTGAAAGATTAATGAAAATAGTTCAAAGCCACGTACAATTGATTGAGGCCCAAAAAATTAGTTTTCTTGATTCCTTAGAATTATTTCATTGCTCTTCAAAAAATACAGGACACATCCTTTGCCATTTTCCATCCCTCTTAATATTCATTGAACGTATTTTGACCTTGTGTGACTTTGAAAAATATAAAAAAGTAGGTCAAACTCAAGTAAAATTTATTTAGCCCTAAAAAATCAAGTTCTTTCATGCCCGTAAATGTTTGTATGGTCTTATAAAGTTACAGGGTACCTCTTGAGTCATCCTTTGTCGCTTTGAATTTTCGATGAACCTATTCTGATCTTGTAAGACCTTGACAAATCAATAAAAGTATGTCAAACCCAAGTATTATCGATTGAGGCCTTAAAATCAGGATTCTTTATGACTTAAAATTTTTATATGGTCTTTAATAATCACAGAGTTCCTTCTTAATCATTTACTGTCCCTATTAATTCTTATTGAACCTATTTTAACGTTGTATGACCTTGGAAAATTAAAAAGGGTATGTCAAACCGAAGGATAATGGATCTAGGCCCAAATAATCAGGTTTCTTCAAGCTCTCAAATTTTTTATGGTCTTATAAAATTACAGGATAACTCCTGAGGCATCCTATTTCCCTCTTAATTTTTCTTGAGCCTATTTTTACCTTGTGTGGCCTTCAAAAATTAATGATAGTAGGTCAAACCCAAGTATTATCTATTGAGGCTTTAAAAATCAGGTTTCTTCGTGCCCTAAATTTTTTTCTGGTCATTAAAAATTACATGGTTCCTCCTTAATAATCTACTGTACCTCTCAATTTCTATTGACCGAATTTTGACATTTTATGACTTTGAAAATTTAATAAAAGTAGGTGAAAACCATGTACAATTGATTTAGGCTCTAAAATTCTAGTTTCTATATGCCCTAAAATTTTTTGATGGGCCTTAAACATTGAAGGGTACCTTTTAAGTCATTTGCTGTACCTCTCGATTCTTATTGATCATATTTTTACCTTTTATGGACTAGAAAAATATAAATAAGTATGTCAATCTCAAGTAATATTGATTTCAGCCTAAAAAATCAGGTTTCTTTATGCCCTGAAATTTTTTTATCGTCATTAAAAATTAAAGGGTACCTTTTCAGTCATCGACTGTCCCTCTCAAGTCATATTAAACCTATTGTGAAGTTGTATGACCTTCAAAAATTAATGAGAGTAGGCTAAACCCAAGAATTACCGATTTAGGCTTGAAAAATCAGATTTCTTAATGCCTTTAAATTTTTTTATAGCCCTTCAGAAATGACAAGGCACGCCTAGTGTCATTTTCCGTTCCTCTTAATATTTAATGAACGTGATTTGACCTTGTGTGACCTTAGAAAATATGAAGGAAATAGGTCACTCTCGAGTAAAAGTGATTTCAGACCAAACAATCTCGTTATTTTATGCCCTCAAATCTTTTTATGGTCTTTTGAAATATCAGGGTACTCCTTAATTCATCCTCTGCCCCTCTGAATTTTTGATAAACCTATTCTAACCTTGTATGACCTCGAAAACTTAATGAAAGTAGGTCAAACCCAAGTATTATCGATTGAGGCCCAAAAAATAAGGTTTCGTTACGCCCTAACATGATTGAATGGACCTTAAAAATTAAAGGCTACCTTCTGAGTCATTCACTGTCTCTCTTCATTTTTATTAGACCTATTTTGACCTTGTATGACCTTAAAAAATTAATAAAAATAGATCAGACGTAATTTTATGGATTGATGCCAAGAAAATATGGTTTTTTTATGCCCTTTAATTTTTTCGTAGTCTTCGAAAATCACAGCGTACCTCCTGAGTCATCTTCTCTCCCTCATTATTTTTATTGATGCAATTCTTACCTTGTTTGACTTTGAAAAATTAATGAAAGTATGTGAAAACCACGTACAATCGATTTAGGACCAAAAAATTCAGTTTCTTTATGCCCTAAAATTTTTTGACGAGCCTTTAAAATCAAAGGGTACCTTTTGAGTCATCCGCTGTCCCTCTTAATTCTAATGGGACCGATTTTGACCTTGTATGACCTTGAAAATTTAATGAGAGTAGGCTAAACCCAAGTATTACCGATTGAGGTGCAAAAAATCAGATTTCTTTAGGCCCTAAAATTTTTTTATGGTCTTATAAAATTACAGGGTACCTCCTGAGTCATCGTTTCTCACTTTTAATTTTTATAGAGCCTATTATTACCTTGTATGACCTTAAAAAAAATTATGAAAGTAGGTAAATCACGAGTAAAATTGATTCGGGAA
The DNA here is from genome assembly GCA_905319865.3 of Cotesia congregata. Classification (NCBI taxonomy): domain Eukaryota; kingdom Metazoa; phylum Arthropoda; class Insecta; order Hymenoptera; family Braconidae; genus Cotesia; species Cotesia congregata. Next base: position 10,907,922 of record CAJNRD030001123.1, read on the forward strand.
CTAAAAATCGGGTTTTTGTATGCCTTTTAATTTTTTTTGGTTATATAAAATCACAGAGTACCTCCTGAGTTATTCTACGTCCCTCTCAATTTGTAATGAATCTATTCTTACCTTGTATGGCCTTGAAAAATTAATAAAAGTAGGTCGAACCCAAGTACAATTTATTGAGGCTCGATAAATCAGGTTTCTTTATCCCCTCTATTTTTTTTATGGTCCTCAGAAATTAAAGGGTACCCGCTAAGTCATTCACTGTCCCTCTTGATTTTTATTTAACCTATTTTTATCTTGTATGACGTTAAAAAATTAATTATAGTAGGTCAAACCCAAGTTTTATGGATTAAGGCCAAGAAAATATGGTTTCTCTATGCCCTTTAATTTTTTTATAGTCCTTCAAAATCACAGAGCTCCCCCGAAGTCATCCACTGACCCTCTAAATTTTAATTGAACCTATTTTGACCTTGTATGACCTTGAAAAATTAATTAAAGTAGGTCAAAACCGAGTACAATTGATTTAGGCCCAAAAAATCAGGTTTCTTTATGCCTTAACATTTTTTTATGGCCCTTTTAAAATTACAGGGCACCTCCTGTGTAATTTTTTATCAATCTCGATATTCAATAAACTTATTTTGACCTTGTGTGACTTTGAGAAATTTAAAAAAGTAGGTCAAACTCAAGTAAAATTGATTTAGGCCTATGAAATCAGGTTTCTCTATCCCCTTTTAATTTTTTATGGTCCTCAAAAATCAAAGATTACCCCCTAAGTCAATCACTGTCCCTCTGAATTTTTATTTAACCTATTTTTATGTTGTATGACGTTAAAAAATTAATTAAAGTAGGTCAAACCTTAGTTTTATGGATTAAGGCTTTGAAAATATTGTTTCTCGATGCCCTTCAATTTTTTTAACGTCCTTAAAAATCACAGGGATCTTCCAAGTCATCCACTGGCCCTCTCAATATTTATTAAACCTTTTTTGACCTTATAGAACCTTGACAAATTAATTAAAGTAGGTCAAAACCACGGTCAATTTATTGAAGCCCAAATAATCAAGTTTCTTGATAGCTTAACATTCTTTTATGGCCCCTTAAAAATGAAAGGGCACCTCCTGTGTAATCCTTTATTCCTCTTAATATATATTTAACTTATTTTGACCTTGTGTGACGATGAGAAATATAAAAAAGAAGGTCAAACTCAAGTAAAATTGATTTCGGCCTAAGAAATCAGGTTTATTAACGCCATTAAATGTTTTCATGGTCTTCTGAAATTACAGGGTTCTTCTTGAGTTTTTCTCCGTCCCTCTGAATTTTCGATGAACCTATTTTAACCTTGTATGACCTTGAGAAATTAATAAAGGCAGTTCAAAACCGAGTACAAATCATTTATGCCCAAAAAATCCAGTTTCCTTATGCCCTAAAATTTTTTTATGGGCCTTAAAAATTAAAGTGTACCTTTTAAGTCATCCGCTGTCCCTATGAATGCTTATTGAAACTATTTTGAACTTGTATGACCTTGAAAACTTAATTAAAGTAGATCAAACTCAATTAGAATTGATTTACGCCAAAAAAATCAGTTTTTATATGGCCTTAAATTTTTTTTTGGTCTTATAAAATTACAGGGTAGCTCCTAAGTCATCCTGTGTCCCTTAGAATTTTTAATAAACCTATTTTGATATTGGATAAGCTTTAAATATGAAAAAAAGTATCTCAAACTGAAGGATAATAGGATTAGGCTCTAAAAATCAGGTTTTTTTGAGCCCTGAAATTTTTTTATGGTCAAATAAAGTAACAGGGTACCTCCGAAGTTATCCTCTCCTGATCTCAATTTTTATTGAGCCTATTTTTGCATTGGATGGCCTTGAAAAATTAATGAAAGTAGGTCAAACTCAAGTAAAATTGATTGAGGCCTAAAAAATCAAGTTTGTTCATGACCTTAAATGTTTTTATGGTCTTAGAAAGTTACAGGGTACCTCCTGAGTCATCCTTTGTCCCTTTCAATTTTTAATGGACCTATGATGACCTTGTTTGACCTTGAAATATTGATATAATTAGGTCAAACGCAAGTATTATGGATTGAGTCCTTGAAAATCAGGTTCTTTTATGCCCTCAATTTTTTTTTATCGTCCGTCTAAATAAAAGGGTTTCTTCTAAGTCATTCTCTGTCCCTCTTAATTTTTATTGAACCTATTTTGAAGTTGCATGACGTTGAAAAGTTAATGAGAGTACGCTAAACCCAAGTATTTCCGATTGAGGCCCAAAAAATCAGGTTACTTGATTCCTTAAAATTTTTCGAAGGCACTTAATAATTACAGTACACTTCCTTACTCATTTTCCGTCCCTCTTACTATACATTAAACGTATATTGATGTTGTGTGAACTCAAAAAATAGAAAAAAAATAGGTCCACCTCGAGTAAAATTTATTTAAGCTCAAAAAATCACGTTTTTCTATGCCCCTAAATCTTTTTAAGACCTCTTAAACTTACAGGGTACTTCCTAAGTCATCCACTGCCCATCTGAATTTTTGATAAGCCTATTCTGACCATGTATGACCTTGAAAAATTAATGAAAGTAGGTTAAACCCAAGTATTATTTATTGAGGACTGCAAAATCAGGTTTCTTTGTGCCCTAACATTTTTTGCTGGTCCTAAGAAATCACAGGGTTCCTCCTTAGTCATCTACTGTACCTCTTAATTTTTATTGAACCTATTTTGAGGTTGTATGACCTTGAAAAATTAATAAAAGAAGGTGAAAACCATGTATAATTTATTTAGGCGCTTACAATCCAGTTTCTTTTAGCACTAAAATTTTTTGATGGGCCTTAAACAGTGAAGGGTACATTTTAAGTCAGTTGCTGTCCCACTAAATTTTTATTAAGCATATTTTTACCTTGTATGGACTTGAAAAATATAAAAAAGTAGGTCAAAATCTAGTAAAATTGATTTAGGCCCAAAAAATCAGGTTTCTTAATGCCCTTGAATATTTTTATAGTCCTTAACCATTACAGAGTACCTTTTGAGACATCCTACGTTCGTCTCGATATTTATCAAACATATTTTGACTTTGCATGATCTTAAAATATCAATAAAAGTATGTCAAACCGGAGGATAATAGATTTAGGCCTAAAAAATCAGGTTTTTTTATGGCCTCAAATTTATCAATGGTCTTATTAAAGAACACGTTACCTCCTTAGTTATCTTTCGTCCCTTTCAATTTTAGATGAACTTATTCTGACCTTCTAAGTCCTTGACAAATCGAGAAATGTAAGTTAAACCGAAGTATTATCGAATGAGGCCTTAAAATCAGGATTCTTTATGACTTAAAATTTTTATATGGTCTTTTAAAAATACAGGGTTTCTTCTTAATCATCCACTGTCCCTCTCAATTTTTATTGTACCTATTTTAACGTTGTATGACCTTGGAAAATTAATAACAGTATGTCAAATAGATGGATAAAGGATCTAGGCCCAAATAATCAGGATTCTTCAAGCCCTCAAATATTTTTATGGTCGTATAAAATTACAGGGTAACACCTGAGGCATCCTATCTCCCTCTTAATTTTTATTGAGCATATTTTCACCATGTATGGTCTTTAAAAATTAATGAAAGTAGGCAAAAACCAAGTATTATCTATTGAGGCCATAAAAATCAGGTTTCTTTATGACCAACAAATTTTTTATAGGCCTTAAAAATCAAAGAGTACTTTCTTAGTCATCCGCTGTCTTTCTGAATTCTTATTAAACCTATTTTGACCTTGTATGACGTTGAAAATTTGATTAAAGTAAGTAGAACTCAAGTAGAATTGATTTAGGCCAAAAAAATCAGTTTTTATCATGCATTTAAATGTTTTTTTGGTCTTATAAAATTACACGGTACCTTCTAAGGCATCCTGTTTCCCTCTGAATTTTTAATAAACCTATTTTGTCCGTGCATGACCTTCAAATATAAAGAAAAGTATGTCATACTGACGGATAATAGATTTAAGCTTAATAAATGATGTTTTTTTGAGCCCTGAAATATTTTTATGGTCTCATAACAATACTGGGTACCTCCTGAGTTATCCTCTCTCCCTCTTAATTTTTATTGATCCTATTTTTACCTTGTATGGCCTTGAAAAATTAATGAATGTTGGTCAAACTCAAGTAAAATTGATTTAGGCCTAAAGAATCAGGTTTATCAATGCCGTCAAATTTTACTCAATGCCCTCAAAAAATTACGTTATTCCATGCTCCCAAATGACCTTGTATGACCTTTAAAAATTATTGAAAGAAGGTCAATCCTAAGTATTATCGATTGAGGCTCAAAAAATTAGGTTTCTTTATGCCATTAAATTTTTTTATGGTACTTGACAATTATGGGGTACCTTCTTAGACATCATACGTCCCTCATATGTCAAACATCATATGTCAAACCGAAGGATAATAGAATTAGGCAAAAAAATCAGGTTTTTTTATGCACTCAAATTCCTTTCTGGTCTTATAAAAAGTTATCCTTCGACAATCTCAATGTTAGATCAACCTATTCTGACCTTGTAAGTCCTTGACGAATCGATAAAATTAGGTCAATCCCAAGTATTATCGACAGAGGCCATAAAATCAGCATTCTTTATGACTTAAAATTTTTATATGGTCTTTATAAATTACAGGGTTTCTTCTTAGTCATCCACTGTCCCTATAAATTTTTATTGAACATTTTTTACGTTGTATGAGCTTGGAAAAATAAAAACAGTATGTCAAACCGAAGGATAATATATCTAGGCCCAAATAATCAGGATTCTTCAAGTTCCCAAATATTTTTATAGTCTTATAAAATAACAGGTTAATTCCTGAAGCATCCTATCTCCCTGTCAATTTTTATTGAGCATATTTTTACCTTGTATGGCCTTCAAAAATTAATGAAAGTAGGTAAATCACGATTAAAATTGATTCGTGAACTAAAAATCAGGTTTTGGTATGCCTTTAAATTTTTTTTTGGTTATATTAAATGACAGAGTAGCTCCTGAGTTTCTCTACGTCCCTTTAAGTTTTTAATAAACCTATTTTGATCCTGCATGACCTTCAAATATACAGAAACGTATATCATACTGAAGGATAATTGATTTAGGCACAAAAAATCATGTTTTTTTGAGACCTGAAATTGTTTTATGGTATAATAACGTTACAGGGTACTTTCTGAGTTATTCTCTCTCCTTCTTAATTTTTTTAAGCCTATTTTTACCTTGTATGGCCTTGAAAAATTAATGAACGTTGGTCGACTCAAGTAAAATTGATTTAGGCCTAAAGAATTCGATTATTAATGCCTTCAAATTTTTTTAGAGCCCCCCAGAAATTACATGGAACGCCCTGTGTCATTTTTCATCCCTCTTGATATTTATTGAACCTATTTTGACCTTGTGTGACCTTGAAAAATATAAAAAAATAGGTCGAACTAGAGTAAAATTGATTTAAGCGAAAAAAAATTACGTTATTCCATGCTCCCGGATGACCTTGTATGACCTTGAAAAATAAATGAAAGTAGGTCAAACCGAAGTGTTATCGAAATAGGCCCAAAATATTAGGTTTCTTTGTGCCATTAAATTTTTTTATGGTACTTGACAATTACGGGGTACCTTCTTAGACATCCTACGTTCCTCTCGATATTTATTAAACCTATTCTAACCTTGCATGATCTTGAAATATCTTGAAAAGTATGTCAAACCGAAGGATAATAGATTTAGGAAAAAAAATTTGGTTCCTTCATGCACTCAAATTTTTTTCTGGTCTTATAAAATAACTGGGTACTCCCTGAGTTATCGTCCGTCCATTTTAATTTTTGATGAACCTATTCTGACCTTGTAAGACCTTGACAAATCGATAAAAGTAGGTCAAACCCAATTAATATCGATTTAGGACTCAAAGATCAGGTTTCTGTATGCCCTCAAATTCTTCTATGGCTCTTAACAATTAGAGGGTTTCTCCTTCTTCATCTACTGTCCTTATCAAGTTTTATTAAATCTATTTTGACGTTTCATGACCTAGAAAAATCAATAAAAGTAGTTTAAAACCAAGTACAATTGATTTAGGTCCAAAAAATCCAGTTTCTTTATGCCCTAAAATTTTCTATAAGACTTAAAAATAAAAGAATACCCGTTCAGTTATCCGTTGTCCCTCTAAATTCTTATTGAACCTATTTTGACCTTGTATGACCTTGAAAATTTGATGAAAGTAGTCAAAACTAGACTAAAATTGAGTTAGATGCCTAAAATCAGTTTTTTTCATGCCCTTAATTTTTTTTTTGGTCTTATAAAATAACTGGGTATCTCCTGAGTTATTCTCCGTCCATCTTTATTTCTAATAAATCTATTTTGACCGTGCATGACCTTCAAATATAAATAATAGTATGTCAAACCTGAGGATAATAGATTTAGGCCTAAGGAATCAGGTTTCTTGATGCTCTCCAATTGTTTAATGGTCTTATAAAAGAACAGGTTACCTCATAAGTTTTCCTTCGACCATCTCAATGTTAGATCAACCTATTCTGACCTGTTAAGTCCTTGCCAAATCGATAAAAGTAGGTCAAATCCAAGTATTATCGATTGAGGCCATAAAATCAGGATTCTTTATTACTTAAAATTTTTATAAGGTCTTTAAAAATCACAGGGTTCCTTCTTAGTCATCCACTGTCCCTCTAAATTTTTATTGAAATTATTTTGACGTTGTATGACCTTGAAAAATTAATAACAGTATGTCAAACCGAAGGATAATGGATCTAGGCCCAAATAATCAGGATTCTTCAAGCCCTCAAATTTATTTGTGGTCTTATAAAATTACGGGGTCACTCCTGAGGTATTGTATCTCCCTCTTAATTATTATTTAGCATATTTTTACCTTGTATGGCGTTCAAAAATTAATGAATGTGGGTAAACCCCAAGTATTATCTATTGAGGCCTTAAAAATCAGGTTTCTTTATGACCAAAAATTTTTTCATGGGCCTTAAAACCAAAGGGTACATTCTCAGTCATCAGCTATCTCTCAAGATTCTTATTAAACTTATATGGACCTTGTATGACCTTGAAAATTTATTTAAAGTAGGTCAAACTCAAGTAAAATTGATTTAGGCCGAAAAAATCAGTTTTTTTCATGCTTTTAAATGTTTCTTTGGTCTTATAAAATTACAAGGTACCTCCTCAGTTATCCTGTGTCCCTCTCAATTATTAATAAACCTATTTTGATATTGCATGACCTTGAAATATAAAGAAAAGTATATCATACTAAAGGATAATGGATTTAGGCACAAAAAATCATGTTTTTTTGAGCCCTGAAATTTTTTCATGGTATAATAACATTACAGGGTACTTCCTAAGTTATCCTCTCTTCCTCTTAATTTTCATTGAGACTATTTTTACCTTGTATGGCCTTGAAAAATTAATCAACGTTGGTCAAATTCAAGTAAAATTGATTTAGGCCTAACGGATTTGGTTTATTAATGCCCTCAAATTTTATTAGAGCCCCTGAGAAATTGCATGGAACGCCATGTGTCATTTTCCGTCACTCCTAATATTTATTGAACGTATTTTGACCTTGTGTAACCTTGAAAAATATAAAAAAATAGGTCAAACTCGAGTAAAATTGATTTAAGCCAAAAAAATTACGTTATTACATGCTCCCGGATGACCTTGTATGACCTTGAAAAATTAACGAAAGTAGGTCAAACCTAAGTATTATCGATCGCGGCCCAAAAAATTAGGTTTGGTTATGCCATTATATTTTTTTATGGTATTTGACAATTACGGGGTACCTCCTCAGACATCCTACGTCCCTCTTGATATTTATTAAACCAAGTTTGACCTTGCATGACCTTGAAATATCATGAAAAGTATGTCAAACCGAAGGTTTATAGATTTATGCAAGAAAATCAGGTTTCTTTATGCACTCAAATTTTTTTCTGGTCTTATAAAATCACTAGGTACCTACTGTGTTATCCTCCGTCCATCTTTATATTAAATGAACCTATTCTGACCTTTTAAGCGACCTATTCTGACCTTGTAAGAATTTTAAAATTCGATAAAATTAGGTCAAACCCAATTATTATCGATTAAGGACATAAAAATCAGGTTTCTCCATGCCCTAAAATTTTTTGATGGCTCTCAACAATTAGAGGGTTTCTCCTACGTCATCTACTGTACTATTCAATTTTTATTGAACCTATTTTGACGTTTGATGACTTTGAGAAATTAATAAAAGTAGTTTAAAACCAAGTACAATTAATTTAGGCTCAAACAATTCAGTTTCTGCATGCCCTAAAATTCCTTTATGGGTGTTAAAAATCAAAGGATACGTTCTCGGTTATCCGCTGTCCCTGCGAATTCTAATTGAAACTTTTTTGACCTTGTATGGCCTTTAAAAATTAATAAAAGTAGGTAAAACCCAACTATTATCTATTGAGACCTTAAAAATCAGGTTTCTTTATGACTAAAAATTTTTTTATGGGCCTTAAAAATCATAGGAAACAGTCTTAGTAATCGGCAGTCCTTCTAGATTCTTATTAAACCTGTATTGACCTTGTATGACCTTGAAAATTCAATTAAAGTAGGTCAAACTCAAGTAAAATTGATTTAGGCCGAATGAAATCAGTTTTTTCATGTCCTTAAATGTTTTTTTGGTCTTATAAAATTACTTGGTACCTTCTGAGTCAACCTGTATCCCTATAAATTTTTAATAAACCTATTTTGATCGTGCATGACCTTCAAATATAAAGAAAAGTATATCATACTGAAGGATAATATATTTAGGCCCAAAAAATGAGGTTTTTTTGAGCCCTGAAATGTTTTTATGGTCTTTTAACAATACTGGGTACCTCCTGAGTTATCCTCTCTCCCTCTTTATTTTTATTGAGCCTATTTTCACCTTGAATGGCCTTGAAAAATTAATGAATGTTGGTCAAACTCAAGTAAAATTGATTTAGGCCTAAAGAATCAGGTTTATTAATGCCTTCAAGTTTCTTTATCGCCCCTCAGAAATGACAAGGAACGCCTTGTGTCATTTTCCATCCATCTTAATATTTATTGAACGTATTTTGACCTTGTGTGATCTTGAAAAATAGGTCAAACTCGAGTAAAATCGATTTAAGCCAAAGAAATTACGTTTTTCGATGCTCCCAAATAAACTTGTATGACCTTCAAAATTTAATGAAAGTAGGTCAATCATAAGTATTATCGATTGAGGCCCAAAAAATTAGGTTTCTTTATGCCATTAAATTTTTTTATGGTACTTGACAATTATGGGGTACCTCCTTGGACATCGTACGTCCCTCTCGATATTTATTGAACCTATTTTGACCTTGCATGCCCTTGAAAGATCATGAAAAGTATGTCAAACTGTAGGATAATAGATTTAGGCAAAAAAATCAGGTTTCTTTATGCACTCAATTTTCTATCTGGCCTTATAAAATCACTGGGTACCTCCTGAGTTATCCTGCGTCCATCTTAATTTTTGATGAACCTATTCTGACCTTGTGAGACCTTGACTAATAGATAAAAGTAGGTCAAACGCAATTATTATCGATTAAGGACTTAAAAATCAGGTCTCTCTATGCCTTAAAATTCTTATATGATTCTTAACAATTAGCGGGTTTCTCCTAAGTCATCTACTGTACCTATCAATTTTTATTGAACCTATTTTAACGTTTTATGACTTTGAAAAATTAATAAACGTAGTTCAAAACTAAGTACAATTGATTTAGGCCCAAAAAATTCAGTTTCATTATGCTGTAAAATTTTTTTATGGGCCTTAAATATCAAAAGATACCTTCTCAGTCATCCGCTGTTCCTCTGAATTCTTATTAAACCTATTTTGACCTTGTATGACCTCGAAAATTTGATGAAAGTGGTCAAAACTCGAGTAAAATTGATTTAGACCCCAAAAGTCAGTTTTTTTTCATTCCCTTAAATTTTTTTTTGGTCTTCAAAAATTACACGGTACCTCCTAAGTCATCCTGTGTCCTTATGAATTTTTAATGAACCTATTTTAACAGTGCATGACCTTCAAATATAAAGAAAAGTATGTCAAACTGATAATCGATTTAGGCCTAAAAAATCAGGTTTCGTTGAGCCCTGAAGTTTTTTTATGGTCTAAGAAAATTACAGGGTACCTCCTGAGTTCTTCTCTCTTCCTCTTTATTTTCATTAAGCCTATTTTCACATTGTATGGCGTTGAAAAATTAATGAAAGTATGTCAAAGCCAAGTTCAGTTAATTGAGGCCCAAATAATCAGGTTTCTTGATTCCATAAAATTTTTTTATAGCGCCTCAAGAAATACAGAGCACCTCCTTAGTCATTTTCCATCCCTCTTAATATTCATTAAACGTATTTTGAACTTGTGTGACTTTAAAAAATATAAGAAAGTAGGTCAAACTCATGTCAAATTGATTTAAGCCTCAAAAATCAGGTTTTTTCATCCCCGTAAATGTTTGTTTATTCTTATGAAGTTACAGGGGACCTCTTGAGTCATCTTTCGTCCCTTTGAATTTTTGATAAAACTATTCTGACCTTGCATCACCTTGACAAATTAATGAAAGTAGATCGAACCCATGTATTATCGATTGAGGCTGAAAAAATCAGGTTTCTTTATTCCCTTAAATTTTTTTATATACCTTGACAATAACGGAGTACCTCCTAAGACATTCTTCGTCCTTCTCGATATTTATAAAACATATTTTTACTTTGCATTATCTTGAAATATCAATAAAAGTATGTCAAACCGGAAGATAATAGATTTACGCCTAAAAAATCAGGTCTTTTTATGCCGTCAAATTCTTTAATGTTCTTATAAAAGAACAGGTTCTCTCCTGAGTGATCCTTCGTCCATTTTAATTTTAGATAAACCTATTTTGACCTTGTTAGTCCTTGACAAATCGATAAAAGTAGGTCAAACCCTAGTATTATCGATTGAGGCCTTAAAATCAGCAATCTTTATGACTTAAAATTTTTATATGGTCTTTAAAAATTACAGGGTTCCTTCTTAGTCATCCACTGTCCCTCTCAATTTCTATTGAACCTTTTTTAACATTGTATGACCTTGGAAAGTCAATAACAGTATGTCAAACCGAAGGATAATGGATCTAGGCCCAAATAAACCGGATTCTTCAAGCCCTCAAATATTTTTATGATCTTATAAAATGACAGGGTAACACCTGAGGCATCCTATCTCTCTCTTAATTTTTATTAAGCATATGTTCACCTTGTATGGTCGTCAACAATTGATGAAAGTAGGTAAAAACCAAGTATTATCTATTGAGGCCTTAAAAATCAGGATTTTTTATGCCAAAAAATTTTTTTATGGGCCTTAAACATCAAAGGGTATCTTCTCAGTCATCCGCTGTCTCTCTTATTTCTTATTAAACCTATTTTGACCTTGTATGACCTTGAAGATTTTATTAACGTTGGTCAAACTCAAGTAAAATTGATGTAGGCCGAAAAAATCAGTTTTTTTCATGCCCTTAAATTTTTTTTTGGTCTTATAAAATTACAGGGTACCTCCTGAGTCATCGTTTGTCTCGCTTAATTATTAATAAACCTATTTTAAACTTGCATGCCATTCAAATATAAAGAAAAGTATAACAAACTGAAGTATAATGAATTTAGGCCCAAAAAATCAGTTTTCTTTGAGCTCTGAAATTTTTTTAAGGTCTTATAAAATCAAAACGTACCTCCTGAGTTATTTTCTATCCCTCTTGATTTTGATTATGCCTATTGTTACCTTAAATGGCCTTGTAAAATTTATGAAAGTAGGTCAAACCTAAGTATTATCGATTGAGGCCCAAAAAGTTAGGTTTTTTTATGCCATTTAATTTTTTTATAGTACTTGACAATTACGGGGTACCTCCTCAGACATCCTACGTCCCTCTAGATATTTATTAAACCTATTTTGACCTTGCATGACCTTGAAATATCATGAAAAGTATGCCAAACCGAGGGATAATAGATTTATGGAAATAAATCAGGTTCCTTCATGCAATCGAATTTCTTTCTGGTCTTATAAAATCACTGGGTAACTACTGATTCATCCTCCGTCCATCTTAATATTTGATAAACCTATTCTGACCTTGTAAGACTTTGACAAATCGATAAAAGTAGGTCAAACCCAATTATTATCGATTAAGGACTTAAAAATCAGGTTTCTCTATGCCCTCAAATTTTTTTATGGCTCTTAACAATTAGAGGGTTTTTCCTAAGTCATCCGTTGTCCCTATCGATTTTAATTGAAGCTATTTTGACGTTTCATGACTTTGAAAAATTAATCAAAGTAGTTCAAAACCAAGTTCAACTGATCTAGGCTCAAAAAATTCAGTTTCTTTATGCCGTAAAATTTTTTTATGGGTCTTCAAAATTAAAGGATACTTTTTCAGTCATCTGCCTTCCCTTTGAATTTTTATTGAACCTATTTTGACCTTGTATGACCTTGAAAATTTAATGAGAGTAGTCAAAACTCGAGTAAAATTGATTTAGACCCCACAAATCAGTTTTTTTTATTCCCTTAAATTTTTTTTTGGTCTTATAAAATTACACGGAACCCCCTGAGTCATTCTGTGTCCCTCTTATTTTTTAATAAACCTATTTTGACCGTGCATGACCTTCAAATATAAAGAAGAGTATGTCATAATAAAGGATAATATATTTAGGCGCATAAAATCAGGTTTCTTTGAGCCCTGAAATTTTTTTATGGTCTAATAACATAACAGGGTACCACCTTACTCATCCTCTCTCCCTTTTAATTTTTATTGAGCCTACTTTTAACCTGTATGGCCTTGAAAAATTAATGAAAGTAGGTCAAAGCCAAGTACAATTAATTGAGGCGCAAAAAATCATGTTCCTTGATTCCATAAAATTTTTTTATAGCGCCTTAAGAAATACAGAGGACCTCTTTTGTCATTTTCCATCCCTCTTAATATTCATTAAACGTATTTTGAACTTGTGTGACTTTGAAAAATATAAAAAAGTAGGTCAAACTCATGTAAAATTGATTTAAGCCTCAAAAATCAGGTTTTTCCATGCCCGTAAATGTTTGTATATTCTTATGAAGTTACAGGGTACCGCTTGAGTCATCCTTCGTCCCTTTGAATTTTTGATGAACCTTTTCTGACCTTGCATGACCTTGACAAATTAATGAAAGTAGATCGAAACCAAGTATTATCGATCAAGGCCGAAAAAATACGGTTTATTTACGGCCTTAAATTTTTTTATAGACCTTGACAATTACGGAGTACCTCCTAAGACATCTGTCGTCCTTCTCGATATTTATCAAACCTATTTTGACTTTGCATGATCTTGAAATATCAATAAAAGTAAGGCAAACCGGAGGATAATAGATTTAGGACTAAAAAATCAGGTTTTTATATGCCCTCAAATTTTTTAATGGTCTTATGAAAGAACAGGTTACCTCCTGAGTTATCCTTCGACCATCTCAATGTTAGGTCAACCTATTCTGACTTTGTACGTCCTTGACAAATCGATAAAAGTGGGTCAAACCCAAGTATTATCGATTGAGTTCATAAAATCAGGATTCTTTATGACTCAAAATTTTTATATGGTCTTTAAAAAATTACAGGGTTTCTTCTTAGTCATCCACTTTGAATTTTTATTGAACTTATTTTAACGTTGTATGACATTGGAAAATTAATAACAGTATGTCAAACAGAAGGATAATGGGTCTAGGCCCAAATAAACAGGATTCTTCAAGCCCTCAAATTTCTTTATTGTCTCTTAAAATTCCAGGGTATCTCCTGAGGCATCCAGGTATTATCTATTGAGGCTTTAAAAATGAGGTTTCATTATGGTCAAAAATTTTTTGATGGTCCTTAAAAATTGAAAGGTACCTTCTTAGTCATCCGCTGTCCCTCTGAATTATTATTGAACCTATTTTGACCTTGAATGACTGAAAATTTTATTAAAGTAGGTCAAACTTAAGTAAAATTGATTTATGCCGAAAAAATCCGTTTTTTTCATGCCCGTAAATTCTTTTTTCGGTCTTACAAAATTACAGAGTACCTCTTAAGTCATTCTGTGTCTCTGTGAATTTTTAATAAACCTAATTTTTAGGGGAATGACCTTCAAATATAAAGAATAGTATGTCATACTGTAGGATAATAGATTTAGGCCTAAAAAATCAGGTTTTTTTTAGCCCTGAAATTTTTTTATGGTCTAATAACATTACAGGGTAACTCCTGAGTTATCCTCCCTTCCTCTTAATTTTTATTGAGCTTATTTTTACCTTGTATGGCCTTGAAAAATTAATGAAAGTAGATCAAACTCACGTAAAATTGATTTAGGCCTAAAGAATCAGATTCATTAATGCCCTAAAATTTTTCTATAGCCCCATTAGAAAATACGAGTCACGCTCTGTGTCATTTTCCGTCCCTCTTAATATTCATTGAACGTATTTTGACCTTGTGTGATCTTGAAAAATATAAAAAAATAGGTCAAACTCGAATAAAATTGATTTAAGCCAAAAAAATTGCGTTATTCTATGCTCCCATATAACCTTGTATGACCTTAAAAAATTAATGAAAGTAGGTCGAACCTGATGATTATCGATTGAGGCCCTAAAAATTAGGTGTCTTTGTGCCCTTAAATTTTTTGATTGTACTTGACAATTACGGGGTACCTCCTTAGACATCCTACGTTCCTCTCGATATTTATAAAACCTATTTTGAACGTGCATGACCTTGAAATATCATGAAAAGTATGTCAAAACGAAGGATAATCGATTTAGGCAAAAAAATCAGGTTTCTTTAAGCACTCAAATTTCTTTCAGGTCTTATAAAATCACTGGGTACCTCCTGAGTAATTTTCCGTCGATCTTAATTTTTGATGAACCTATTCTGATCTTGTAAGACCTTGACGAATCGATAAAAGTAGGTCAAACCCAATTATTATCGATTAAGGACTTAAAAATCTAGTTTCTGTATGCCTTAAAATTTTATTATGGCTGTTAACAATTAAGAGTTTTCTCCTAAGTCATCTACTGTCCCTATCAATTTTTATTAAACCTATTTTGACGTTTT
Organism: Cotesia congregata; assembly: GCA_905319865.3. NCBI lineage: Eukaryota > Metazoa > Arthropoda > Insecta > Hymenoptera > Braconidae > Cotesia > Cotesia congregata. The sequence goes on from CAJNRD030001123.1 coordinate 10,922,953, forward strand.
ATGACCTTGAAAAATTAATAAAAGTAGTTCAAAACCAAGTACAATTGATTTAGGCCCAAAAATAAGTTTTTTTCATGCCCTTAAAATTTTTTTCGGTCTTATAAAATTACAGGATACCTCCTGAGTCATCCTGTGTCCCTCTCGATTATTAATGAACCTATTTTGAGCGTGCATGACATTCACATATAGAGAAAAGTATGTCAAACTGAAGTAGAATGGATTTAGGCCTAAAAAATCAGGTTTCTTTGAGCTCTGAAATTTTTTTATGGTCTAATAAAATCAAAAGGTACCTCCTAAGTTATTCTCTATCCCTCTTAATTTTTATTGACCCTATTTTTTAACTTGTATGGCCTTAAAAAATTAATGAAAGTAGGTAAAAGCCAAGTATAATTAATTGAGGCCCAAAAAATCAAGTTTCGTGTTTCCTTAAAATTTTTTTATGTTGTCTTAAGAAATACAGGGCAACTCTTTTGTCATTTTCCATCTCTCTTAAAATTCATTGCACGTATTTTGACCTTGTGTGACTTTGAGAAATATAAAAGAGTAGGTCAAACTCAAGTAAAATTGATTAAGGCCTAATGAATCAGGTTTGTTAATGCCCTCAAATTTTTTTATAGCCCCTCAGAAATTAAAAGGCTCGCCCTATGTCATTTTCCGTACCTCTTAATATTCATTGAACGTATTTTGACTTTGTGTGACCTTAAAAAATATAAAAAATAGGTCAATTCGAGTAAAATTGATTTAAGCCAAAAAAATTACGTTATTCCATGATCTCAAATGACCTTGTATAACCTTGAATAATTAATGAAAGTAGGTATAACGGAAGTATTATCGATTGAGGCCAAAAAAATTTGGTTTCTTTATGCCAATAATTTTTTTTATGGTACTTGACAATTACGGGGTACCTTCTTAGACATCCTAAGTCTCTCTTAATATTTATTAAACCTATTTTGACCTTGCATGACCTTGAAATATCATGAAAAGTATGTCGAACCGAAGGATAATAGATTTAGGCAATAAAATCAGGTTTCTTTATGCACTCAAATTTCTTTCTGGTCTTATAAAATCACTGGGAACCTCCTGAGTTATCCTCCGTCCACCTTAATTTTTGATGAACCTATTCTGACCTTGTAAGACCTTGACAAATCGATAAAAGTAGGTCAATCCAAATTATTATCGAATAAGTACTTCAAAATCAGGTTTCTCGATGCCCTAAAATTCTTTTATGGTTCTTAACACTTAGAGGGTTTCTTCTAAGTCTTCTACTGTACCTATCAATTTTTCTTAAACCTATTTTGACGTTTTATGACTTTAAAAAATTAATAAAAGTAGTTCAAAACCAAGTAAAATTGATTTAGACCCAGAAAATCAGTTTTTTTCATGCCCTTAAATTATATTTTGGTTTTATAAAATTACAGGGTACCTGCTAAGTCATCCTGTGTCCCTCTGGATTTTGAATGGACCTATTTTGAACGTGCATGACCGTCAAATTCAAAGAAAAGTATATTAAACTGAAGGATAATGGATTTAGGCCCAAAAAATCAGGTTTATTGATTTCCTAAAATTTTTTTATTGAGCTTTAAGCAATACAAAACACTCCCTTGGTCATTTTCCATCGCTCTTATTATTTATTAAACGTATTTTGCTCTTGTGTGACTTTGAAAAAGATAAAAAAGTAGGTCAAACTCAAGTAAAATTGATTTAGGCCTCAAAAATCAGGGTTTTTCATGCCCTCAACTTTTTTAATGGTCTTATAAAAGAACAGGTTACTTCCTGAGTTGTCTTTCGTCCATCTCAATTTTAGATGAACCTATTCTGACTTTTTAAGTCCTTGACAACTCGATATAAGTAGGTCAAACCCAAGTATTATCGATTGAGGCCTTAAAATCAGAATTCTTAATTACTTAAAATTTTTATATGGTCTTTAAAAATTACAGGGTTTCTTTTTAGTCATCCACTACCTCTCTCAATTTTTATTGAACTCATTTTAACGTTGTATGACCTTGGAGAATTTATAACAGTATGTCAAACCGATGGATTATGGATCTAGGCCCAAATAATCAGGATGCTTCAAGCCCTCAAATTTTTTAATGGTCTTATATAATTACAGGGTATCTTTTAAGGCATCCTATCTCCCTCTCAATTTTTATTGAGCATATTTTCAACATCTATGGTCTTTTAAAATTAATGAACGTAGGTAAAAACCAAGTATTGTCTATTGAGGCCTTAAAAATCAGGTTTCTTTATGACCAAAAATTTTTTTAAGGGCCTTTCAAATCAACCGGTACTTTCTCAGTCATCCGCTGTCCCTCTAAATTCTTATTAAACCTCTTTTGACCTTGTATGACATTGAAAATTTAATTAAAGTAGGTCAAACTCAAGTAAAATTGATTTAGGCCGAAAAAATCAGTTTTTTTCATGCCCTTAAATGTTTTTTTGGTCTTATAAAATTACACGGTACCTGCTAAGTCATCCTGTTTCCCTCTGAATTTTTAGTAAACCTATTTTGTCCGTGATGACCTTCAAATATAAAGAAAAGTATGTCATACAGACGGATAATAGATTTAAGCCCAAAAAATAAGGTTTTTTTGAGCCCTGAAATTTGTTTATGGTCTCAAAACGATAATGGGTACCTCCTGAGTTATCCTCTCTCCCTTTTAATGTTTATTGATCCTATTTTTACCTTGTATGGCCTTGAAAAATTAATGAATGTTGGTCAAACTCGAGTAAAATTGATTTAGGCCTGAAGAATCAGATTTATTAATGCCCTTAAATTTTTTTATCGCCCCTTAGAAATTACAAGGCACGCCCTGTGTCATTTTCCGTCCCTCTTAATATTTATTAAACCTATTTTGACTTTGCATGACCTTGAAATTTTCATGAAAAGTATGTCAAACCGTAGGATAATAGATTTAGGCAAAAAAATCAGGTTTCTTTATGCATTCAAATTTCTTTCTGGTCTTATAAAATTAAAGGGTACCTCCTGAGGAATCCTATCTCCCTCTTAATTTATCTTGAGCAGATTTTTACCTTGTATGGACTTCAGAAATTAATAGAAGTAGGTCAAACCCAAGTATTATCGATTGAGGCCGTAAAAATCACGTTTCTTCGTGCCCTAAAATTTTTTCCGGTCTTTAAAAATTACAGGTTTCCTCCTCAGTCATCTACTCAATTTTTATTGAACCTATTTTGACGTTGTATGACCTTGAAAAATTAATAATAGTAGGTGAAAACCATGTACAATTGATTTAGGCGCTGAAAATCCAGTTTCTTTATGCCCTTAAATTTTTTGATGCGCTTTAAAAATCGAAGACTACCTTTTAAGCTACTTGCTGTCCCTCCTAGTTTTTATTGAGCCTATTTTTACCTTGGATGGACTTGATAAATATGAAAAAAAAATAGGTCAAACTCAAGTAAAATTGATTTAGGCTTAAAAAATCCTGTATTTATATGCCCTCAAATTTTTTCATGGCCCTTAAAAATTAAAGGGTACCTCCTAAGTGATTTTCTGTCCATCTCAATTTTTATTGAACCTATTTTAAAGTTGTATGACCTTGAAAAATTAAGAAGAGTAGGCTAAACCCAAGAATAACCGATTTAGGCTTAAAAAATCAGATTTCTTAATGCCTTAAAATTTTTTTATAGCCCCTCAGAAATGACTGGACACGTACTGTATCATTCACCGTCCATCTTAATATTCATTGAAGGCATTTTGACCTTGTGTGACCTTGAAAAATAAAAAAAAATAGGCCAAACTCGACTAAAATTGATTTAAGCCCAAAAAATCACGTTATTTCATGCCCCCAAATCTCAATATGGTCTTTTAAAACTACAGGGTACTTCCTTAGTCATCCTCTGCCCCTCTTAATTTTTGATAAACCTATTCTGACCTCGTTTGACCTTGAAAAATTAATGAAAATACGTCAAACCCAAGTATTATCGATTAAGGCCCAAAAAATCAGGTTTCTTTATGTCCTTAAATTATTTTATGGTCCTTAAAAACCAAACGGTAGCTCCTGAGTCATTTACTGTCTCTCTTCAATTTTATTGAACCTATTTAGACCTTGTATGAAGTTAAAAAATTACTAAAAATATGTCAGACCTGAATTCTATGGATTGAGGCCAAGAAACTATCGTTTCTTTTTGCCCTTCAATTTTATTGTAGTCCCAAAATTCTCAGAGTTCCTCCTAAGTCATCAACTGTACCTTTTAATGTTTATTGAACCTATTTTGACCTTGTATGACCTTGAAAATTTAATATGAGTTGTAACAATACTTTTCCCCAAAATTTAAACAAAATTTTACCGGAGGCGGAGATACCGGCTGGGTAGAGTATTTACGCTCGCCCTTTTTAAATATGTCATAAAAATAATAAGAGCAGCCCGGAAACTCCTCAGGCTGGGTTAGTGCACGATAGGACGCCAGGTAATTTTATCTAAAAATTACCAAAATAATTCAAAATTCCAGGGGCTGCCCCGGACGATCAATCAACGATTTAAATTAATGCGAATGAAAAAGTAAGCCGCAAAATAATTAAAGTTGAGATTAAGACAGAATTTACATTCAGAAATCATAAGTAATTAATCATAAAATAGTACTTTATATTAATTAGTTGAAATAGGAAGATGAGTTGCAGGAGAAGAATTTAGGAATTAATTTACATAAAATAATTCATTATTCAAAACGAAGTTGCTTAAAACTATATCTATTTTATAAATAATAAATTAAATCCTTTATGGAATTTTGATTAATATCACGGAAAAAAAGGACACTGAGTGTGGATCTGTTGCCAACACTAGGCGCAGGGAGGGACGCACACAGGAATAAAATTCGTGTGACAGAGTAGGCGAAACCCTACTCTCATTAAGTAGTATTACCGATTGAGGCCCAAAAAATCAGGTTTCTTTAAGTCCTCAATTTTTTTTTATGGTTTTATAAAATTACAGGGTACCTCCTGATTCATCTTCTCTCACTCATTATTGTTATTGAGCCTATTTTTACCTTCTATAGCCTTGAAAATTTAATGAAAGTAGGTAAATCACTATTAAAATTGATTCGGGAACTAAAAATTGGGTTTTTGTATGCCTTTAAATTTTTTTTTTGTCATATAAAATCACAGAGTACCTCCTAAGTTATTCTACGTCCCTCGAAATGTGTAATAAATCTATTCTTACCTTGTATGACCTTGAAAAATTGATGAAAGTAGGTCAAACCCAAGTACAATGGACTTAGGCCCAAAAAATCAGGTTTCTTTAAGCCCTCAAATTTTTTTATGATCTTAGAAAATTACAGGGTACCTTCTGAGTGATGATATTTCCCTCTTAATTTTTATTGATAGTATTTTTACTGTGTATTGCCTTGAAAAATTAACAAAAGTAGGTCAAACCCAAGTACAATCGATTCAAGCCCAAAAAATCAAGTTTTTTGATGCCCTCAAATTTTTTTATGGACCTAAAAAATCAAAGGGTACCTCCTAAGTGATTTAATGTCTCTATTCATTTTTATTTAACCTATTTTAACCTTCTATGACTGAAAAAAATTAATAAAAAATTGTCAGACCTAAGTTTTATGGATTAAAGCCAAGAAAATATGGTTTCTTTATGCCCTTCAATTTTTACGTACTCCTCAAAAATAACAGAGTTCCTCCTAAGTAATCCACTGACCACCTAAATTTGTATTGAACCAATTTTAACCATTTATGACCTTAAAAAATTTCTAAAAGTAGGTCAAAACCAAGTAAAATTGATTAAGGCCCAAAAAGTCAGGTTTCTTGATGCCTTGAAATTTTTTAAGGGCCTCTTAAAAATTACAGGGCACCGCCGTTGTCATTTTCGTCCCTCTTAATGTTTGTTAAACGTATTTTGACCTGAGTAACCTTGAAAAATATAAAAAAGTAGGTCAAACTCAAGTAAAATTGATTTAGGCCTACAATATCAGGTTTGTCTATGCCCGTTAATGTTTTTATGGTCTTATAATATTACTAAGTACCTCATGAGTCATCCTCCGTCCTTATGAATTTTTGATAAACCTATGCTGACCTTGTATGACCTTGAAAAATAAATGAATGTAGGTCAAACCCAAGTACAATTGATTTGGCCCCGAAAAATCAGGTTTCTTTATCCCCTCTAATTTTTTCATGGTCTTCAAAAATTGAAGAGTACCCCCTAAGTCATTCAAGGTCCCTCTTAATTTTTATTTAACCTCTTTTTATCTTGTATGACGTTGAAAAATTAATTAAACTAGGTCACACCTAAGTTTTATGGATTAAGGCCAATGAAATATGGTTTCTCTATGCTCTTTAATTTTTTTATACTCCTTAAAAATCACAGGGTTCCTCCCAAGTCATTGACTGACCCTCTAAATTTTTATTGAATCTATTTCAGCCTTGTATGACGTTGACAAATTAATTAAAGTAGGTCAAAAACAAGTTCAATTGATTGAGGCCAAAAAAATTAGGTTTCTTGATGCGTTAACATTTTTTCATGGCCCCATAGAAAATTACAGGTCACCTCCTCTGGAATTTTTTAGTCCTCTTGATATTCATTGAACGTATTTTAACCTTGTGTGACATTGGAAAATATAAAAAAGTAGGTCAAACTCAAGTGAAATTGATTTAGGACTAAGCAATCAGGGTTATTAATGGGAATTAAAAGTTTTCATGGTCTTATGAAATTACAGGGTACGTCCTGAGTCTTCCTCCATGCCTCTGAATTTTCGATGAACATATTCTGACCTTGTATGAAATTGAAAAATTAATAAAGGTAGTTAAAAACCAAGAACAATTGATTTAGGACCAAAAAATCCAGTTTCTTTATGCCTTAAAATTTTTTTTGGGCCTTAAAAATCTAAGGGTACTTTCTCAATCATCCGCTGTCCCTATAAATTCTTATTGAACTTATTTTGACCTTTTATGACCTTGAAAATTTAATTAAAGCAGGTCAAACTCAAGTAAAATTGATTTAGGACAAAAAAATCAATTTTTTTCATGCCCTAAAATTTTTTTTTTGTCTTATAAACTTACAAGGTATTTCCTGAGTCTTTCTGTGTCCGTCTGGATTTTTAATAAACCTATTTTGACCGTGGATGACCTTCAAATATCAAGAAAAGTATGTCATTCTGAAGAATAATAAATTTAGGCCATAAAAATAAGGTTTTTTCTAGCCCTGAAATTTTTTTATGGTCTAATAACATTACAAAGTACCTTTAGAGTTATGCTCTCTCCCTCATAAATTTTATTGATCCTATTTTTACCTTGTATGGCCTTGAAAAATTAATGAATGGTGGTCAAACTCAAGTAAATTGATTTAGGCCTAACGAATCAGATTTATTAATGCCCTCAAATTTTTTTATCGCCCCTTAGAAATTACAAGGCACGCCCTGTATCATTTTCCGTCTCTCTTAATATTTATTGAAAGTATTTTGACCTCGTGTGACCTTGAAAAATATAAAAAAACAGGTCAAACTCGATTAAAATTGATTTAAGCCAAAAAAATTACGTTATTCTATGCTCCTAAATGACCTTGTATGACCTTTAAAAATTAATGAAAGTAGGTCAATCCTGAGTATTATCGATTGAGGACCAAAAAATTAGGTTTCTTTAAGCCATTAAACTTCTTTATGGTACTTGAAAATCGCGGGGTACCGCCTTAGACATCCTACGTCCCTCTCAATATTTATTAAACCTATTTTGACCTTGCATGACCTTGAAATATCGTAAAAAGTATGTCAAACCGAAGGATAATAGATTTAGGCAAAAAAATCAGGTTTCGTTATGCACTCGAATTTCTTTCTGGTCTTATAAAATCACTGGGTACCTCCTGAGTTATCCTGCGTCCATCTTAATTTTTGATGAACCTACTTTGACCTTGTAAGTCCTTGACGAATCGATAAAAGTAGGTCAAACCTAATTATTATCGATTGAGGTCCAAAAAATTAGGTTTTTTAATGCCATTAAATTTTTTTATGGTACTTGACAATTACGGGGTACCTCCTAAGACATTCCACGTTCCTCTCGATATTTATTAAACATATTTTGACCTTGCATGGCCTTGAGATATCAAGAAAAGTATGTCAAACCGGAGGATAATGGATTTAGGCAAAAAAATCAGGTTTCTTGATACACTCAAATCTCTAATAAAATAACTGGGTACCTCCCGAGTTTTATTCCGTCCATCTCAATTTTTAATGAGCCTATTCTGACCTTGTAAGACCTCGACAAATCGATAAAAGTAGGTCAAACCCAATTATTATTGATTAAGGACTTAAAAATCAGGTTTCTTTATGCCCTAAAATTCTTTTATGGTTCTTAACAATTGGAGGGTTTCTCCTAAGTCATCTTCTGTCCCAATCAGTTTTTATTGAACCTATTTTGACGTATTATGACTTTGAAAAATTAATAAAAGTAGTTCATAACCAAGTACAATTGATTTAGCCCCAAAAAATCTCGTTTCTTTATGCCCTAAAATTATTTTATGGGCCTTAAAAATAAAGGAATATATTTTTGGTAATCCGCAGTCCCTCTGAATAATTATTGAAGCTATTTTGACCTTGTATGACCGTGGAAATTTAATAAAAGTAGGTCAAACTCAAGTAAAATTGATTTAGGGCGAAAAAATCAGTTTTTTTGATGCCCTTAAATTTTTTTTCGGCCCTATAAAATTACAGGGTACATTCGGTGTCATCCTGTGTCCCTGTGAATTTTTAATAAAAGTATTTTGACCGTGCATGACCTTCAAATATAAAGAAAAGTATGTCAAACTTATGGATAATGGATTTAGGCCGAAAAAATCAGGTTTTTTCGAGCCGCGAAATTTTTTTATGGTCTAATAAAATCACAGGGTACCTCCTGATTAATTCTATCTCTCCTATAATTTTTATTCAGCCTATTTTTACCTTGTATTGCGTTGAAAGATTAATGAATGTAGGTCAAAGCCATGTACAATTGATTGAGGCCCAAAAAATTAGGTTTCTTGATTCCTTAAAATTTTTTTATTGCTCATCAAAAAATACAGGACACCTTCTTTGCCATTTTCCATCCCTCTTAATATTTATTGAACGTATTATGACCTTGTGTGACCTTGAAAAATATAAAAAAATAGGTCAAACTCGAGTAAAATTGATTTAATCCAAAAAAATTATGTTATTCCATGCTCCCAAATGACCTTGTATGACCTTTAAAAATTTATGAAAGTAGGTCAATCCTAAGTATTATCGATTGATGCCCAAAAAATTAGGTTTCTTTATGCCATTAAATTTTTTCATGGTACTTGACAATTACGGGGTACCTCCTTCAACATCCTACGTCCCTCTCGATATTTATTGAACCTATTTTGACCTTGCATAACCTTGAAATATCATGAAGAGTATGTCAAACCGAAGGATAATAGATTTAGGCAAAAAAATCATGTTTTTTTATGCACTCAATTTTCTATCTTGCTTTATAAAATCACTGGGTACCTTCTGAGTTATCCTGCGTCCATCTTAATTTTTGATGAACCTATTCTGACCTTGTAAGACCTTGACTAATCGATAAAAGTAGGTCGAACCCAATTATTATCGATTAAGGACTTAAAAATCAGGTCTCTCTATGCCCTAAAATCCTTTTATGGTTTTTAACAATTAGCGGGTTTCTCCTAAGTCATTTACTGTACCTATCAATTTTTATCGAACCTATTTTGACGTTTTATGACTGAATAATTAATAAAAGTAGTTCAAAACCAAGTACAATTGATTTAGGCCCAAAAAAGTCAGTTTCTTTATGCCCTAAAATTTTTTCATGGGCCTTGAAAATCGAAGGATACCTTCTCAGTCATCCGCTGTTCCTCTGAAATTGTAGCAAACATATTTTCACCCTGTATGACCTTGAAAATTTAATTAAAGTAGTCAAAACTCGAGTAAAATTGATTTAGACCCAAAAGATCAGATTTTTTCATGCCCTTACATTTTTTTTTTGGTTTTATAAAATCACAAGGTACCTCCTGAGTCATCCTGTGTCCCTCTCAGTTATTAATAAATGTATTTTGACCGTGCATGACCTTCAAATATAAAGAAAAGTATGTTAAACTGAAGTATAATGGATTTAGGCTCAAAAAATCAGGTTTTTTTGAGCCCTGAAATTTTTTTATGGTCTAATAAAATTAAAGAGTTCCTCCTGAGTTATTCTCTATCCCTCTTGATTTTTATGGAGCCTATTTTTACCTTTATGGTCTTGAAAAATTAATGAAAGTAGGCTATTAAATTTTTTTTTGGTACTTGACAATTACGGGGTACCTTCTTAGACATCCTACGTTCCTCTTGATATTTATTGAACCTACTGTGACCTTACTTGACCTTGAAATATCATGAAGAGTATGTCAAACCGAAGGATAATAGATTTGGGCAAAAAAATCTGGTTTCTTCATGCACTCAAATTTCATTCTGGTCTTATAAAATTACTGAGTAGTTCCTGAGTTATCCTCCGTCCATCTTAATTTTTGATGAACCTATTCTGACCTTTTAAGACCTTGACAAATTGATAACAGTATGTCAAACCAAATTATTATCGATTAAGTACTTAAAAATCAGGTATCTCTATGCCCTAAAATTCTTTTATGATTCTTAACAATTAAAGGGTTTTTCCTAAGTCATCTACTGTCCCTATCAATTTTTATTGAACCTATTTTTAAGTTTTATGACTTTGAAAAATTAATAAAAGTAGTTCAAAAGCGAGTAAAATTGATTTAGACCCAGAAAATCAGTTTTTTTTCATAGATCAAACTCGAGTAAAATTGATTTAAGCCAAAAATATTACGTTTCTCCATGCTCCCAAATGACCTTGTATGACCTTGAAAAATTAATGGAAGTAGGTCAAACCTAAGAATTATCGATTGAGTCCCAAAAAATTAGGTTACGTTATGTCATTTAATTGTTTTGTGGTATTTGACAATCACGCGGTACCTCGTTAGACATCCTACGTCCCTCTCGATATTTATTAAACCTATTTTGATCTTGCATAAACTTGAAATGCTATCAAAAGTATGTCAAACAGAAGGATAATCGAATTAGGCAAAAAAATCAGGTTTCTTTATGGACTCAAAATTTTTTCTGGTCTAATAAAATCACTGGCTACCTACCGAGTTATCCTCCGTCCATCTTAATTTTTGATGAACCTATTCTGACCTTGTAAGATTTTGACAAATCGATAAAAGTAGGTCAAACCCAATTATTATCGATTAAGGACTCGAAAATCAGGTTTCTCTATGCTCTAAAATTTTTTTATGGTTCTTAACAATCAAAGGGTTTCTCCTAAGTCATCTACTCTTCCTATCAATTTTTATTGAATCTATTTCGACGGTTTATGACATTGAAAAATCAATAAAAGTAGTTCAAAACCAAGTACAATTGATTTAGGCCCAAAAAATCCAGTTTCTCTATGCCCTAAAATTTTTTTATGGGCCTTAAAAATCAGAGGATACCTTCTTAGTCATCCGTTGTCCTTCTGATTTCTTATTGAACATATCTTGACCTTGTATGTCCTTGAAAATTTAATAAAAGTAATCAAAGCTCGAGTAAAATTTATTTAGACCCAGAAATCAAGTTTTTTTCATGCCTTTAAATTGTTTTTTGGTCTTATAAAATCACATGGTACCTTCTAAGTTATCTTGTGTCCCTCTGAATTTGTAATAAACCTATTTTAAACGTGCATGAACTTGAAATATATAGAAAAGAATGTCATACTGAAAGATAATAGATTTAGGCCCAAAAAATCAGGTTTTTTTGAGCCCTGAACTTTTTTTATGGTCTAATAACTTTACAGGGTACCTCCTGAGTTATTTTCTCTCCCTCTTAATTTTCATTGAGCCTATCTTTACCTTGTATGGCCTTGAAAAATTAATGAAAGTAGGTCAAAGCCAAGTACAATTAATTGAGGCCCACAAAATCAGGTTTCTTGATTTCTTAAAATTTTTTTATGGAGCCTTAAGAAATACAGGGCACCTCCTTTGTCATTTTCTATCCCTCCTTATATTCATTGAACGTATTTTGACCTTGTGTGACTTTAAATAATATAAAAAAGTCGGTCAAACTCTAGTAAAATCAATTTAAGCCTAAAAAATCAAGTTTTTTATGCCATTAAATTTTTTAATGGTCATATAAAAGAACAGGTTACCTCCTGAGTTATCCTTCGACTATCTTAATGTTAGATCACCCTATTCTGACCTTTTACGTCCTTGACAAATCGATAAAAGTAGGTCAAACCCAAGTATTATCGATTGAGGCCTTAAAATCAGGATTCTTTATAACTTAAATATTTATATAGTATTTAAAAATTACAGGGTTCCTTCTTAGTAACCCACTAACCCTCTCAATTTATATTGAATCTATTTTATTGTTGTATGACCTTGGAAAATTAATAACAGTATGTCAAACAGAAGGATAATGGATCTAGGCCCAAATAATCAGGATTCTTCAAGCCCTCAAATTTTATTATGGTCTTATAAAATTACAGGGTAACTCCTAAGGCATCCTATCTCCATATTAATTTCTATTGAGCACATTTTCACATTGTATGGTCTTTAAAAATTAATGAAAGTAGGTAAAAACCAAGTATTATCTATTGACGCCTTAAAAATCAGGTTTGTTTATGCACAAAAATTTTTTTATGGGCTTTAAAAATCAAAGAGTAGCTTCTCAGTTATCGGCTTTCCCTCTAAATTCTTATTGAACATATTTTGACTTTGTATGACCTTGAAATATTTATTAAAGTAGGTCAAACTCAAGTAAAATTGATTACGCCGAAATAATCAGTTTTTTTCATGCCCTTAAATTTTTTTTTGGTCTTATAAAATCACAGGGTACCTTTTAAGTCATCCTGTCTCCCTCTGAATTTTCAATAAACCTATTTTTTCCGTGCATGACCTTAAAATATATAGAAAAGAATGTCATACGGAAGGATAATAGATTTAGGCCCAAAAAATCAGGTTTTTTTGAGCCCTGAACTTTTTTTATGGTCTAATAACTTTACAGGGTATCTCCTGAGTTATCCTCTCTCCCTCTTGATTTTTATTGAGCCTATTTTTACCTTGTATGGCCTTGAAAAATTAATGGAAGTAGGTCAAACTCAAGTAAAATTGATTTAGGCCTAAAGAATCAGGTTTATTAATGACCTCAAATTTTTTCATAGCCCCTTAGAAATTAAAAGGCACGCCCTATGTCATTTCCCGTACCTCTTAATATTCATTGAACGTATTTTGACTTTGTTTGACCTTGAAAAATATAAAAAATAGGTCCAACTCAAGTAAAATTGATTTAAGCCTAAAAAATTACGTTATTCCATGCTCCCAAATAACCTTGTATGACCTTGAATAATTAACGAAAGTAGGTCAAACGAAACTATTTTCGATTAAAGCCAAAAAAATTAGGTTTCTTTATGCCATGAATTTTTTTTATGGTACTTGACAATTACGGGGTACCTTCTTAGAGATTCTAAGTCCCTCTTGATATTTATTGAACCTATTTTGACCTTGCATGACCTTAAAATATCATGAAAAGTATGTCAAACCGAAGGATAATAGATTTAGGCAATAAAATCAGGTTTCTTTATGCACTCAAATTTCTTTCTGGTCTTATAAAATCACTGGGTACCTCCTGAGTTATCCTCCGTCCATCGTAATTTTCGATGAACCTATTCTGACCTTGTAAGACCTTGACAAATCGATAAAAGTAGGTCAAACCCAATTATTATCGATTAAGGAATTAAAAATCAGGTTTCTTTATGCCCTAAAATTCTTTTATGGCTCTAAACAATTAGAGGGTATCTTCTAAGTCATCTTTTGTCCCTTTCAATTTTTATTGAACTTATTTTGACGTTCTATGATCTTGAAAAATTAATAAAAGTAGTTCAAAACCAAGTACAATTGATTTAGGCCTAAAAAATGTAGTTTTTTTATGCCCTAAAATTTTTTATGGGCCATAAAAATCAAAGAATAACTTCTCAGTCATTCGCTGTCCCTTTGAATTGGTATTAAACCTATTTTGACCTTGTATGACCTTGAAAATTTAATAAAAGTAGTCAAAACTCGAGTAAAATTGATTTAGACTCAAAAAATCAGTTTTTTTCATGCGCTTAAATTTTTTTTTGGTCGTATAAAATTACAGGGTACTTCCTGAGTCATCCTGTTTCCCTGTTGATTTTTAATAAACCTATTTTGTCCATGAATGTCATTCAAATATTGAGAAAATTATGTCAAACTGAAGTATAATGGATTTAGGCCCAAAAAATCAGGTTTCTTTGAGCTTTGAAATTTTTTTATGGTCTAATAAAATCAAAGGGTACCTCCTGAGTTATTCTCTATCCCTCTTGAATTCATTGAGCCTATTTTTACCTTTATGGCCTTGAAAAATTAATGAAAGTACAGTCGAATCGCGTTATGAGTCCGGCTTGTTTTCTTTGTTTTTGAACCAGAATCGCGTTATTAAGAGAGAGACACAAGGAGGGCTCATAACGCAACTCGACTGTAGGTCAAAGCCAAGTACAATTAATTGAGGCCCAAAAAATCAAGTTCCTTGATTCCTTAAAATTTTTTTATGTCGTCTTAAGCAATACAGGGCACCTCCTTTGTCATTTTCGATCTCTCTTAATCTTCATTGAACATATTTTGACCTTATGTGACTTTGAAAAATATAAAAAAGTAGGTCAAATTCAAGTAAAATTGATTTAGGCCTTGAGAATCAGGTTTATTAATGCCCTCAACTTTTTTAGCTCAAATAGCCCCTCAGAAATTATAAGTCACGCCCTGTGTCATTTTCCGTCCCTCTTAACATTTATTGAACGTATTTTGACTATGTGTGACCTTGAAAAATATAAAAAAATAGGTCAAACTCGAGTAAAATGGATTTAAGCCAAACATATTACGTTATTCCATGCTCCCAAATGACCTTGTATGACCTTGAAAAATTAATGAAAGTAGGTCAAACCTAAGTATTATCGATTGAGTCCCAAAAAATTAGGTTACGTTATGTCATTAAATTGTTTTATGGTATTTGACTATCACGGGGTACCTCGTTAGACATCCTACTTCCCTCTCGATATTTATTAAACTTATTTTGACCTTGCATGACCTTGAAATATCATGAAAAGTATGTCAAACCGAAGGATAATAGATTTAGCCAAAAAAATCAGGTTTTTTTATGAACTGAAAATTCTTTCTGGTCTAATAAAATCACTGGGTACCTACTGAGTTATCCTCCGTCCATCTTAATTTTTGATTAACCTATACTGGCCTTGTAAGATTTCGACAAATCGATAAAAGTAGGTCAAACCCAATTATTATCGATTAAGGACTTGAAAATCAGGTTTCTCTATGCCCTCAAATTCTTTTATGGTTCTTGACACCTAAAGGGTTTCTCCTAAGTCATGTACTCTTCCTATCAATTTTTATTGAACCTATTTTGACGTTTTAAGACATTGAAAATTTAATAACAGTAGTTCAAAACCAAGTTTAATTGATTTTGGCCCAAAAAATCCAGTTTCTTTATGCCCTAAAATATTTTTATGGGCCTTAATAATCAAACGATACCTTCTTAGTCATCCGCTGTATTTCTGAATTCTTATTAAATCTATTTTGACCTTGTGTGACCTAAAAAATTTAATAAAAGTAATCAAAGCTCGAGTAAAATTTATTTAGACCCAAGAATCAAGTTTTTTTCATGCCTTTAAATTGTATTTTGGTCTTATAAAATTACACGGTACCTTCTTAGTCATCCTGTGTCCCTTTAAATTTGTAATAAACATATTTTAACCATGCATGACCTTTAAATATAAAGAAAAGTATGTCATACTGAAGGATAATGGATTTAGGCCCAAAAAATCAGGTTTCTTTTAGCCCTGAAATTTTTTTATGGTCTAATAAAATCACAGGGTACCTTTTCAGTTATTTTCTTTCCCTCTTAATTTTCATTGAGCCTATTTTTACCTTGTATGGCCTTGAAAAATTAATGAAAGTAGGTAAAAGCCCAGTACAATTAATTGAGGCCCATAACGTCAGATTGCTTAAAATTTTTTTATGGAGCCTTAAAAAATACAGGGCACTTTCTTTGTCATTTCCCATTCCTCTTAATATTCATTGAACGTATTTTGACCTTTTGTAACTTTAAAAAATATAAAAAAGTCGGTCAAACTCTTGTAAAATTGATTAAGGCCTAAAAAATCAGGTTTTTTCATACCCGTAAATGTTTGTATGTTCTTATGAAGTTTCAGAGTACCTCTTGATTCATCCTTTGTCCCTTGAATTTTTGATGAACTTATTCTGATCTTGTATGACCTTGAAAAATTAATGAAAGTAGATCGAACTCAAGTATTATCGATTGAGGCCGAAAAAATCAGGTTTCTTGATGCCCTTTAATTTTTTTATAGTCCTGGACAATTACGGAGTACCTCCTAAGACATCCAACGTCGTTCTCGATATTTATCAAACATATTGTGACTTTGCGTGATCTTGAAATATCAATAAAAGTAAGTCAAACCAGAGGATAATAGATTTAGGCCTAAAAAATCAGGTTTTTTTATGCCCTCAAATTTTTTAATGGTCTTATAAATGAACAGGTTACCTCCTGAGTTATCCTTCGACCATCTCAATGTTAGATCAACCTATTCTGACCTTGTACGTCCTTGACAAATCGATAAAAGTGGGTAAAACCCAAGGGTTATCGATTGAGGCCATAAAATCAGAATTCTTTAAGACTTAAAATTTTTATATGGTCTTTAAAAATTACAGGGTTCCTTCTTAGTCATCCACTGTCCCTCTAAATTTTTATTGATTTCATTTTAACGTTGTATGACCTTGGAAAATTAATAACACAATGTCAAACAGAAGGATAATGGATCTAGGCCCAAATAAACAGGATTCTTCAAGCCCTCAAATTTTTTTATCGTCTCATAAAATTACAAGGTATCTTCTGAGGCATCTTATCTAACTCATAATTTTTATTGAGCATATTTTCACCTTGTATGGTCTACAAAAATTGATGAAAGTAGGTAAAATCCAGGTATTATCTATTGAGGCCTTAAAAATGAGGTTTCTTTATGGCCAAAAATTTTTTGATGGTCCTTAAAAATCAAAAAGTACCTTCTTAGTCATCCGCTATCCCTCTGAATTCTTATTGAACCTATTTTGACCTTGAGTGACTGAAAATTTTATTAAAGTAGGTCAAACTTGAGTAAAATTGATTTATGCCGAAAAAATCCGTTTTTTTCATGCCCGTAAATTCGTTGTTCGGTCTTATAAAATTACAGAGTAACTCTTAAGTGCTTCTGTGTCTCTGTAAAGTTTTAATAAACCTATTTTTTAGAGTAATGACCTTCAAATATAAAGAATAGTATGTCATACTCTAGGATAATAGATTTAGGCCTAAAAAATCAGGTTTTTTTTAGCCCTGAAATTTTTTTATGGTCTAATAACATTACAGCGTAACTCCTGAGTTATCCTCTCTTCCTCTTTATTTTTATTGAGCTTATTTTTACCTTGTATGGCCTTGAAAAATTAATGAAAGTAGATCAAACTCAAGTAAAATTGATTTAGGCCTAAAGAATCAGGTTCATTAATGTCCTCAAATTTTTTTATAGCCCCTCAGAAGATACGAGGCACGCTCTGTGTCATTTTCCGTTCCTCTTAATATTCATTGAACGTATTTTGACTTTGTGTGATCTTGAAAAATATAAAAAAATAGGTCAAACTCGAATAAAATTCATTTAAGCCAAAAAAATTGCGTTATTCAATGCTCCCATATAACCTTGTATGACCATGAAAAATTAATGAAAGTAGGTCGAACCTAAGTATTATCGATTGAGGCCCAAAAAATTAGGTGTCTTTATCCCATTAAATTTTTTGATTGTACTTGACAATTACGGGGTACCTCCTTAGACATCCTACGTTCCTCTCGTTATTTATAAAACCTATTTTGACCGTGCATGACCTTGAAATATCATGAAAAGTATGTCAAAACAAAGGATAATCAATTAGGCAAAAAAATCATGTTTCTTTATGCACTCAAATTTCTTTCAGGTCTTATAAAATCACTGGGTACCTCCTGAGTTATCTTCCGTCGATCTTAATTTTTGATGAACCTATTCTGACCTTTTAAGACCTTGACGAATCGATAAAAGTAGGTCAAACCCAATTATTATCGATTAAGGACTTAAAAATCAGGTTTCTCTATGCCTTAAAATTTTATTATGGCTCTTAACAATTAGAGGTTTTCTCCTAAGTCATCTACTGTCCTCATCAATTTTTATTGAACCTATTTTGACGTTTTATGAGCTTGAAAAATTAATAAAAGTAGTTCAAAACCAAGTACAATTGATTTAGGCCCAAAAAATCGAGTTTCTTTATGCCCTAAAATTTTTTATGGGCCATAAAAATCAACGGATACCTTCTCAGTCATCCGTTGTCCCTCTGAATTTTTATTAAACCTATTTTGATCTTGTATGACCTTGAAAATTTAATAAAAGTTGTCAAAACTCAAGTAAAAATGATTTAGAAAGAAAAAAATCGGTTTTTTTCATGCCCTTAAATTTTTTTTTGGGCTTATAAAATGACAGGGTACCTCCTAAGTCATCCTGTGTCCCTCTTGATTATAAATGAACCTATTGTGACAATGCATGACATTCAAATGTGAAGAAAAGTATGTCAACCGTAAGTGTAAAGGAATTAGGCCCATAAAATCAGGTTTCTTTGAGCTCTGAAATTTTTTTATGGTCTAATAAAATGAAAGGGAACCTCCTGAGTTATTTTCTTTCCGTCTTGATTATCATTGAGCCTATTTTTACCTTGTTTGGCCTTGAAAAATTAATGAAAGAAGGTCAAAGCCAAGTACAATTAATTGAGGCCCAAAAAATCAAGTTTCTTGATGCCTTTAAATTTTTCTATTTTGTCTTAAGAAATACAGGTCACCTTCTTTTTCATTTTCCATCTCTCTTAATATTCATTGAATTTATTGTGACCATGTGTGACTTTGACAAATGTGAAAAAATAGGTAAACTCGAGTAAAATTGATTTAAGCCAAAAAAATTGCGTTATTCAATGCGCCCAAATGACCTTGTATGACCATGAAAAATTAATGAAAGTAGGTCAATCCTAAGTATTATCGATTGATGCCCAAAAAATTAGGTTTCTTTATGCCATTAAATTTTTTCATGGTACTTGACAATTACGGGGTACCTCCTTCAACATCCTACGTCCCTCTCGATATTTATTGAACCTATTTTGACCTTGCATAACCTTGAAATATCATGAAGAGTATGTCAAACCGAAGTATTATCGATTTAGGCCCAAAAAATCGAGTTTCTTTATGCCCTAAAATTTTTCATGGGCGATAAAAATCAAAGGATACCTTCTCAGTCATCCGGTGTCCCTCTGAATTCTTATTGAACCTATTTTGATCTTGTATGACTTTGAAAATTTAATAAAAGTAGTCAAAACTCGAGTAAAATTGATTTAGACCCACAAAATAATTTTTTTTCATGCCCTTAAAATTTTTTTCGGTCTTAGAAAATTAAAAGATACCTCCTGAGTCATCCTGTGTCCCTCTCGATTATTAATGAACCTATTTTGAGCCTGCATGACATTCAAATATAAAGAAAAGTATGTCAAACTGAAGTAGAATGGATTTAGGCCCAAAAAATCAGGTTTCTTTGAGCTCTGAAATTTTTTTATGGTCTAATAAAATCAAAAGGTACCTCCTAAGTTATTCTCTATCCCTCTTAATTTTTATTGACCTTATTTTTTACCTTGTATGGCCTTAAAGAATTAATGAATGTAGGTAAAAGCCAAGTATAATTGATTGAGGCCCAAAAAATCAAGTTTCGTGTTTCCTTAAAATTTTTTTATGTTGTCTTAAGAAATACAGGGCACCTCTTTTGTCATTTTCCATCTCTTTTAAAATTCATTGCACGTATTTTGACCTTGTGTGACTTTGAGAAATATAAAAGAGTAGGTCAAACTCAAGTAAAATTGATTAAGGCCTAATGAATCAGGTTTATTAATGCCCTCAAATTTTTTTATAGCCCCTCAGAAATTAAAAGGCACGGCCTATGTCATTTTCCGTGACTCTTAATATTTATTGAACGTATTTTGACTTTGTGTGACCTTGAAAAATATAAAAAATAGGTCAAACTCGAGTAAAATTGATTTAAGCCAAAAAAATTACGTTATTCCATGATCCCAAATGACCTTGTATAACCTTGAATGATTAATGAAAGTAGGTCAAACGGAAGTATTATCGATTGAGGCTAAAAAAATTAGGTTTTTTTATGCCAATAATTTTTTTTATGGTACTTGACAATTACGGGGTACCTTCTTAGACATCCTGAGTCTCTCTCAATATTTACTGAACCTATTTTGACCTTGCATGACCTTGAAATATCATGAAAAGTATGTCGAACCGAAGGATAATAGATTTAGGCAATAAAATCAGGTTTTTTTATGCACTCAAATTTCTTTCTGGTCTTATCATATCACTGGGAACCTTCTGAGTTATCCTCCGTCCATTTTAATTTTTGATGAATCTATTCTGACCTCGTAAGACCTTGACAAATTGATAAAAGTATGTCAAACCAAATTATTATCGATTAAGTACTTAAAAATCAGGTTTCTCTATGCCCTAAAATTCTTTTATGGTTCTTAACAATTAAAGGGTTTCTCCTAAGCCATCTACTGTCCCTATCAATCTTTATTGAACCTATTTTGACATTTTATGAGTTTGAAAAATTAATAAAAGTAGTTCAAAAGCAAGTAAAATTGATTTTGACCCAGAAAATCAGTTTTTTTCATGCCCTTAAATATTTTTTTGGTCTTATAAAATTTCAGGGTACCATCTGAGTCATCCCGTGTCCCTCTGAATTTTTAATCGACCTATTTTGACCGTGCAATATAAACCTTCAAATATAAAGGAAAGTATGTCAAACTGGAGGATAATGGATTTAGGGCCAGAAAATAAGGTTTCTTGATTTCCTAAAATATTATCATGGCACCTTAAGCAATACAGAGCACCTCCATTGTCATTTTCCATCGCTCTTAATATTCATTTAACGTATTTTGACCTTGTGTGACTTTGAAAAAGATATAAAAGTAGGTCAAACTTAAGGAAAATTGATTTAGGCTTCATAAATAAGGGTTTTCCATGCCAGTAAATGTTTGTATATTCTTATGAAGTTACAGGGTACCTCTTGAGTCATTTTTCGTCCCTTTGAATTTTTGATGAACCTATTCTGACCTTGCATGAACGTGAAAAATGAAAGTAAGTCGAACCCAAAAATGCAATTAAGTCGAACCGAAGTATTATCGATTGAGGCCGAAAAGATCATGTTTCTTTATGCCCTTAAATTTTTTATAGTCCTTGATAATTACGGAGTACCTTCTAAGACATCCTTCGTCCTTTTCGATATTTATCAAACCTACTTTGACTTTGCATGATCTTGAAATATCAATAAAAGTATGTCAAACCGGAGGATAATAGATTAAGGCCTAAAAAATCAGGTTTTTATACGCCCTCAAATTTTTTAATGGTCTTATAAAAGAACAGGTTACCTCCTGAGTTATCCTTCGTCCATCTCAATTTTAGATGAACCTATTCTGACCTTGTAAGTCCTTGACAAATCGATAAACGTAAGTCAAACAAAGAATTATCGATTGAGGCCTTAAAATCAGGATTCTTTATGACTTAAAATTTTTATATGGTCTTTAAAAATTACAGGGTTCCTTCTTAGTCATCCACTCTCCCTCTACATTTTTATTGAACTTATTTTAAGGTTGTATGACCTTAGAAAATTAATAACAGTATATCAAACTGAAGGATAATGGATCTTGGCCAATATAATCAGGATTCGTGAAGCCCTCAAATTTTTTTATGGTCTTAAAAAGTTTTGGGTAACTCCTGAGGCATCGTATCTTCCTCTTAATTTTTATTGAGCATATTTTTACCTTCTATGGCCTTCAAAAATTAATGAAAGTAGGGAAAACCCAAATATTATCTATTGAGGCCTTAAAAATCAGGTTTCTTTATGACCAAAAATTTTTTTAACTGCCTTAAAAATCGACGGGTAACTTCTCAATTATCCGCTGTTCCTCATAATTCTTATCAAACCTATTTTGTCCTTGTATGACCTTGAAAATTCAATTAAAACAGGTCAAAGTCAAGTAAAATTGATTTATGCCGAAAAAATCAGTTATTTTCATGCCCTTAAATTTTCTTTTGGTCTTATGAAATTACAGGGTACCTCCTAAGTCATCCTGTGTCCCTGTGAATTTTTAATCAACCTATTTTTTCCGTGCATGACCGTCAAATATACAGAAAAGTATGTCATACTGAAGGATAATAGATTTAGGACCAAAAAATCAGGTTTTTTTGAGCCCTGAACTTTTTTTGTGGTCTAATAACTTTACAGCGTTCCTCCTGAGTTATCCTCTCTCCCTCTTAATTTTTATTGAGCCTATTTTTACCTTGTATGGCCTTGAATAATTAATGAAAGTAAGTCAAACTCAAGTAAAATTGATTTAGGCCTGAAGAATCAGGTTTATTAGTGCCCTCAAATTTTTTTATAGCCCCTCAGACATTACGAGGCACGCCCTGTGTCATTTTCCGTCCCTTTGAATATTTATTAAACGTATTTTGACTTTGTGTGACCTTGAAAAATATAAAAATATAGGTCAAACTCGAGTAAAATTGATTTAAGCCAAAAAAATTACGTTATTTCATGCTCCCAAATGACCTTGTATGACCATGAAAAATGAATGAAAGTAGGTGAAACCGAAGTATTATTGATTGAGACCCAAAAAATTAGGTTTCTTTAAGCCATTAAATTTTTTTTTGGTACTTGACAATTACAGGGTACCTTCTTAAACATCGTACGTTTCTCTTGATATTTATTAAACCTATTGTGACCTTGCATGACCTTGAAATATCATGAAATGTATGTCAAACCGAAGGATAATAGATTTAGGCAAAAAAATCAGGTTTCTTTAAGCCCTCAATTTTTTTTATGGTCTTATAAAATTACAGGGTACCTCCTGATTCATCCTCTCTCACTATTAAGTGTTATTGAGCCTATTTTTACCTAGTATGGCCTTGAAAAATTAATGAAAGTAGGTAAATCACGAGTAAAATTGATTCGGGAACTAAAAATTTGGTTTTTGTGCCTTTAAATTTTTTTTTTGTCATATAAAATCACAGAGTACCTCCTGAGTTATTCTACGTCCCTTGGAATGTGTGTTGAATCTATTCTTACCTTGTATGACCTTGAAAAATTGATGAAAGTAGGTCAAACCCAAGTACAATGGACTTGGGCGCAAAAAATCAGGTTTCTTTAAGCCCTCCAATTTTTTTATGATCTTAGAAAATTACAGGGTACCTGCTGAATGATGCTCTCTCCCTCTTAATTCTTATTGATAGTATTTTTACTGTAAATGGCGTTGAAAAATTAACAAAAGTAGGTCAAACCCAAGTACAATCGATTTAAGCCCAAAAAATCAGGTTTTTTTATGCCCTCAAATTTTTTTATGGACCTAAAAAATCAAAGGGTACCTCCAGAGTAATTTAATGTCTCTATTCATTTTTATTTAACCTATTTTAACCTTCTATGACTGAAAAAAATTAATAAAAAATCTTCAGACCTAAGTTTTATGGATTAAGGCCAAGAAAATATGGTTTCTTTACGCCCTTCAATTTTTACGTACTCCTCAAAAATAATATAGTTCCTCCTAAGTAATTCACTGACCCCCTAAATTTGTATTGAACCAATTTTAACCATTTATGACCTTAAAAAATTGCTAAAAGTAGGTCAAAACCAAGTAATATTGATTAAGGCCCAAAAAATCAGGTTTCTTGATGCCTTAAAATTTTTTTAGGGCCCCTCAAAAAATTACAGGGCACCTCCGTTGTCATTTTCGTCCCTCTTAATGTTCGTTGAACGTATTTTGACCTGAGTGACCTTGAAAAATATAAAAAAGTAGGTCAAACTCAAGTAAAATCTATTTAGGCCTACAATATCAGATTTGTCTATGCCCGTTAGTGTTTTTATGGTCTCATAAAATTACTAAGTACCTCATGAGTCATCCTCCGTCCTTATGAATTTTTGATAAACCTATGCTGAGCTTGTATGACCTTGAAAATAAATGAAAGTAGGTCAAACCCAAGTACAATTGATTTGGCCCCGAAAAATCAGGTTTCTATATCCCCTCTAATTTTTTCATGCTCCTCAAAAATTAAAGGGTACCACCTAAGTCATTTAATGTCCCTCTTAATTTTTATTTAACCTATTTTTATCTTGTATGACGTTAAAAAATTAATTAAACTAGGTCACACCTAAGTTTTATGGATTAAGGCCAATAAAATATGGTTTTGCTATGGTCTTTAATTTTTTTATACTCCTTAAAAATCACATGGTTCTTCCCAAGTCATTGACTGACCCTCTAAATTTTTATTGAACCTATTTCAACCTTGTATGACGTTGACAAATTAATTAAAGTAGGTCAAAAACAAGTTCAATTGATTGAGGCCCAAAAAATTAGGTTTCTTAATGCGTTAACATTTTTTCATGGCCCCTTAAAAAATTACAGGTCACCTCTTCTGGAATTTTTCAGTCCTCTTGATATTCATGGAACGTATTTTATCCTTGTGTGACTTTGAAAAATATAAAAAAGGAGGTCAAACTCAAGTAAAATTGATTTAGAACTAAGCAATCAGGGTAATTAATAGGCATTAAAAGTTTTTATGGTCTTATAAATTTACAGGGTACGTCTTGAGTCTTTCTCCGTGCCTCTGAATTTTCGATGAACATATTCTGACCTTGTATGGAATTGAAAAATTAATGAAGGTAGTTAAAAACCAAGAACAATTGATTTAGGACCAAAAAATCGAGTTTCTTTATGTCCTAAAATTTTTTTTGGGCCTTAAAAATCTAAGGGTACCTTGTCAACCATCTGCTGTCCCTCTGAATTCTTATTGAACCTATTTTGACCTTGTATGACCTTGAAAATTCAATTAAAGTAGGTCAAACTCAAGTAAAATTGATTTAGGACGAAAAAATCCATTTTTTTCATGCCCTTAAATTTGTTTTTGGTCTTATGAAATTACAAGGTATCTCCTAAGTCTTCCTGTGTCCCTCTGAATTTTTAATAAACATATTTTGACCGTGGATGATCTTCAAATATCAAGAAAAGTATGTCATTCTGAAGAATAATAGATTTAGGCCCTTAAAAATAAGGTTTTTTTTAGCCATGAAATTTTTTTATGGTCTAATAACATTACAGAGTACCTCCACAGTCATTTTCTCTCCCTCTTTATTTTTATTGAGCCTATTTTTATCGTATTTGGCCTTGAAAAATTAATGAAGGAGGTCAAACTCAAGCAAAATTGATTAAGGCCTAAAAATCAGGTTTTTTCATGACCTTAAATTTTTTTATGGTCTTATGAAGTTACAGGGTACCTTCCGAGTCATCCTTCGTCCCTTTAGATGTTTAATGAACCTATTCTGACCTTGTATGACCTTGAAAAATAAGTAAATGTAGGTCAAACCCAAGTATTATCGATTGAGGCCTTTAAAATTAGGTTTATTTAAGCCCTAAAATGTTTTTATGGTCCTTAAAAATTACAGGATTTCTCCTAAGTTATTCACTGTCCCTCTCAATTTTTATCAAATTTATTTTGAAGTTGTATGACGTTGAAAAATTAATGAGTGTAGGCTAAACACATGTATTACAGATTGAGGCCCAAAAAATCAGGTTTCTCGTCACCTTAAAATTTTTTGATGGCCCTTAATAATTGTAGTACACTTTTTGTGTCATTTTCCGTACATCTTACTATTCATTGAACGTATTTTGACCTTGTGCGACCTTGAAAAATATAAAAAAATACGTCGAACTCGAGTAAAATTGATTTAAGCCCAAAAAATCACGTTATTCCATGCTCCTAAATGACCTTGTATGACCTTGAAAAATTAATAAAAGTAGGTCAAACCTAATTATTATCGATTGAGGTCCAAAAAATTAGGTTTCTTTATGCCATTAAATTTTTTTATGGTACTTGATAATTACGGGGTACCTCCTAAGACATCCTACGTTCCTCTAAATATTTATTAAACATATTTTGACCTTGCATGCCCTTAAGATATCAAGAAAAGTATGTCAAACCGGAGGATAATAGATTTAGGCAAAAAAATCAGGTTTCTTGATACACTCAAATTTCTAATAAAATAACTGGGTACCTCCTGAGTTATATTTCGTCCATCTCAATTTTTGATGAACCTATTCTGACCTTGTAAGACCTCGACAATTCGATAAAAGTAGGTCAAACCCAATTATTATTGATTAAGGACTTAAAAATCAGGTTTCTTTATGCCCTAAAATTCTTTTATGGTTCTTAACAATTGGGGGGTTTCTCCTAAGTCATCTACTGTCCCAATCAGTTTTTATTGAACCTATTTTGACGTATTATGACCATGAAAAATTAATAAAAGTAGTTCATAACCAAGTACAATTGGTTTAGCCCCAAAAAATCTAGTTTCTTTATGCTCTAAAATTATTTGATGGGCCTTAAAAATCAAGGGATATATTTTCAGTAATATATGAGGCCCAAATAATCAGGATTTTTCAAGGCCTCAAATATTTTTATGGTCATATAAGATTAGAGGGTAACTCCTGAGGCTTCCTTTCTCCCTCTTAATTTTTATTGAGTATATTTTCACCATGTATGGTCTTCAAAAATTAATGAAAGTAGGTAAAAACCAAGTATTATCTATTGAGGCCATAAAAATCAGGTTTCTCTATGACCAACAATTTTTTTAAAGGCCTCAAAAATCAAAGGGTACTTTCTCAGTCAACCGCTGTCCCTCTGAATTTTTATTAAACCTATTTTGACCTTGTATGACATTAAAAATTTATTTAAAGTAGGTAGAACTCAAGTAGAATTGATTTAGGCCAAAAAAATCAGTTTTTATCATGCCCTTAAATGTTTTTTTGGTCTTATAAAATTATACGGTACCTCCTAAGTCATCCTGTTTCCCTCTGAATTTTTAATTAACCTATTTTGTCCGTGCATGACCTTCAAATATAAAGAAAAGTATGTCATACTCACGGATAATAGATTTAAGCCCAATAAATGATGTTTTTTTGAGCCCTGAA
The DNA here is from genome assembly GCA_905319865.3 of Cotesia congregata. Classification (NCBI taxonomy): domain Eukaryota; kingdom Metazoa; phylum Arthropoda; class Insecta; order Hymenoptera; family Braconidae; genus Cotesia; species Cotesia congregata. The sequence goes on from CAJNRD030001123.1 coordinate 10,950,102, forward strand.
ATTTTTTTACGGTTTTATAACAATACTAGGTACCTCTTGAGTTATCCTCTCACCCTCTTTATTTTTATTGATCCTTTTTTTACCTTGTATGGCCTTGAAAAATTAATAAATGTTGGTCAAACTCCAGTAAAATTGATTTAGGCCTAAAGAATCAGTTTTTTTAATGCCCTTAAATTTTTTTATCGTCCCTCAGAAATTACAAGGCACGCTCTATGTCATTTTCCGTGACTCTTAATATTTGATAAACGTATTTTGACTTTGTGTGACCTTGAAAAATATAAAAATATAGGTCAAACTCGAGTAAAATTGATTTAATCCAAAAAAATTACGTTATTCCATGCTCCCAAATGACCTTGTATGACCTTTAAAAATTTATGAAAGTAGGTCAATCCTAAGTATTATCGATTGATGCCCAAAAAATTAGGTTTCTTTATGCCATTAAATTTTTTCATGGTACTTGACAATTACGGGGTACCTCCTTCAACATCCTACGTCCCTCTCGATATTTATTGAACCTATTTTGACCTTGCATAACCTTGAAATATCATGAAGAGTATGTCAAACCGAAGGATAATAGATTTAGGCAAAAAAATCATGTTTTTTTATGCACTCAATTTTCTATCTTGCTTTATAAAATCACTGGGTACCTTCTGAGTTATCCTGCGTCCATCTTAATTTTTGATGAACCTATTCTGACCTTGTAAGACCTTGACTAATCGATAAAAGTAGGTCGAACCCAATTATTATCGATTAAGGACTTAAAAATCAGGTCTCTCTATGCCCTAAAATCCTTTTATGGTTTTTAACAATTAGCGGGTTTCTCCTAAGTCATTTACTGTACCTATCAATTTCTATCGAACCTATTTTGACGTTTTATGACTGAATAATTAATAAAAGTAGTTCAAAACCAAGTACAATTGATTTAGGCCCAAAAAAGTCAGTTTCTTTATGCCCTAAAATTTTTTCATGGGCCTTGAAAATCGAAGGATACCTTCTCAGTCATCCGCTGTCCCTCTAAAATCGTAGCAAACATATTTTCACCTTGTATGACCTTGAAAATTTAATGAAAGTAGTCAAAACTCGAGTAAAATTGATTTAGACCCAAAAATCAGATTTTTTCATGCCCTTACATTTTTTTTGGTCTTATAAAATCACAAGGTACCTCCTGAGTCATCCTGTGTCCCTCTCAGTTATTAATGAATGTATTTTGACCGTGCATGACCTTCAAATATAAAGAAAAGTATGTCATACTGAAGGATAAGATATTTAAGCGCATAAAATCAGGTTTTTTTTGAGCCCTTAATTTTTTTTATGGTCTCATAAAATCAGAGGGTACCTCCTGACTTATCCTCTCTCCCTCTTTATTTTTATTAAGCCTATTTTTACCTTGTATGGCCTTGAAAAATCAATAAAAGTAGGTCAAAGCCAAGTACAATTATATGAGGCGCAAAAAATCAGGTTTCTTGATTCCATAAAATTTTTCTATAGCGCCTTAAGAAATACAGAGGACCTCCTTTGTCATTTTTCATCTCTCTTAATATCCATTAAACGTATTTTGATCTTGTGTGACTTTGAAAAATATAAAAAAGTAGGTCGAACTCATGTAAAATTGATTTAAGCTTCAAAAATCAGGTTTTTCCATACCCGTAAATGTTTGTATATTCTTATGAAGTTACAGGGTACCTCTTGAGTCATCCTTCGTCCCTTTGAATTTCTGATGAACTTATTCTGACCTTGCATGACCTTGACAAATTAATGAATGTAGATCGAACCCAAGTATTATCGATTGAGGCCGAAAAAATTCGGTTTTTTTATGGCCTTAAATTTTTTTATAGACCTTGACAATTACGGAGTACCTCCCAAGACATCCGTCGTCCTTGTGACAAACGTAGTTCGCACCCTGCTTCGAACTATTTGTGAAAATTTTGTCCAGAAAATTAGTTATAATTAGTTTAATTTTTAATTTACAATTTCTCGTACCCTCGAAGTCTGTAGAAGAGAAATCTGGCCTAGCTTTCCCAATATTTGATGACACCCTTTCTAATTTTCAGATTTCTATTTTTTTTGTCAACACCTTTTAATTTTCAATGACTTTTACCTAATTTTGTATTAAAAATACAGTGAAAGTATCATCTTGTTTTCTATTTCAAATTGAAGACTCAAGGTAAATTTCGAAATTACTCATGAAAGTACTTTGATTTCCAGGAATTAGAAAACGCGATGACGCACGGACAACTGCCCTTCACTACCTTTCATTTTTTTTGAATAATTTACCCATGAAGCCCATACAATCACTGATGTTGCTAATCATATAAATACCGCCCGAAAATCATTTTCTGGCAGTTCGATTTCGACCAGGATACCACTGGTTAGCTCCGCGTCGATCGGCTCCGGGCATCAAATTCTTCGGAAGCACAAAGTACTCCGTGATACACGAGACAGTGTCTTGCTCGTGGTTAGGTTACATTTAGTAGCACTAACACGGTAAATTCATTCGATATTTGCCATAGTTATATTCCGTTTTTCTTCTTTTTATTATTTTCCGCCGTTGAGCGTCGATTTTTGATTATTCCGCCGTTGAGCGTCGATTTTTCCGCGAGAATCGCGAAGCATATTGTTTCCGCCGTTGAGCGTCGATTAGTGTTAAGTTTTGCGCGAAGATTTATTCATTATTTGCAATTACTCAATTTCTCCGTGATACACGAGATCCGGTAATTCGGTTGTGAAAATATCTTAGCGTCGTTTGAGTTTCTCTAAGTTTTCGCGTAAAATCGCGAAGATACAAATAATTCATTATTAGTAAATACTTAAATTCTCCGTGACACACGAGATACGGTATTTCGATAGTAAAACCTACCCATAGAAGGTGAAAGAGCCCATCAAATTTGAGCCTCTCTACAGACTTCCAGGGTAAGCCCAAAACATTATCTACCTTTAAGACATTATTTCTTTTCTAACATTTGTGTTCTTTTATCTCTATCTTTATTAACCGTTTTGTAAACCTAAATTTGTAACACTTTTACTTGTTTTTCTCAATAAATTCAAACAAATAAACAACTTAATTCTTTCATTTTTACTTTTGAAATGAAATAAGATCTCCTTTACAAAATAAAGTTACAACTAAACAATAGAATAGGTTACTCGTGACCGAAGTCAGCAGGATCCATCATCCTTACTCTCTCTAAGTTAACACTTAGAGATAACGTTCGAACTTGTGTACCGCTCCACACTTCAACGCAATTTTTAATTTAGCTCCCGAACGGACAAAGTGATAACGTTCGGATATTTGAGATTTCTATTTCATATTCCTTGCGCCCATCACTCACTCCGTTCGTGACATCCTTCTCGATATTTATCAAACCTCTTTTGATTTTGCATGATCTTGAAATATTAATAAAAGTATGTCATACCGGAGGATAATAGATTTAGGCCTAACAAATTAGGTTTTTTTATGCCCTCAAATTTTTTAATGGTCTTATAAAAGAACAGGTTACCTGCTGAGTTATCCTTCGACCATCTAAATGTAAGATCAACCTATTCTGACCTTGTACGTCCTTTACAAATTGATAAAAGTAGGTGAAACCCAAGTATTATCGATTGAGGCCATAAAATCAGGATTCTTTATGACGTAAAATTTTTATATGGTCTTTAAAAAATACAGGGTTCCTTCTTAGTCATCCAATGTCCCTCTAAATTTTTATTGAACTTATTTTAACGTTGTATGACATTGAAAAATTAATAACAGTATGTCAAACAGAAGGATAATGGATCTAGGCCCAAATAAACAGGATTCTTCAAGCCCTCAAATTTTTTTATGGAATCATAAAATTACAGGGTACCTTCTGAGGCATCGTATCTCACTCTTAATTTTTATTGAGCATATTTTCACCTTGTATGGTCTACAAAAATTGATGAAAGTAGGTAAAATCCAGGTATTATCTATTGAGGCCTTAAAAATGAGGTTTCTTGATGGCCAAAAATTTTTTTATGGTTTTTTAAAGTCAAAAGGTACTTTTTCATTCATCCGCTGACCCTCTGAATTCTTATTGAACCTATTTTGACCTTGTATGACTTTGAAAATTTTATTAAATTAGGTCAAACTTAAGTAAAATTGATTTTTGCCGAAAAAATCCGTTTTTTTCATGCCCTTAAATATTTTTTTGGTCTTATAAAATTACAGGGTACGTCTGAAGTTGTTCTGATTCCCTCTGAATTTTTAGTAAACCTATTTTGTCCGTGATGACCTTCAAATATAAAGAAAAGTATGTCATACTGACGGATAATAGATTTAAGCCCAAAAAATGAAATTTTTTTTAGCCCTGAAATTTTTTTATGGTCTAATAACATTACAGGGTGACTCCTGAGTTCTCCTCTGTCCCTCTTAATTTTTATTGAGCCTATCTTTACCTTGTATGGCCTTGAAAAATTAATGAAAGTAGATCAAACTCAAGTAAAATTGATTTAGGCCTAAAGAATCAGGTTTATTAATGCCCTTAGATTTTTTTATAGCCCTTCAGAAAATACGAGGCACGCCCTGTGTCATTTTCCGTCCCTCTTAATATTCATTGAACATATTTTGACTTTGTGTGACCTTGAAAAATATAAAAAAATAGGTCAAACTCGAATAAAATTGATTTTAGCCAAAAAATTTGCGTTATTCTATGTTCCTATATGACCTTCTATGACCTTGAAAAATTAATGAAAGTAGGTCAAACCTAAGTATTATCGATTGAGGCCCAAAAAATTAGGTGTCTTTATGCCATTAAATATTTTGATTGTACTTGACAATCACGGGGTACCTTCTTAGACATTCTACGTTCCTCTCGATATTTATAAAACCTTCTTCGACCGTGCATGACCTTGAAATATCATGATAAGTATGTCAAAACGACAGATAATAGATTTAAGCAAAAAAATCAGGTTTCTTTATGCACTTAAATTTCTTTCAGGTCTTATAAAATCACTGGGTGACTCCTGAGTTATTCTCTGTCGATCTTAATTTTTGATGAATCTATTCTGACCTTGTAAGTCCTTGACAAATCGATAAAAGCAGGTCAAACCCAATTATTATCGATTAAGGACTTAAAAATCAGGTTTCTGTATGCCCTAAAATTCTTTTATGGCTCTTAACAATCAAAAGGTTTCTCCTAAGTCATCTACTCTTTCTATCATTTTTTATTGAACCTATTTTGACGTTTTAAGACATTAAAAATTTGATGAAAGTAGTTCAAAACCAAGTACAATTGATTTAGGGACAAAAAATCGAGTTTCTTTATGCCCTAAAATTTTTTATGGGCCATAAAAATCAAAGGATACCTTCTCAGTCATCCGCTGTCCCTATGAATTCTTATTGAACCTATTTTGACATTGTATGACCTTGAAATTTTAATAAAAAAAGTCAAAACTCGAGTAAAATTGATTTAGAAGCAAAAAATCAGTTTTTTTTATGCCCTTAAATTTTTTTTTGTTATTATAAAATCAATGTTCACCTCCTGAGTTATCCTCTGTCCATTTTAATTTTTGATGAACCTATTCTGACCTTGTAAGACCTTGACAAATCGATAACAGTAGGTCAAACCGAAGTATTATCGATTAAGGACTTAAAACTCAGGTTTCTCTATGCCCTAAAATTCTTTTATGGCTCCTAACAATTAGAGCGTTTTTCCTTATTCATCTACTGTCCCTATCAATTTTTATTGAACCTATTTTGACGTTTAATGAATTTAAAAAATTAATAAATGTAGTTCAAAACCAAGTTCAATTGATTTAGGGCCAAAAAATTCAGTTTCTTCATGCCCTAAAATTTTTTTATGGGCCTTAAAAATCAAAGGATACCTTCTCATTCATCTGTTGTCCCTCTGAATTCTAATTGAAACTATTTTGACCTTGTATGACGTTGAAAATTTAATGAAAGTAGTAAAAACTCGAGTAGAAGAGATTTAGACCGCAAAAATCAGTTTTTGTCGTGCCCTTAAATTTTTTTTTGGTCTTATAAAATCACAGGGTACCTTTTATGTCATCCTGTGTCCCTCTGATTTTTTAATTATCCTATTTTTTCCGTGCATGAGCTTCAAATATATAGAAAAAAATGTCATACTGAAGGATAATAGATTTAGGCCCAAAAAATCAGGTTTTTTTGAGCCCTGAACTTTTTTTATGGTCTAATAACTTTACAGGGTACCTCCTGAGTTATCCTCTCCCCCTCTTAATTTTTATTGAGCCTATTTTTACCTTGTATGGCCTTGAAAAATTAATGGAAGTAGGTCAAACTCAAGTAAAATTGATTTAGGCCTAAAGAATCAGCTTTATTAATGACCTCAAATTTTTTCATAGCCCCTCGGAAATTAAAAGGCACGCCCTATGTCATTTTCCGTACCTCTTAATATTCATTGAACGTATTTTGACTTTGTTTGACCTCGAAAAATATAAAAAATAGGTCCAACTCAAGTGAAATTGATTTAAGCCTAAAAAATAACGTTATTCCATGCTCCCAAATAACCTTGTATGACCTTGAATAATTAATGAAAGTAGGTCAAACGAAAGTAGTATCGATTAAGGCCAAAAAAATTAGGTTTCTTTATGCCATTAATTTTTTTTATGGTACTTGACAATTACGGGGTACCTTCTTAGAGATCCTAAGTCCCTCTTGATATTTATTAAACCTATTTCGACCTTGCATGACCTTAAAATATCATGAAAAGTATGTCAAACCGAAGGATAATAGATTTAGGCAAAAAGATCAGGTTACTTTATGCACTCAAATTTCCTTCTGGTCTTATAAAATCACTGGGTACCTCCTGAGTTATCTTCCGTTCATCGTAATTTTCGATAAACCTATACTGACCTTGTAAGACCTTGACAAATCGATAAAAGTAGGTCAAACCCAATTATTATCGATTAAGGAATTAAAAATCAGGTTTCTTTATGCCCTGAAATTCTTTTATGGCTCTTAACAATTAGAGGGTTTCTCCTAAGTCATCTACTGTCCCTATCAATTTTTATTAAACCTTTTTTGACGTTTTATGACCTTGAAAAATTTATAAAAGTAGTTCAAAACCAAGTACATTTGATTTAGGCCCAAAAAATCCAGTTTCTTTATGCCCTAAAATTTTTTATGGGTCTTGAAAATCGAAAGATACCTTCTCAGTCATCCGCTGTCCCTCTGAATTCCTATAGAACCTATTTTGACCTTATATGACCTTGAAAATCTAATAAAAGTAGTCAAAACTCGAGTAAAATTGATTTTGGCCCAAAAAATCAGGTTTTTTTGAGCTTTGAAATTTTTTTATGGTCTAATAAAATCAAAGGGTACCTTCTGAGTTATTTTCTATCCCTCTTGAATTTAATGAGCCTATTTTTACCTGTATGGCCTTGAAAAATTAATGAAAGTACAGTCGAATTGCGTTATGAGTCCGGCTTGTTTTCTTTGTTTTTGAACCAGAATCGCTTTATTAAGAGAGAGACACAAGGAGGGCTCATAACGCAACTCGACTGTAGGTCAAAGCCAAGTACAATTAATTGAGGACGAAAAAATCAAGTTCCTTGATTCCTTAAAATTTTTTTATGTCGTCTTAAGCAATACAGGGCACCTCCTTTGTCATTTCCGATCTCTCTTAGTCTTTATTGAACATATTTTGACCTTATGTGACTTTGAAAAATATAAAAAAGTTGGTCAAACTCAAGTAAAATTAATTTAGGCCTTAAGAATCAGGTTTATTAATGCCCTCAAATTTTTTCATAGCCCCTCAGAAATTATAAGTCACGCCCTGTGTCATTTTCCGTCCCTCTTAACATTTATTGAATGTATTTTGACTGTGTGTGACCTTGAAAAATATAAAAAAATAGGTCAAACTCGAGTAAAATGGACTTAAGCCAAAAATATTACGTTATTCCATGCTCCCAAATGACTTTGTATGACCTTGAAAAATTAATGAAAGTAGGTCAAACCTAAGTATTATCGATTGAGTCCTAAAAAATTAGGTTACGTTATGTCATTAAATTGTTTTATGGTATTTGACAATCACGGGGTACTTCGTTAGACATCCTACTTCCCTCTCGATATTTATTAAACTTATTTTGACCTTGCATGACCTTGAAATATCATAAAATGTATGTCAAACTGAAGGATAATAGAGTTAGGCAAAAAAATTTTTTATAAACTTAAAATTCTTTCTGGTCTAATAAAATCACTGGGTACCTACTGGGTTATCCTCCGTCCATCTTAATTTTTGATTAAACTATTCTGGCCTTGTAAGATTTTGACAAATCGATAAAAGTAGGTCAAACCCAATTATTATCGATTAAGGACTTGAAAATCAGGTTTCTCTATGCCCTCAAATTCTTTTATGGTTCTTGACACCTAAAGGGTTTCTCCTAAGTCATGTACTCTTCCTATCAGTTTTAATTGAACCTATTTTGACGTTTAATGATCTTGAAAAATTAATAACAGTAGTTCAAAACCAAGTACAATTGATTTTGGCCCAAAAAATCCAGTTTCTTTATGCCCTGAAATATATTTATGGGCCTTAAAAATCAAAGGATACCTTCTTAGTCATCCGCTGTATTTCTGAATTCTTATTGAACCTATTTTGACCTTGTGTGACCTTGAAAATTTAATAAAAGTAATCAAAGCTAGAGTAAAATTTATTTAGACCCAAAAATCAAGTTTTTTTCATGCCTTTAAATTGTATTTTGGTCTTATAAAATTACACGGTACCTTCTTAGTCATCCTGTGTCTTTCTGAATTTGTAATAAACATATTTTGACCATGCATGACCTTTAAATATAAAGAAAAGTATGTCATACTGAAGGATAATGGATTTAGTCCCAAAAAATAAGGTTTCTTTTAACCCTGAAATTTTTTTATGGTCTAATCAAATCACAGGGTACCTTTTCAGTTATTCTCTTTCTCTCTTAATTTTCATTGAGCCTATCTTACCTTGTATAGCCTTGAAAAATTAATGAAAGTAGGTAAAAGCCCAGTACAATTAATTGAGGCCTATAACTTCAGGTTTCTTGATTGCTTAAAATTTTTTTATGGAGCCTTAAAAAATACAGGGCACTTCTTTTGTCATTTCCTATTCCTCTTAATATTCATTGAACGTATTTTGACCTTTTGTGACTTTAAAAAATATAAAAAAGTCGGTCAAACTCTAGTAAAATTGATTTAGGCCTAAAAAATCAGGTTTTTTCATACCCGTAAATGTTTGTATGTTTTTATGAAGTTTCAGAGTACCTCTTGATTCATCCTTTGTCCCTTGAATTTTTGATGAACTTATTCTGACCTTGTATGACCTTGAAAAATTAATGAAAGTAGATCGAACCCAAGTATTATCGATTGAGGCCGAAAAAATCAGGTTTCTTGATGCCCTTAAATTTTTTTATAGTCCTGGACAATTACGGAGTACTCCTAAGACATCCTACGTCGTTCTCGATATTTATCAAACATATTGTGATATTGCATGATCTTGAAATATCAATAAAAGTATGTCTAACCGGAGGATAATAGATTTAGGCCTAAAAAATCAGGTTTCTTTATGCCCTCAAATTTTTTAATGGTCTTATAAAAGAACAGGTTACCTCCTGAGTTTTCCTTCGTCCGTGTTAATTTTTAGATGAACTAATTCTGACCTTGTAAGTCCTTGAAAAATCGATAAAAGTAGGTCAAACCCAAAAATTATCGATTGAGGCCTCAAAATGAGGATTCTTTATAACTTAAAATGTTTATATATGGTCTTCAAAAATTACAGGGTTTCTTCTCAGTCATCTACTATCCCTCTCAAATTTGATTGAACCTTTTTTAACATTGTATGACCTTAGAAAATCAATAGCAGTATGTCAAACTGAACGATAATGGATCTAGGCCCAAATAAACAGGATTCGTCAAAATCTCAAATTTTTTTATGGTCTTATAAACTGACAGGGTAACTTCTGAGGCATCCTATCTCCCTCTTAATTTTTATTGAGCATATTTTCATCTTGTATGGTCTTCAAAAATTGATGAAAGTAGGTAAAAACCAAGTATTATCTATTGAGGCCTTGAAAATCAGGTTTCATTATGCTAAAAAATTTTTTTATGGGCCTTAACAATCAAAGGGTACCTTCTCAGTCATCCGCAGTCCTTCTAAATTCTTATTGAACATATTTTGACCTTGTATGACCTTGAAAATTTTATTAAAGCAGGTCAAACTCAAGTAAGATTGATTTAGGCCGAAAAAATCAATTTTTTTCATGCCGTTAAATTTTTTTTTGGTCTTATAAAATTACAGGGTACCTCCTAAGTCATCCTGTGTCCCTTTGAATTTTTAATAAACCTATGTTTTCCGTGCATGACCTTCAAATATACAGAAAAGTATGTCATACTGAAGGATAATAGATTTAGGCCCATAAAATCACGTTTTTTTGAGCCCTGAAATTCTTTTATGGTCTAATAACATTACAGGAAATCTCTTGAGTTATCCTCTCTCTCTCTTAATTTTTATTGAGCCTATTTTCACCTTGTACGGCCTTAAAAAATTGATGAAAGTAGGTCAAATTCAAGTGAAATTGATTTAGGCCTAAAGAATCAGATTTATTTATGCCCTCAAATTTTTATATAGCCCCTCAGAAATTACGAGTCAAGCACTGTGTCATTTTTTGTCCCTCTTAATATTTATTGAACGTATTTTGACTTTGTGTGACCTTGAAAAATATAAAAATATAGGTCAAACTCGAGTAAAATTGATTTAAGCCAAAAAAATTACGTTATTTCATGCTCCCAAATGACCTTGTATGACCATGAAAAATTCATGAAAGTAGGTCAAACCGAAGTATTATCGATTGAGGCCCAAAAAATTAGGTTTCTTCATGCCCTTGAATTTTTTTATAGTTTTTGACAATTACGGACTACCTCCTAAGACGTCCGTCGTCCTTTTCGATATTTATCAAACCTATTGTGACCTTGTATGACCTTGAAATATCATGAAAAGTATGTCAAACCGAAGGATAGTAGATTTAGGCAAAAAGGAGTAACAAGTGATGATTTCCACAACTGCGGGAAGCATCTATTTACCAGCGAATAATCAATCAGCCTCGCAATCAATGGAGCTAATACATTTTTAAAAGTTTTTAACACTTGCACAGGCAGGTTATCAACGCCTTTAGCACGAGAGGAACCAACAGGAAGATGCTTGACGACGTCAGGTGCACTTGCTCGACTAAAAGTAAACCACTCGTTTAGACGTGACCGGTCAACACTAGCGACAGAATCTTCGAAAGATGGGAGCTTCCTCCCTTGAATAATAGCCACATAGTAGTCATTAAGCTCATCAATATCAAACTTTAACGGTGCTCGTGACTTTGATGATGATACTGAAAGGCCTAGCCTATCCATTTCTATCCAAAAGTTTTTCGTTTGCCCAGCTCTAGAAAAAACAGACTGAAGATAGTTCCCTTGCTCCTTCTTCCAGAGTAATTGTGATTGACGTCGAAAACGCACATAATTCTCCCACACTAATGGATGTCCGCTTCGTTTGAACCTTCTGTAGGACCTATCACGCTCCCTGCGCAGGTCACGTAACTCTGGTGTGATCCAAGGAGCTGGACGATGTTTAGCTGTGAACTCTCGTACAGGCACGCAGTTCTTAACAATATCTTGGATTATCATATTGAGGCTATGCAAGCACTGATCCACAGACTGCTGACTGTCATCCAAATCCGCATTCAGCTCATCTATCCTTTGATCAACAATCTCTCCTGCAGCAGCCAGGTCAGCTTCCTTCCATGACAGACATTTGATGCGATGCCTAACAGGCTTCGGGTGCTCGTACTTAAGACAGATATAAATTAAGTCATGAGAAGATAGAAAAGGCTGGCCTGATTGACCCCAAGATTCAAGCGAAGACAATTGACTAACTGCACAGACATCAATCCAGGTGTTAGCTTGCGCAGTATGATTAGTAGGTTGCATCGGTACAACGCTCATACCACTTCTAGTGAAAAAGTCCTTCAGCCTGGCCGTCTTGTCACTGCGAACGTGTAGATCAGCATTGAAGTCCCCAAGTACACACGTAAATTTATAATTAATCATCCTCATAGAAAAGTCGTCTTCAAAAATGTTCATGTAGCCAGACTTAGGTGGACGATAGACAATAGCGACTAAGATTTTATACTGCGAGGGACCCCAGATTTCAGCAGTGAGGTATTCAGGTAATATAATCTCCCCAGCACCAGCCGATGAACTAAGCAAGCGAGCATTGAGCTCTTTGCGAACATAAAGCATGACGCCTCCACCACGTTTGTTATGACGATCTACACGCAATAATGCATACCCCGGTAGGTTCACTTGCTGATCAGCAATAGCATCGCAAAGCCACGATTCTACTACACCGATAACGTGATAAGGATTAAGTCTGAAAAAGTCCTGGAATTCACAAAAATGAGCCATGAGAGATTGAGCATTCAAAGAACAAATGTTAAGTACTGGAAGTTTGGCATTATTATTCGCAACTGATGATATAAGAGACCCAAACAGCTATTGAGAAAGTTCCTGCAAATTTGTAGACGGCAGGATCCTGGTCGGCCGACTATCTGCGGACTTCCTCATAAAAACAGCTCCATCGGCTATCCAGATATGCTTCCTATCAACTCGTGGAAATGCTCTCAACACCCGGTCCCGAAGCTGGTAAAGCTGTGCTGGCTGACGTGGGTTTAAATAGACTTTATTATTCGGAAATGATCCGTCGACATCTCGAGCAGTTAGATTCGGCTTATTCTTTTTGGCAGTAATTAACTTCTTGCAAGACTCTTTGTTTTTTAGTGTGACGATAAGTGAACGGGCAGCAGCTGCCTCTTGTCCACCCTGCTGATTACCACCACGAGCTTTCTTACCTACTCGGAAAGCATCAACCAGCTCATCAGGCTCAAAGTGAGATTCCGGTGCATCCATAAGAGCACCAGCTAGCACCTTACTATCTTCATTCGCAGCTTCCGGCAGGCCACTCACAATAAGCTGATTGGAGACTTGCTCACAGGCAGCACGCAAAAGCACCATTTCGTCAGCAATAGAAAGTCCCATTTTAGCCTCGCTCACCTTCGTCTCGACCGCAGTAAGCCGCTTATTGAAAGCTTGAATGTCAGCAACAGCCTTCTTTTGTGCAGTTTCCAAAGATCCAAAGTCCTTGCGAAGCCCAGCAACATCGTTCACTAGCCGATCAACCTTCTCCTCACACGACTTTAGCCCATCTAGTTTGCTGTCAATTGATTGAAGCAGTTTTTTGACATAGACGTCGGTAATATTGCAGCTCGGACATGTTTCTTTCAGATAAGCAGTAATATCACGACATTTGTATTTCAACTTAAGTTGAAGACATTCAGTGTGAAATACATGTTTACAAGTCGCTCCAGTAGTAGGCGCTTCTGCAACGCGCGTAATTACGTCAAAACAAAGTGCACACAGTACCGGCATTGTTACAAAGTCTAAACAATCAACCTAGAAGACGACGATGGAAGGACAGCGTTATTCTACGCTGTAGAAGGAAGACAGGAAAGAAAAGTAGATAAGCTACTTCGGATGGGAGCCGGAGTTAATCACACTGATAGTCAAGGAATGACGCCATTGATGATGGTCTTCAACAAACGAGTAGACTACATCTACGAGATAAGGGATGGGTGGAGCAACGCTCTTCAAAATTACAAAAATTTTGTTAATCTTTGGAGCAAAAGTGAACAAATGTACCAGAGAGGAAGGCATCACAGCACTGCACATGGCCACACACAGAGGATATGAAGAAATGGCTAGAATATTGCTAATTAATGGAGCAGACATCAGCGCCAGGACGAAAAAAGGAAGGTACGTCCCGCAATTCAGCAAGTATCACAGAGAAGTAGCTGACATGCCAAAAGGCTATGACTCCGGCATCCCAAGGAATACAAGGGACCACGGAACCCGCGGCCAGGTACAAGTACGCGACCTAATCAAACGCTGGCTTTTGAAGCTGCGGGCAGGAGGTAAAGAAATAGTGGAAGAATTGAAATCAGAAATAGAATGCGTCGATGAAAAGTTAGAAGACTACGAAACCGAAGTGCTGAACGAGATAGAAATTATGAAGATTACACCTACAACACAGCAGTCAATAACCTTGTTCGACATCTGGAGAGCCTCAGAGGAGCAGATGAGCGTCTACTGCAGGAACACGGAGTTCAGGAACGTCCTAGAAGAGAAGCTAAGAAATACAGACAACTTCAGGGAAGAATTGAAAGAGAAAGTGAAACGGGCATTACAAAGAAAGAAGATAATCGACTCTGCAGAAGAAGAATTAGGAAAAGTGAAGATTTTACGCCATTTACAAGGGCATGAACTGGACAAGGTCATGAGTTACCTGGAAATAGAAGACTTGGTCAAAATAGTGAACCCGAAGAACATCTCAATCGTTGAAGAAGTATGGTGAAAAAGTGGGACACCAACAACGACCAACGACACCAGGGCATGAAACGATAAGTAAAATAGATATAAGTGATGTAATCAGTAATTGCTATTAAATTTTAATATTATAGATTTTCATAAGATATAGAAACCAATAGATATATATTTTATTTTCTTCTTTTTTTTTTCTGTGCTGGAAGAGGATTGCATTAATCAAAATTATAACAACACAGCATGCTAATTAAAAACACTACCCTTCGTACACATTATATTCCATTTTCATTCTTCTCATCTCGAAACCCGGCCGGTAACTCTTTCACGTACAAAATAATAACTATTCTTTAAGCTTATACTAAAAAAAACTACATATACTAATGCATTATTTGAGAAATGTAATTTCTTCCAGAGCAGAAATCGATATAAAATAAAATAAGTCATATATATATATATATATAAAAATGCGTGAAAATTTTTTTTTCATAAAAAGATAGAAACAACGACTGAGTACAAAAGGGGGATGAAATGGGGGGTTTTTCAGTAAAACCGGGGTTTAATGTTTAAATAAAATTTTTTTTCTCTCGATATATTTTTTTCTCTTACCGATAAGGGTCAGCAATAGGACCTGACTTTAAAATAATAATATGTTGAAAATTACTAATTTAGCAGCGAGAATCCCCGCTGACCCACATTTAAAAGATTAAAATTCCGCAAATGATAATCATTTTCGGAATATAGGGGGCTAGAGATATTA
This sequence comes from Cotesia congregata, assembly GCA_905319865.3. Taxonomy (NCBI): domain Eukaryota; kingdom Metazoa; phylum Arthropoda; class Insecta; order Hymenoptera; family Braconidae; genus Cotesia; species Cotesia congregata. Next base: position 10,965,254 of record CAJNRD030001123.1, read on the forward strand.
ACGTTATGTAGACAAAGAAAACCCTAGCTATCGTAACCGGTCTTATGTTGTAATTTTAGGAAAGTTTTAGCATAATATGTTTATTTCGTCGAGTAATGTCGAGAAATGGCATTGGCTCAAAATTCTGTAGATCAATGGCAAGATCAAGTTGAAAATGAGCAAAATCGACCAATTACTTTACAGGTTGGGGGTGTTCAAAATTTTTTTTTGCTCATTTGCAAAAAGAAATTATATAATAAATCTTTTAAATTGTGTACCTTTTTTATATATATAGGAAAATGATCTTCCAGATAAAAAGATAGATAAAATCTATCAAATTCATCATAAAAATTAGTTTAAGTATCTTTAATTTTTTTAAATAATATCAAGTCGTAAAGAATAGCTCAAATTTATCAAATATATGTTAAAAATCACATAATTATCCTTAGTTTAAGCTATTATTCGTCACTTTTGACACCCTTTTAATTTATCTCGGAGGAGGGAAAAATCAAATTTTAATCCTAATTACATACCCTCATTGGATATGGCCGAATGGCGTTTATCTCAATTTTTCATATATAAATAATAAGTGACTCAATACCGCGCAGGCGAGTCAAATCAAAGAAGAAGAAGATTAGAGATCTAATAATAGCGATAATAATACTATTAAAAATAAAAAGGATACGATTAAATTGCGTGGTAGACACCACACAGAACTGTGAGAAAATGCTCACATGTCGGAGCACCACCATTGCGCCTTAACAGCGGAACCGCCCATTATCAGCAGCAGCAGTGATGAAGAAATCAGGTAAACGGCAACATCGGAAACACCGTTCCATGACTTTTCTATATATATATATATATAGAAAAGTGATCTAATAATAGCGAAATATAGATTAAAAATAAAATTAAAATAAAAATGAAAATAAGAAAAAGGATACGCTGAGCGGTGCGGTAATCACCTCGCAAGAAACGTGAGCAGGAGAAAATGCCCAGGCGCCAACAACGGAACGGCCAACACCAGCAGCAGCAGCAGCAGTGACAAAGAGAATAAGGAAATCGGCAACATCAAAAGGCCGTTTAGCAAATGATTGGAACTAATAACGATGTCACCAACAGCAGGAACATCACCAAGCAGGATGGAAGGCAGTAACTCGACACAATAATTCACCTGAAAAACATAAAACAATGTAATACATAAAGTATGGGAGGAAAAACAGAGAAGAAACTCACCATGGGCTGCAGGAAAAGTCACCAAGCACCAGCATCGACAACAGTAGCAGCAGAAATAGCAGCATCTGCGGCGGTAATAATGACAACAGCAGCCAATCAGCAACGGTAGCCACAAAAATATATATATTTTTTTGTTCTCTCCTTCTTCAAACCACATCAGGACGATCAACCTGAAAATATTTTTTTTTAATGTAATAGTGAAATGCTAGAAAAAAAAAAAAAAAAAAATAACTCACCTGTGACGACAGCAGTAGCAGGGACAACGATAGCAACAACGAAGAGACCGCTGAGAACTTCAAAACCGGAAGAAAACAACAGCGTTGAGGAAAACTAAAGACATCGAGAAGGGAAACCCTACTAGGAAAAAGGGAATCCTAAAAACCTAAATAATTCAAACAATTTTCTTCCTCTCAAGCTGGAATTTTTATTTTTTTTTATCAAAAAATATATATAAGAGGAAGTCCCATGCTAAGACATTCAGATATTATTGAAATCACCTGAAAAAAAAAAAAATATAATAACAAATATATTCATTAGTCTATTCCGTGCGCCTTCAAGACTGTCTCCTCAAGGTGAGTGGAGAGTATTTTCGGCCATTGGTCCTTATGCGATTTTCGTTAACGCATGTGGACGTTCTGGTTTTTCACTTAAATTGCTGGCTAGCTGGCTTATGTTGAACATGGGGAATGGGAAATTGTCTGTTGGTTTTGCGTCTTTTTTCGTGCTCTTGATGATGAAACGCTCATTTCCGAGCGTACATCCTGGGTTAATTAAAAGAGTCCCGGTTCCACTCATTTGTTTTTCTAGATAAGTAGAAAAATTACATGTGAGAGTGAATTTTTCAGTTTTAGATAGAGTAGGCCCATACGTTGGGCTGATGAAGTTTGATGATGGTCGTCGAGCATTTCGGGAATACTCTGACGTCGCACGTGCTTGGTGTTACCAGGCCGGGTTGTAAGTACAGCAACAACTCGCATTCCTCACTTTTATCCACCTTTCGGAATGGTTCATCAGGTTCGCAGGCGAGGTCGGTTCCTATTTTTCGACAGTTTTTGATGTCTTCTTCGTCTGCCAGATAGTATTGATCTTTTAGCGCGTTAATCGCTAAGTACTGCTTCTGTGGTTGGATGGCCATGCTCCTTGCTTCTCCGCCGATGATCTGCGGTACTGGCATAAGTTTCATTTTCAGAATTTTGAAGGTCGACTGATTGAACAGAGGTAGTGTGATGATTATTAAAAATTTTTCCTTTATTTTCCCGGTTTTTGTTTCTGCCACTGCGTTCAATGCATGCACGTTTGTGAGTTCTACTGGTTGTGGCGGATTTAGCTCCGGGTATTGTCTGCTGATGTCCTTTATTGCCGTAGCCAATTGTTCCGGTAACAAAATTTCTCCGGGTATGTTACCATTTTGTGTTTCTTCGATCGCGATGACGGCTTCGTGGAGGTAGCGGATTAAGCTTTCCATATGTTATTCATATTCTTGAGCCATCTGTATGAGGTTTATTCGAAAACTTAATTTTTTCTCTTCATGTTGTATTTGTGGCCAGTACGTGTTCAATTGCCCCACCAAGGAGTACACCCGGTGTCGAGTGTCGTCTTCGTCAGAAAGTATTTGATTGATTTTTGATTTTATGACGTGTGTCGAATTGTTTATTAGGGCTGTAATTTCCCTTTGGTCGTTGTATAGTCTGTCTATTTCTTTAGAAAAATGTTCGAAATCGTCGTAGTCCATGACACCGAATGCTTTACGGGCAATTTTTCCCACAAAACCGAACCAAGGTGATCTTCGAGTGCGGATGTCTGCCTCTGTAATAGGTAAAGTTTCCGAGAGTAGCTGTTGTAGCCGACTGACTAAATTTTGTCTGTCTCTTTCTAAGTTCTCGAGACTCTCCGATCTCAGAAGCAGTGCGCATTCCGTCTTTGTGAAAAATGAGAGGCATTTTTGCGTGGAATCCAGATCCGAGGTAGGTATAATTGAATGCCAAGGTTGAATGTGGATTAGTCCGCCGATCTCTATTGTCGAAATTATTCTCCATTTTCTTTCCGTGATATGGACGTTGGTGATCTCATTGAAAATGATCCCAGGGTTCTCCTTGGAAGGCCATAGGTATAGACCCTCAGATGTTAAGTTGATGTACCTTGGGCATAAGATACATAGGAAGATTTGGATCCACATTTTGTTTCCGATGTAGGTTAAGCCTCAACCAGGAAACTACAACAGAAGAATAGTTATTAATCAATCGCTATCTTTAACTTGCTTGGGTGTTTAATGGCTCTTTTTCCGCCCGGAAGTTCTAACACTTGAAATAAATGAAGAAATAAATGAAAATGATGAAAATTTTTTTCAGAATTTTTTTTTTTTTGAAATTTAATTTTAAAAATTTTTTAATGTTATTTTTAGTTTTTAACGAATTTAATTTCGCCCCGCCCCACGTTGGGCGCCATTGAAACGTGGCTGGTCTCGACTGTTCGTAGAGACAACAAATTTTTACTTCACAAAATAAATTACTTAAATTTATTTAAATTATTAATTAAGTATGAAATAAATTATTTAAATTTTAGTTAAATAAACTCTACGAACTGGGCCGAAAAGACACGCCCGTTACACCTAGAGTGTAACCAACTCGAAGCTGTGGCTTATAAGAGTCGATGCTGCTCCAGATGCCTGTAGCTTTAGATTTTACGGCGGACCAAGCCGATAGCTTTCAAAACTACAAATAGCTAAATTGATTAGAGAAAAGAATATGGTCCAGGGCAAATCGTGGGTGGCGATACTCGTTGAAAAGTGGGTTCAGCTCCGACACAAAACCAACCTTTACCGCGTACTGCTCCGCTGATCGCTTAGTTAGAAAAATAGAGCTAAATGGTCGACAAATACAAATATTGAAAAATACAGCTCAAAGTAAGTTCAATACCGCGTCCAATTCTTACCAATATACCACCTGACTTACAACAGGTACTACTACCACTTCGGTGTGCTTTAACGTTGTCCAGCGGTTGGGTTCGAGCCCTGGCAATTGCAATTTTTCTTCTGCGATTTCCGGGGCTTGCTCCCTTGCCGACTGTACCTTGACCAGGTTTCTGTGGTTTTTCCTCGGTCATTGTGCCCCTAAAATAAGCGGGGCACAGGCAAATGCGGGTACAGACTGTAAGCCGGCCACAGCCGCAAAAACGGAGGGTCCTGTTACAGGACTATATAGGAGGAATAGCTACAGGAGGAAATAGCTACAGGAGTAGCTTGGAGGGGGCCTGGTACTGCGAAGTAATGCTAACGCGGTCCCGCAGTATCAGGTACAAGAGAGGGGAGGGTTTTAGTGAGTAAGAATCTCACACTACCGGCAACCAATATCCCCAACATCTAGCCGGTGTCTTATGAAGATTTCCCTCCTCTCGCCAAAAAAAAAAAAAGCTCACCCTGACGTTACACGTTGTCCAGCGGTGGTAGATTCCTCGTGGCTGCAGCTGGGCCGGTTAGTGGATCAGGAACAGACGAATAATCGAGGTGACCATCAACCAAGATCTTCCTCGAACAATGGAACGACTCTTTCCTCAACAAAATGGCTGACTACTCGAGACCTCTTGAGTACACGACATGCCAAGCGAATTTATCTTGTTTGTGCGTCATATTATTTAATTAATGTACGATATACTCCTTGTTAACTGATAATCAGAGTCGTATCGTACTATTATGGATTAAAATGCCGTTATTATTTAATAAACGGTGTAGTATAATAAAATACCGAACATTACGTTGTAACACGGTAAAAATAATTACTTATATTTCAAGAAATATATCAATTACAGAAGTATACATTATGGGGGTTGAACAAAGACTGACTGCACGCGGCTTCCGCGTACATATTTTAGCATTGAGAAGTGGGGAGACGTTTAGCGCCACTCTCAAATGATATTCGTACTATTAACAATTATCATCTAATTTATAATCTGATCTATGTTATCGGCAAACGTTTAACGTCTCCGATGCGAGACTTACCCGATTTGAGGTCTTCTGGGTTAATAAATTTGAGGTCTCGCAGTAACTTTGCAGTTGGGGTTACTATTTCACAATTTATTGGTAGAAAGTGTGCAAGATGGTTGCGGGAGTACGTCAATCCGTCTCGACTTGTTAGGAGTTGGATGGCTGGAGCGTCTTCTCCTGGAGTTGGCTCTTCGGATTCACTGAAGCTAGGTGGTCTCGTTGGAAATTTTTGTATTGGATTTGGCAACTCTTCCTCAGAGAGGCTGGTTACAATTTCTGCATGTTTTGTTGACTCGATCAAGGCTTCTGGTGGTATCTCTTCCGCCAGGTCTGACGAATCGTTGGAATTTACAGCTGCATCTGCGGTATTTTCCGGGGTGGGCAGGAGCTGATTTTGTAGGTTTATTGGTTGAGAGATTGCAGTTTGGTCGGATTCTTCCGAGGAGGACTTCGTCTCCGCAGCTATGATTGAAAGAGACTCCAAGAAGGTTACTCGTTTCGAGGAGGTATCTCTCCCGGTTGATGGTGAGTTGAAGTCTAGAACTCGGCTTGAACTAGCAGCTGGAAAATCTTCAGGTTGTAATGTTGGAAGAGTTGAAACTCGGATTTTATCGCGGGTAATTATGGATGGATCTGAAGAAGCTCGGAAGGGCGTTGACCCTTGGTGTAGACTGCAATCGACTACGCTGTGGGTGAGTGGGTCCCAAGCAATCCCCTTTGCATTCAAATTTTTTATCATAGAACGAACCAACGTGGGGGTTTCTGGGGCGAGGACAACATCCTCGGCATGATGGTCGTCGCTCGACTTTGGTGATGCGCTGAAGGTTCTGGGCACCACGACTGTTTTGTCTAGAGTTGGAGTAGTTGTTGAGTCGATTAGATCCTTCGGCGAATCAGGGTTGATCCTTATGGTCGTGTCGTCCGATTCACTGAGGCAGCTGGTGCTTTCTCTATATTCGTTAGCCTCTTCTGATAGGAATTCGTTGACAACTTCGTCGGTGTTTGACTCGGATGCATCTGGTTCTTTTTCCTTTACAGATTCTATTTCTTCTTCAGCCGGTCGGCATATGTCAACGGAACGTTTTACTTCTCGAACTACGTCTGTGTTGTGGGGAAGTAACGATAATTTCTTCCACCTTTTATCCAGTTCGTAGCCCGGTAGCCCGCCTCTTTGGTTTGCCCATTCTTCGAACTTCTGGATGGATCGGTTTACTTTTGCAGCAAACGGGGTTGTTGACTTACGACTTATGCCGGGGGCTAGAGGTGTTCTGTCTTTTACTATGTCGACGGGTTGTTGTTGTTTTTCTACGTCCTCGTCTCCTTCATCTCCTGAATCGATGTAAGTCGCAGGCCGAAGCTCTCGCACTGGGTCTCTCACAGTGGAGGTCATTCCTTCCCCCCCTCTTAGTGGTTCGAAAACATCGTCGGTATTTGATTCGTTGATAGGTCTCGGAGATTCGTCGTCGTCGGTGTTGGATTTGGGTTCTCGATTATTGATTGGTGTTTTATGTGATCCGCGACGGAGTTGAGAGCGAAGGCGTGATGCGATCGTGTTTCGGACCTCTGGAGCACTTGGAAACTTAGGCCGCTTTGTTGGCCCAGGAGGACGGCCACGACCACGTTTTTGTACAGCAGAGGACGTTTTATCTACTCCGGTGGCAGGTAACAAAACCACCTCAGGAAGTTCGTATTTAGCCCGGTTTGTTTCAGAGATCGACGTTTTTGGTATTGCGTCCGGCGGCATTGGATCACATTTTTCGTGTTCTCTGCCCTCCGGGTTGAATGAGAGGGCGTCTGCATACTGGTCACCGACATTCGTTTTGACGATGACTTTGAAATTGAACTCGTTCAATTTTGACCGCAATTTTCGTTGTCGATCAGTGAGGTCGCGGGTATCACGGAGCCAGGCGATGCAGGCTCGTTTAGTTTGGACCGTGAATTTTCTTCCGTACAGGTATGGACGGAATTGCTGAATGGCGTACACTACAGCAAGGCATTCTTTTTCGTCTTCTGTGTAACGTAATTCCGCATCTCTTAGCACCCTTGAGGCACAAGCGACTATCTTGTCATTTGGAGTCCGTTCTAAATTAGTTGTTGCTGGATGTTTTTGAGGTTCCTTTTCGGGCTCGACGATGTCATCAGCTGAGTCCAGTTCTTGACTCAGTATACCAGAGATGCCCTGATCTGAAGAGCTCACGGCTAGTATGAAAGGTTTATTTAGATCTGGGTAAGCGAGAGTTGAGCTCTCACACAGAGCTCGTTTGATGTCAGTTAAAGCTGCTTCAGCTTCTGGATTCCAGTTAAATTTTTTTGTCTTTCTCATCAAGTCTGTTAGAGGTTTGGCTCTGATTGCATAATTATCAATGAATCTTCGATAATAATTTGCTAATCCCAGGAATTTTCTCATCTCCGTTTGGTTTCGGGGAGTTAAAACTTCCTGGATAGCCTTGAGTTTCTTTGGATCGGGCTTAATTCCGTCTCTTGAGATTACGTGTCCGAGGTATTCGACTTCGGTGCAGAAGAATTTACACTTATCTGGCTGCAAGGTGAGGCCGGCGTTCCGAAGGGCTAGTAGCAGCCTTCGTAGTCGAACTCCATGTTCTTCCAGGGATCTTGCGTGTAGAATTATGTCGTCCAAATAGATAAGGATCCAGGGGAGAAAACCCAGTGCATTATTCATCATCCGTTGAAACGTTGCTGGCCCACCTTCTATACCGAACGGCATGCGAGCGTATTCGAAATGCCCGAAGGGTGTTGAGAACGCCGTTTTATGGGCATCGAGAGGGTCCATTTCCATTTGGTGGAACCCACTGGCCAGGTCGAACACGCTAAAGAACATTGCGTCTCCGAGCTGGTCGAGAATTCCGAGAATCGATGGTAACGGAAAAGCGTCTCCAATGGAAACCTTGTTAAGATCTCGGAAATCTATCACCATCCTCCATTTCTTGGCCCCTGTCCTAGGATCCGCCTTTTTTGGTACTACCCATACTGATGAGTTGTATGGGGATGTAGAATTCCGGATGATTCCTTGTTTCAATAGATTTTCCACTTGGTGTTGGATTTCCTCCTGGTGTTGTTTGGGAAATCGGTATTGTTTTACTTGAACTGGTTTATCTGTAATTGTTGGAATTTTGAAGGTTGCTCGGTGAGCGCAACCTAGATTGTCACCTGGGAGATAGAAAAAATCAGTAAAGTCGTAGATTATTTCGAAAATTTGTTTTCGTTGTTCAGCATTCAGGTGTCGAAGTGGTAAATTTTTCAAAATTTCCTTCGCTCGTTCCTCCTTAGTTGTAGCATCTGTAGAAACGCTCTCATTAGGAGAGTCGCTCGAGCTACTCAGAGGATCTTCTTCTTGGAAATCGTATTCCTCGATGAATTGTGGTTTTATCTCCAATGTCGCAGGTTCATTCGTCGTGTTAAAAACCATACAGGTTGCAGTTCCATCCTCGACGGTGACGAGAGCTTCGCCCATAAATAACCCTATTGGTAAGTCAATACGGGGTAAATAACCTTGACTTATTTCTTTGTTCTTAACTGGGATGGGCACTACCATCCTTGACCTAGGAGGGACAGTGAAGGCAGGAGCGTTGTAATTATCCAGGCTAAAATGAACTGGTTCACGAGGCCTGGCGTACACTGTCAGAGTTTGTTCATAGTACGAAATCTCGGCTTTTTCTCGTTCTAACCAGTCATTACCCAATATTCCTACTCCAGAGATGGGCAGGTCATTTTTACTGACTTGGCATCTTACTGGGGTGCCGAAAACTTTTAATTCAACGGTGCCCAGGGTTTCTACTGGGTCACCGCTAATTCCTCTTGCAATTAATCGATTTGTTGCGTCGATGGAGGTTCCTGGTTGGAGTGCAGATTGATTGATTATAGTCACATCTCCACCAGTATCGATGATGAAGCGCTGGTATTTGCCTAAAAGAGATGGGCAAGTCGTTTCGATTTTTGGTCCACTACATACGGCTAAAATTTGGAACTCATGGCCTTCACGCTTGATAATAAACGGAATGGGTTTCGTAGGGTTGCTGCGGAGTACTAGAGTGTACCAGTAGAAAGAGATATTTGCCTGTTCTTTGGCCAAGAAGTCGTTACCAAGGATGGCTAAATAGCCACCTAGCCGTTGCGGTACAACTCTAAATGGAACGATTTTATCGAAGATGTTTAACGTGATAAATCCGATGATTGGTAGGACATTTGTTCCGATCCCCCCCAATTGTCCCATGTCCTTGAATAAGAAGGTGGTGTCATTTGCAAGAGCTTCTACACTGATGAAATTGTAATTTGCTCCGGAATCGATGAGGATCTCGCACTTATTGCCGGCGAGTTGGGTGTTTTTCACCGTGATGACAGGTCCTCGGCCGGTTACAAGTACGATATCCTCTATCGCTTCAAGAGGCGGTAGGCCCCTGCAGTTATTTGTTGAGGCGCTTGGGGCGGGCTCGTCATTGCCTCGTTCTGGCGAGCGCCCGTCAAGTTTAAAGAAGGCTCGAGAGGATCTTCATCTTTGTTGAGTGTTTTCCTCGGGCAACCTGGACAATTGCATATTTCAGAACTCTTTAAGTGTCGTTCGATCTGCACTGGCGAAGCTTCCGGGGCCGTTGGAAGGGAGGGGTTGGGTTGGACAGGCGGTTGTGATTGGGGAGTTGTGTAGAGAACTCCTGGATAATTTTGTCGGTAAGGTCTATTTTGATTTGGGTAGAACTGAGGGTTAAAAGGTTGAAAAGGTTTTTGGCGATATGGATAAGGACGAAAAGGAGTATCTGAAGGATTTTGAAACCGTTGGCCCTGGAAGTGTTTTTGATTGCTGAAATTATTTGGAATTGTTGAGTTTCCTGCCGTGAATGCGAAAGCTAAAGGTTCTTCACAATCTGACACTTCACAGTTCGAGTCACCACACGGGGGTAGCCCGTAGTAGCCTGGATTAGCGTATTCTGAAGGTGTATGGTACGGGTCATTGACTTTTACCTCCATCCCGTCGTACTCAGCCATAGGCTGGGCAGAATAAGCGAAAGCAGCTGGCTTGGGTGCCACGAAGAGTTCTGTCTCCAATGGTTTGGTCCATGGATTTCCTTGGGCAGGAACCGGTGGAGTATACCGGGGTTGTGGATTACCTTGGAAATATCCACGCGATCCATTGTTTTGAGTAGGTGGGATGTAACCTCGTTGGGTATTTGGATGATGCGGCTTCGGGTGTTGGGTCCTCATATTATTATCGTATGTCAGGACCTGTTCTTGAATTGCTTCGAACAAAGCAGATAGAGTGTCGTGTTGCTGAGTAGAGGCCAAGCATTTGAGGTAATCCGGAAGTGAGTCAAAAAATGCGTCCACCGCGAGCCGATGGGCTTGGTTGGTGATCGCAGCTTGGTCAGCTTCTGGAACGGCAGCTTGTATTTTCCGGAGGATGGACCGGAGCCGATTGTAGTAGCTCTCTACCGCTTCGTAAGTACCTCTTTGGATAGAAGTTAATTTACCCAGGTAGAGGCGTAGTGGGTCCCCCAATCGGAAGTGACTTCTAAGAACGTTGATAAGTTCTTGGACAGTTCGTATTTCCATATCCTCTACGACGTTTCTCGCACGACCCTTCAATTTACGTAGAATTCTCCCAATGAAAGGTTGTTGGTTGGTCTCTGGAATCATGTGGAGCCATTCTCTCAAACGACGATCGAATTCCTCGTAGCTCACGTCCCCATCCCCGGTAAAGGTTGGTAGTGATTCCTCCATTTCGCGAATAAGGTGATAGTAATCCTTTTCAACTTCATCATGAATGGTGTCAAATAATCGGACTCCGTGTTGGGCGGCTAAACGAGCTTGTGCTTCTATTCTGGCTTGTTCCTGAGCTGCTTCTGCGTCTGCTCGTGCTCGTTCTTCTGCAGCTCTGCGTGCGGCTTCTGCAGCTCTGCGTGCTTCTTCCGCAGCTCGTTTTTCGACGGACACCATAGTTGTGTTGTTTATTGAACTTTAGATTATCGGAATTCAGTCAATAGGGTCGACCGTGGGTTATTTACTTGGTACTTCCTCTTCTTTCTTGATAGGGGGAATAGTGACGTCGTCCCGACGATAGTTCAATAGTCTATAGAAATTAAATCGTAGTAAGTGTTGTTTATGGCGACTGGTTCGAATCTTTATTTTTGATAACTTGAGATTTCGATATATTATTTGCACTGCGCGAGACAGGAGCACGGTTCGCGAGCGTAGATTTCTTCTTCGGCGTAACGTCTATGTTGATGGGTTCTTTATTCACGAAAGTGGGATCCTCCCAGTAACGGGAGTCAATTAAAGGTGGGTGATATACCGTACCGTCCAGGTATTCAAAATAGCACTTACGAATTTGATATTTATACCCACCTCGTTTGCGATGAACCATCAGCACTACTAATGATTATGATCAAGTGATTGTGTTTTACCCAATCACTAGATGCTAAAACGAACAATTTGCTGTCCGACTTTTGATCGAACGAGATATTCACGTTGCTAAGTCAGCAGCGAGAATTCGAGAACGATTTTCGGACTGGCAAAGGATTCATAAGCAAAAATTCACGAGGAGTAGGTAGTCGCACAAACGAAACGATAAGTTTATTTGATTGCAATAGAATCTTTCCCGCTTCACAGCATTATTTATATTTGTTAAAAATGCTAGCCGTAAGATGGACGGTGTGGCTTAATGTATATAGAATAAGTGAAAGGAAATTTAGTATAGACCGGATAGCTCAAATGGTAGAGTAGCCGACATGTCTTCGGAAGGTTCTGGGTTCGAATCCCAGTCCGAGCTATCTAATAATTTTTTCTCGCATATTCTATAAACTCACATTAAGATGATCCTCTCCACAATCCTTTCTCAATCCTTTCCTACCAATTATCCTGTTACGTGAATGTTGGAACGCTTCACGTAATAATTATCCGTAACTCCTATTCTTTCCCGCTTCACAGCATTATTTATATGTTGCAATTTTCCAGTGCTCTCGATATTCATTAAACGTATTTTGAAATTGTGTGACTTTGACAAATTAAAAAAAGTGATTTAGACCTAAAAAATCAGGTTTATTCATGACCTTTATTGTTTTTATGGTCTTAAGAAATTACAAGGTACTTTATGAGTCATCCTCCGTACGTAAAAATTTTTGATTAACCTATTCTGACCTTGTATGACCTTGAAAAATAAATAAAAGTAGTTCAAACCCAAGTATTATGGATTGAGGCTGAAAAAATCAGGTTTGTTTACACCCTCAAATTTGTTTATTGTCCTAGAAAATAACAGGGTACCTTCTTAGAAATCTACCCTCCCTGTCGAAATTTATTAAACCTATTTTGACCTTGCATGTCATTGAAATATAAAAAAAAAGAAGGTTAGAATAAAGTAAAATGGATTTAAGCCAAAAAAAAACAGGTTTATTCATGCCCTTAACTGTTTTCATGGTCTAATGAAATTACAAGGTACCTCTTGAGTCATCCTCCAACCCTCTGAATCTCGATGAACCTATCCTGACCATGTATGACCTTGAAAGATTATTAAAAGTAAGTCAAACTCATGTATTATCGATTGAGGCTCAAAAAATCAGGTTTCTTGGTCCCTTAAAATTTTTTTATGGCGCTTTAAAAAATACAGGGCGACTCCTGTGTCATTTTCCATTCATTTTAATGTTCATTGAACGTATTTTAAACTTGTGTGACTTTGAAAAATATAAAAACGTAGGTCAAACTCGAGTATAATCGATTGAGGCGCAATAAATAAGGTTTCTTTATGCCCTTAAATTTGTTTATAGTCCTAGACAATAATAGGGTACCTCCTAAGACATCCTAAGTCCCTCTCGATATTTATTATACCTATTTTGACCTTGCATGACCTTGAAATATAAATAAGTAGCTCAAAATAAGTAGCCCAAAAGTAAAATTAATTCAGGCATAAGAAATCAGGTTTATTCATGACCTTAAAATTTTCTATGGTCTTATGAAATTACAGGGTACCTCCTGAGTCATCCTCCATCCCTCTGAATTTCGATAAACCTATTTCGACCGTGAATGACCTTGAAAAATTATTAAAAGTAAGTCAAACCGTAGTATTATCGATTTAGGCCCAACAAATCAGGTTCCTGGATGCCATAAAATCTTTTTATGGCTCCTTAAAAAATACAGGGATCCTTTTGTGTCACTTTCCATCACTCTTAAAATTCATTGAACATATTTTGACCTTGTGTGACTTTGAAAAATATAAAAAAGTAGGTAAAACTCAAGTAAAATTGATTTAGGCTTAAACAATCCGGTTTATTTATGCCCTTCAATTTGTTTATGGTCTTATAAAATTACAGGTTACTTTATTAGTCATCCTCCGTCCCTTTTAATTTTTGATGAACCTCATCTAACCGTGTATATCTACCTTGATATATTAATAAAAGTTGGTCATACCCAAGTATTATCGATTGAGGCCCAAAAGATGAGGTTACTTTATGCCCTCAATTTTTTTATGGCGTCTCAGAAAATATAGGGCACCTACTGTGTCATTTTCCATCCCTCTCGATATTCATTGAACGTATTTTGACCTTGTGTGACTTTGAAAAATATAAAAAAGTAGGTAAAACTCAAGTAAAATTGATTTAGGCCGAAAAAATCAGGTTTTTCTATGCCCTTAAATGTTTTAATGATCTTATGAAATTACAGAATCTCACCTGAGTTATCCTTTGTCAGTCTGAATTTTTGATGAACCTATTCTGATTTTGAATTACCTTGAAAAATTATCAAAAGTAGGTCAAACGCAAGTATTATCGACTCAGGCCCAAAAAGTCAAGTTTCTTTATGACCTCAAATTTTTTTATGGCGCCTTAAAAAATACAGGGATTTTCCTCTGTTATTTTCCAACCCTCGTGATATTTATTGAACGTATTTTGACCTTGCATGACCTTAAAATATGAAAAATTTGGTCAAAATCAAGTAAAATTCATTTAGGCCAAAAAAATCAGGTTTATTCCTGCCCTTAAATGTTTTTAGGTCTTATAAAATTACAGCCTACCTCCTGAGTCATCCTCCAACCCTCTGAATTTCGATGAACCTATTCTGACCTTGGATGACCTTGAGATATTAATAAAAGCAAGTCCAACCCAAGTATTATTGATTGAGGCCCAAAAAATCAGGTTACTTGATGCCTTAAAATATTTTTGGAGACTTTAAAAATACAGGGATCCTACTATGTTATTTTCCATCAATCTTAATGTTCATTGAACGTTCTTTGACTACTGTGACTTTTAAAAAATGTAAAAAAATAGGTCAAATTTAGGTAAAATTGATTTAGGCCTACAAAATCAGGTTTATTCATGACCTTAAATGTTTTTATGGTCTTATGAAATTACAGAATCTCACCTGAGTTATCCTTTGTCAGTCTGAATTTTTGATGAACCTATTCTGATTTTGAATTACCTTGAAAAATTATCAAAAGTAGGTCAAACGCAAGTATTATCGACTCAGGCCCAAAAAGTCAAGTTTCTTTATGACCTCAAATTTTTTTATGGCGCCTTAAAAAATACAGGGATTTTCCTCTGTTATTTTCCAACCCTCGTGATATTTATTGAACGTATTTTGACCTTGCATGACCTTAAAATATGAAAAATTTGGTCAAAATCAAGTAAAATTCATTTAGGCCAAAAAAATCAGGTTTATTCCTGCCCTTAAATGTTTTTAGGTCTTATAAAATTACAGCCTACCTCCTGAGTCATCCTCCAACCCTCTGAATTTCGATGAACCTATTCTGACCTTGGATGACCTTGAGATATTAATAAAAGCAAGTCCAACCCAAGTATTATTGATTGAGGCCCAAAAAATCAGGTTACTTGATGCCTTAAAATATTTTTGGAGACTTTAAAAATACAGGGATCCTACTATGTTATTTTCCATCAATCTTAATGTTCATTGAACGTTCTTTGACTACTGTGACTTTTAAAAAATGTAAAAAAATAGGTCAAATTTAGGTAAAATTGATTTAGGCCTACAAAATCAGGTTTATTCATGACCTTAAATGTTTTTATGGTCTTATGAAATTACAGAATCTCACCTGAGTTATCCTTTGTCAGTCTGAATTTTTGATGAACCTATTCTGATTTTGAATTACCTTGAAAAATTATCAAAAGTAGGTCAAACGCAAGTATTATCGACTCAGGCCCAAAAAGTCAAGTTTCTTTATGACCTCAAATTTTTTTATGGCGCCTTAAAAAATACAGGGATTTTCCTCTGTTATTTTCCAACCCTCGTGATATTTATTGAACGTATTTTGACCTTGCATGACCTTAAAATATGAAAAATTTGGTCAAAATCAAGTAAAATTCATTTAGGCCAAAAAAATCAGGTTTATTCCTGCCCTTAAATGTTTTTAGGTCTTATAAAATTACAGCCTACCTCCTGAGTCATCCTCCAACCCTCTGAATTTCGATGAACCTATTCTGACCTTGGATGACCTTGAGATATTAATAAAAGCAAGTCCAACCCAAGTATTATTGATTGAGGCCCAAAAAATCAGGTTACTTGATGCCTTAAAATATTTTTGGAGACTTTAAAAATACAGGGATCCTACTATGTTATTTTCCATCAATCTTAATGTTCATTGAACGTTCTTTGACTACTGTGACTTTTAAAAAATGTAAAAAAATAGGTCAAATTTAGGTAAAATTGATTTAGGCCTACAAAATCAGGTTTATTCATGACCTTAAATGTTTTTATGGTCTTATGAAATTACAGAATCTCACCTGAGTTATCCTTTGTCAGTCTGAATTTTTGATGAACCTATTCTGATTTTGAATTACCTTGAAAAATTATCAAAAGTAGGTCAAACGCAAGTATTATCGACTCAGGCCCAAAAAGTCAAGTTTCTTTATGACCTCAAATTTTTTTATGGCGCCTTAAAAAATACAGGGATTTTCCTCTGTTATTTTCCAACCCTCGTGATATTTATTGAACGTATTTTGACCTTGCATGACCTTAAAATATGAAAAATTTGGTCAAAATCAAGTAAAATTCATTTAGGCCAAAAAAATCAGGTTTATTCCTGCCCTTAAATGTTTTTAGGTCTTATAAAATTACAGCCTACCTCCTGAGTCATCCTCCAACCCTCTGAATTTCGATGAACCTATTCTGACCTTGGATGACCTTGAGATATTAATAAAAGCAAGTCCAACCCAAGTATTATTGATTGAGGCCCAAAAAATCAGGTTACTTGATGCCTTAAAATATTTTTGGAGACTTTAAAAATACAGGGATCCTACTATGTTATTTTCCATCAATCTTAATGTTCATTGAACGTTCTTTGACTACTGTGACTTTTAAAAAATGTAAAAAAATAGGTCAAATTTAGGTAAAATTGATTTAGGCCTACAAAATCAGGTTTATTCATGACCTTAAATGTTTTTATGGTCTTATGAAATTACAGGGTACTTTATTAGTTAGCCTCCGTCGCTTTAAATTTTCGATTAACCTATTCTCTGACCTTGTATGACCTTGAAAAATTAATATAAGTAGGTCATGCCCAAGTATTATCGGTTGAGGCCCAAAAAATCAGGTTTCTTTATGCCCTCAAATGTTTTTATAGTCCTCGACAACGACGGGGTACCACCTAAGTTATTCTACGTCCCTCTCAATATTTATTAAACCAATTTTGACCTTGCATGACCTTGAAATATAAAAAAGTTAGTCAAGATTAAGTAAAATTGATTTAGGACTAAAACATCAGGTTTATTCATGCCCTTAAATGCTTTTATGGTCTCATAAAATTACAGGGTACTTTATTAGTCATCCTTCCTCCCTTTAAATTTTTAATTAATCTATTCTGATCGTGTATGACCTTGAAAAATTAATTAAAGTAGGTCATACTCAAGTATTATCGATTAAGGAACAAAAAATCAAGTTTCTTGATGCCTTTAAGCTTTTTTATGTCACCTTAAAAAATACAGGTATCCTCTTGTGTCATTTAACATCCCTCTTACTATTTATTGAAAGTATTTTGACCTTGTGTGACTTTGAAAAATATAAAAAAGTAGGTCAAACTCAAGTAAAATTGATTTAGGCCTAAAAAATCAGGTTTCTTCATGACCTTGAATTTTTTTATGGCCTTATGAAAATACAGGGTACTTTATTAGTCATCCTTCCTCCCTTTAAATTTTTAATTAATCTATTCTGATCGTGTATGACCTTGAAAAATCAATATAAGTAGGTCATACCAATGTATTATCGATTGAGGCCCGAAAAATCAGGTTTCTTTATAACCTTAAATTTGTTTATGGGGCCTTAAAAAATAGAGGGCATCTTTTGTGTCATTTTCCATTCCTCTCGATATTCATTGTACGTATTTTGACCTTGTGTAACTTTAAAAAATATCAAAAAGTATATAAAACTCAAGTAAAATTGATTTAGGCCTAATAAATCAAGTTAATTTATGCCCTCAAATTTCTTTATGGTCTTATGAAATTACAGGGTACTTTATTAGACATCCTCCGTCCCTCTGAATTTTTAATGAACCTCAGCTAACCTTGTATGACCTTGACATATTAATAAAAGTTGGTCATACCCAAGTATTATCGATTGAGACCCAAAAAATAAGGTTTAATTATTCCCTTAAATTTTGTTATGGCATCTTAGAAACGATAGAGCACCTACGGTGTCTTTTTCTATCCCTCTCGATATTTATTAAACGTATTTCGACCTTGTGTGACTTTAAAAAATATAAAAATGTCGGTCAAACTCAAATAAAATTGATATAGGCCGAAAAAAACATGTTTTTTTATGCCCTTAAAGGTTTTTATGATCTTATAAAATTACAGGGTACCTCCTGAGTTATCCTTCGTCCCTCTAAATTTTTCATAAACCTATTCTGACGTTGTCTGAGCTTGAAAAATTAATAAAAGGCAGACAAACCTAAGTATTATCGATTGAGGCCCAAAAAATCAGGTTTCTTCATACCCTTGAATTTTTTTATAGTCCTAGACAATGACAGGGTACCTACTAAGACATCCTACGTATCTCTTGATATTTAATAAACTTTGACGTTGCATGACGTTAAAATATATTGAAAAATTTTGACGTAGCATGACCTTGAAATATAAATAAGTAGGTCAAAATCAAGTAAATTGATTTAGGCCTTCAAAATCAGGTTTATTCATGCCCTTGAATGTTTTAATGGTCTTATAAAATAACAGGGAACCTCCTAAGTCATCCTTTGTCCCTCTACATTTTGATAAACCTAGTCTGACTTTGTAGAACCTTGAAAAATTATTAAAAGTAAGTCAAACCGTAGTATTATTGATTTAGGCCCAAAAAATCAGGGTTCTTGATGTTTTCAAGCTTTTTCATGTCACCTTAAAAAATACAGGGATCCTCCTGTGTCATTTAACATCCCTCTCAATATTTATCGCACGTATTTTGACCTTGTGTGACTTTGAAAAATATAAAAAAGTCGGTTAAACTCAAGGAAAATTGATTTAGGCCTAAAAAATCAGGTTTATTTATGACCTTAAATGTTTTTATGGTCTTATGAAATTACAGGGTATTTTATTAGACATCCTCCGTCCCTTAGAATTTTTGATTAACCTATTCTGACCGTGTATGACCTTGAAACATTAATATAATAAGGTCAAGCCCAAGTATTATCGATTGAGGCCCAAAAAATCAGGATTCTTTATGCTCTTAAATTTTTTTATGGCACCTTAAAAAAATACAGGGCACTTTCTGGGTAATTTTCCATCCCTCTCGATATTTATTGAACGTATTTTAACCTTGTTGACTTTGAAAAATATAAAAAAGTAGGTCAAACTAAAGTAAAATTGATTCAGGCCTTAAAATCAGGTTTTTTTATGCCCTTCAATGTTTTTTTGATCTTATAAAAATACAGTGTCCCTTCTCAGTCATTCGTCGTCCATCTGAATTTTTGATGAACCTATTCTGACCTTGTATGACCTTAAAAAATTAATAAAAGTAGGTCAAACCCCAGTATTATGGATTGAGGCCGAAAAAATCGGGTTTGTTTATGCCCTCAAATTTGTTTATAGTTCTAGAAAATAACAGGGTACCTTCTAAGAAATCTTACCTCCCTCTCGATATTTATTAAACCTATTTTGACCTTGCATGAACTTGCAATATAAAAAAGAAGGTCAAAATCAAGTAAAATAGATTTAAGCCTAAAAAAAACAGGTTTATTCATGCCTTTAACTGTTTTTATGGGTTTATGAAATTACAGGGTACATCCTGAGTTATCCTCCAACCCTCTGAATTTCGATGAACCTATCCTGACCATGTATGACCTTGAAAAATTATTAAAACTAAGTCAAACTCATGTATTATCGATTGAGGCTCGAAAAATCAGGTTTCTTAATCCCTTAAAATCTTTTTATGGCGCTTTAAAAAATACAGGGCACATCCTGTGTCATTTTCCATTCCTCTTGATATTTATTGAACGTATTTTAATCTTGTGTGTCTTTGAAAAATATAAAAAAGTAGGTCAAACTCAAGTAAAATTGATTCAGGCCTATAAAATCAGGTTTTATTATGCTCTTTAATGTTTTTATTGTCTTATTTAATTACAGGGTCCCTCCTGAGTCATTCGTCGTCCCTCTGAATTTTCGATTAACCTATTCTGACCGTGTGTGACCTTGATAAATAATTATAAGTAGGTAATACACAAGTATTATCGATTAAGGTCCAAGAAAGCAGGTTTCTTTATGCTCTCAAATGTTTTTATGGCGCCCTGAAAAGTACAGGGCTACTTATGTGTTATTTTCCATCAATTTAGATATTCATTAAACGTATTTTGACCTTTTGTGACTTTCAAAAATATAAGAAAGTCGGTCAAACTCAAGTAAAATTAATAAACTTAAATGTTTTTATGGTCTTATAAAATTACAGGGAACCTCCTGAGTTATCCTTTGTCCCTCTAAATTTTTGATAAACCTATTCTGTTCTCGTATGGCCTTGAAAAATTAATTCAAGTAAGTCAAACCCAAGTATTATCGATTGAGGCTCAAAAAATCAGATTTCTTGATCCCTTAAGAACTTTTTATTGCAACTCAAAAAGTACAGGGCACCTCCTGTGTTATTTTCCATTTCTCTCGATGTTCATTGAACGTATTTTAACCTTGCGTGACTTTAAAAAATATGAAAAAGTAGGTCAAACTCAAGTAAATTGATTTAGGCCTAAAAAATCAGGTTTATTCATGTCCTTAAATTGTTTTATGGTCTTATGAAATTACAGGGTCCCTCCTGAGTCATCCTTCGACCCTCTGAATTTTTGATGAACCTATTCTGACCTTGTCTGACCTTGAAAAATTAATAAAAGTAGGTTAATCCCAAGTATTATCGATTCAGGCCCAAAAAATCAGGTTTCTTGATGCCCTAAAATTTTTTTATGACGCCTAAAAAAATACAGGGCACCTTCTGCGTTATTTTCCGTTCTTCTTGATATTTATTAAACGTAATTTGACCTTGTGTGACTTTGAAAAATATAAAAAAGTAGGTCAAACTCAAGTAAAATTGATTCAGGCCTATAAAATCAGGTTTTATTATGCTCTTTAATGTTTTTATTGTCTTATTTAATTACAGGGTCCCTCCTGAGTCATCCTTCGACCCTCTGAATTTTTGATGAACCTATTCTGACCTTGTCTGACCTTGAAAAATTAATAAAAGTAGGTTAATCCCAAGTATTATCGATTCAGGCCCAAAAAATCAGGTTTCTTGATGCCCTAAAATTTTTTTATGACGCCTAAAAAAATACAGGGCACCTTCTGCGTTATTTTCCGTTCTTCTTGATATTTATTAAACGTAATTTGACCTTGTGTGACTTTGAAAAATATAAAAAAGTAGGTAAAACTCAAGTAAAATTGATTTAGGCC
>CAJNRD030001123.1:11007831-11030475 GCA_905319865.3 Cotesia congregata
TCCTGAGTCATCCTCCAACCCTCTGAATTTCGATGAACCTATTCTGACCTTGGATGACGTTGAAAAATTAATAAAAGCAAGTTAAACCCAAGTATTATTGATTGAGGCCCAAAAAATCAGGTTTCTATATGCTCTCAAATTTTTTTATGGCCTCTTAAAAATACAGGGCACCTCCTGTGTAATTTTTCATCCCTCTCGATATTCATTAATAGTATTTTGACCTTGTGTTACTTTAAAAAATATAAAAAAGTAGGTCAAACTCGGATTAAATTGATTTAGGCCTAAAAAATCAGCTTTATTCATGCCCTTAAATGGTTTTATGGTCTTATGAAATTACAGGTTACTTTATTAGTCATTTTTGTCCCTTTGAATTTTTGATTAACCTATTCTAACCGTGTATGACCTTGAATAATCAATAAGAGAATATCAAAACAAAGTATTATCGATTAAGGCACAAAAAATCAGGTTTCTTCATGGCCTCGAATTTTTTTATGCCGCCTTAAAAAATACAGGGCACCTCCTGGGTCATGTTCCATTCCTCTGAATAATCATTGACCGTATTTTGACCTTGTGTGACTTTGAAAAATATAAAAAAAAAGGTCAAACTCAAGTAAAATTGATTTAGGCCTAAAAATCAGAATTTTTTATGCCCTTAAATTGTTTTATGGTCTCATGAAATTACAGGGTCCCTCCTGACTTATCCTTCGTCCCTCTGAATTTCTGATAAACCTATTCTGACCTTGTCTGACCTTGAAAAATTAATAAAAGCAGGTCAATCCCAAGTATTATCGATTCAGGCCCAAAAAATCAGGTTTTTTGATGCCCTCAAATTTCTTTATGACGCCTAAAAAAATACAGGGCACCTTCTGCGTTATTTTTTATTCTTCTTGATATTCATTGAACGTAATTTAACCTTGTGTGACTTTGAAAAATATAAAAAAGTAGGTCAAACTCAAGTAAAATTAATTGAGGCCTAAAAAATCAGGTGATTTTATGCCCTTAAATGTTTTTATGGTCTTATAAAATTACAGGGTCCCTTCTGAGTAATCCTGAGTGCCTCTAAATTTTCGATGAACCTATTCTGAGCTTGTCTGAGTTTGAAAAAATAATATGAGTAGGACAAACCCAAGTATAATCGATTAAGGCCAAAAAAATCAGGTTTGTTTATGCCCTCAAATTTTTTTATAGTCCTAGACAGTGACGGGGTACCTCCTAAGACATCCTACGTCCCTCTTGATATTTATTAAATATATTTTGACCATGCATGTCCTTGAAATATAAAAAAGTAGGTCAAACTCAAGTAAAATTGATTTAATCCTAAAAAATCAGGTTTTTTTATGGCCTTAAATTTTTTTATGGCTTTATGAAATTACAGGGTACCTTCTGAGTTATTATTCGTCGCTCTGAATTTTTGATGAACCTATTCTGACCTTGTATGACATTAAAAAATTAATAAAAGTAGGTCAAACCCATGTATTAGTGATCGAGGCCCAAAAAATAAGGTTTCTTTATCCCCCCAAATTGTTTCATTGCGCCTTAAAAAATACAGGGATCCTCCTGTGTTATTTTTCATGCATCTTAATATTCATTAAACGTATTTTGACCTTGCATGACCTTCAAAAATAAAAAAGTAGGTCAGAATCAAGTATAATTCTTTTAGGCCTATTAAATTAGGTTTATTCATGCCCTTAAATGTTTTAATGGTCTTATGGAGTTACAGCGTACCTCCTGAGTCATCCTCCAACCCTCTGAATTTTGATGAACCTATTCTGACCTTGGATGACCTTGAGAAATTAATAGAAGTGAGTCAAACCCAAGTATTATCGATTGAGGCCCAAAAAATCAGGTTTCTTGATGCCTTAATATATTTTTTGCTACTTTAAAAATACAAGGATCCTTCTGTGTCATTTTCCATCCCTCTTAATATTTATTAAACGTATTTTGTTCTTGTTTGACTTTGAAAAATATAAAAAAAAACGGTCAAAATCAAGTAAAATTTATTTGGGCCTATGTTTGCCTATGGTGCATGACCTTCAAATATAAAGAAAAGTATGTGCAAGTGAAGGATAATGGATTTAGGCCCTATAAATCGGGTTTCTTTAAGCCCTGAAATTTTTTTATGTATTAAAATTACAGGGTACCTCCTTAGTTATCCTCTCCTCTTCTTTATATTTTTTGAGCCTATGTTTACCGTGTATGGCGTTAAAAAATTAATGAGAGTAGCTCAAACCCAAAGACAATTGATTTAGGACCAAAAAATCAGATTTCTTTATTCCCTTAATTTTTTCTTATGGTTTTTATAAATCGAAGGGTACCCCTTAAGTAATTAAACGTCCATGTTAATTGTTAATGAACCTATTGTTATCACGCATGACCTTAAAAAATTAATTAAAGTAGGTCAAACCTAAGTTTTATGGATTAAGGCCTAGGTAATATGGTTTCTCTATGCCCTTCATTTTTATTATAATTCTTCAAATTCACAGGGTTCCTCCCAAGTCGTCCACTGACACTCTAAATTTTTATTGAGCCTATTTTGATTTTGAAAAATATAGAAAAGTATGTCAAACTCAAATAAAATTGATTTAAGCCTCGAAAATCAGGTTTATCCATGCCATTTATTATTTATATGGTCTTATAATATTACAGGATACCTCCTGAGTCATCCTTTGACCCTCTGAATTTTTCATGAATCTATTTCAACCGTGTATGACCTTGAAAAATGAATGAAAGTAGGTCAAACCCAAGTATTATCGATTGAGGCCCAAATAATTAGGTTTCTTTATGCCCTCAAATTTTTTTATTGCGCCTTAAAAAATTCAGGGATCCTTCTGTATCATTTTTCATTTTTCTTAATATTTATTGAACGTATTTTGACTTTGCATGACCTTAAAATATAAAAAAGCAGGTCAAAATCAAGTAAAATTCATTTAGGCCTAAAAAATCAGGTTTCTTCAGGCCCTTAAATGTTATTATGGTCTAATGAAATTACACGGTACCTGCAAAGTCAACCTCCAACACTCTGAATTTCGATAAACCTATTCTGACCTTGTATGACCTTGAAAAATTATTAAAAGTAAGTCAAACCCTAGTATTATCGATTGAGGCTGACAAAATGAGGTTCCTAGATCCCTTAAATTCTTTTTATGGCGCCTTAAGAAATACAGGAATCTTTCTGTGTCATTTTCCATCTCTCTTTATACTCATTGTACGTATTGTGACCTTGTATGACCTTGAAAAATTAATAAAAGTAGGTCATAACCAAGTATAATCGATTGAGGACGAAAAAATCAGGTTTGTTTATGATCTTAAATTTTTTTATGGCGCCTTGAAAAATTCAGGGCACCTCCTTTGTCATTTTTCATCCCTCCTAATATTCATCGAACGTATTTTGACCTTGTGTGACTATGAAAAACATAAAAAAGTAGGTCAAACTCAAGAAAAATTGATTTAGGCCTAAAAAATCAGGTTTATTCACTAGCTTAAATTTTTTTATGTTTTTATGAAATCAAAGGATACTTTATTAGTCATCGTGCGTCCCTTTGAGTTTTTGATTAACCTATTCTAGCTTAAATTTTTTATGTTTTTATGAAATCAAAGGATACTTTATTAGTCATCGTGCGTCCCTTTGAGTTTTTGATTAACCTATTCTGACCGTGTATGACCTTGAAAAATCAATATAAGTAGGTCATACCAAAGTATTATCGATTGAGGCCCAAAAAATCAGGTTTCTTGATGCCCTCAAATTTGTTTACTGTCCTACACAATAATAGGGTACCTCCTTAGACATCCTACGTCTCTCTCGATATGTCTTAAACATATTTTGACCATGAATGACCTTGCAATATGAAAAAGTAGCTCAAAATCAAGTAAAATTGATTTAGGCCTATAAAATCAGTTTTTTCTATGCCCTTAAATGTTTTTATGGTCTCATGAAATCACGGGGTCCCTATTGATCCATCCTTCAACCCTCTGAATTCCGATGAACTTATTCTGACCTTGAATGACCTTGAAAAATTAATAAAACTGAGTCAAACCCAAGTATTATCGATTGATTACCAAATAATCAGATTTGTTTATGCCCCCCAATTTTTTCATAGTCCTAGACAATGACGGCTTACCTCCTAAGACAACCTACGTTCCTCTCGATATTTATCAAACCTTTTATGACTTTGCATGACATTGAAATATAAAAAAGTACGTCAAAATCCAGACAAATTTATTTAGGCCTAAAAAATCAGGTTTATTCATGCCCTTAAATGTTCTTATGGTCTCATGAAATCACAGGATACCTCCTGAGTCATCATCCAACCCTCTGAATTTCAATGAACTTATTCTGACCTTGTATGACCTAGAAAAATTAATAAAACTGGGTCAAACCCAAGTATTATCGATTGAGGCCTAAAAAATCAGGTTTCTTGATGCCTTCAAATTTTTTTATGGCACCTTAAGAAATACAGGGATCCTCCTGTGTCATTTTCCATCCCTCTCAACATTGATTAAACGTATTATAACGTTGTGTGAATTTGAAAAATATAAAAAAGTAGGTAAAACTCAAGAAAAATTGATTTAGGCATAAAAAAATCAAGTCTATTCATGCCCTTAAATGTTTTTATGGTCTTATGAAATCACAGGGTACCTCCTGAGTTATCCTCTAACCCTCTGAATTTCGATGAACCTATTCTGACGTTGTATGACCTTAAAAAATTATTAAAAGTAAGTCAAATCCAAGTATTATCGATAGAGGCTCAAAAAATCAGGTTTCTTGATGCCTTGAAATCATTTGATGGCACCTAAAAAAATACAGGGATCCTCCTGTGTCATTTTTAATCCCTTGTAATATTTATTAAACGTCTTTTAATCTTTAGTGACTTTAAAAAATACAAAAAAGTAGGTCAAACTCAAGTAAATTTGATTTAGGCGTAAAAATTCAGGTTTTTTTATGACCTAAAATGTTTTTATGGTCTTATGAAATTACTGGGTACATTATTACTCATCCTTCGTCCCTTTGACTTATTGATTAACCTATTCTAACCGTGTATGACCTTGAAAAATTGATAAAAGTAGGTAATACCCAAGAATTATCGATTGAGGCCCAAAAAATCAGGGTTCTTGATGCCTTCAAATTTTTTTATGGCACCTTAAGAAATACAAGGATCCTCCTGTGTCATTTTCTATCTTTCTTAATATTCATTGAACGTATTTTGCAACTGACTGACTTTAAAAATTATAAAAAAGTAGGGAAATTTTACGTAAAATTGATTTAGGCCTAAAAAATCAGGTGTATACATGCCCTTAAATGTATTTATAGTCTTCTGAAATTTCAATGTACCTCCTAGTTTTTCATAAACCCTCAGAATTTCGATAAACTTATTCTGACCTTGTATGAGCTTGAAAAATTGATAAAACTGAGTCAAACCCAAGTATTATCGAACGAGGCCTAAAAAGTCAGGTTTCTTGATGCCTTCAAATTATTTTATGGCACCTTAAAAAATATAGGGATCCTTCTGTGTCATTTTTCATGCCTCTTAATATTTATTAAACGTATTTTAACCTTGTGTGACTATAAAAAAAATAAACAAGTAGGTACAACTCAAGTAAAATTGATTTAGACCTAAAAAATCAGGTTTAAACATGCCCTTAAATGTTTTTATGGTCTGATGAAATCAAAGGGTACTTTATCAGTCATCCTTCGTCCCTTTGAATGTTTATTTAACCTATTCTGACCGTATATGACCGTGAAAAATCAATAAAAGTAAGTAATACCAGAGTACTATCGAATGAGACCCAAAAAATCAGGTTTCTTTATGCCCTCAAATTTTTTTATGGTGCCTTAAAAAATACAGGACACCTTCCTTGTCATTTTCAATCCCTCTTAATATTCATTAAACGTATATTGACCTTGTGTGACTTTGGAAAATATAAAAAAGTAGGTCAACATCAAGTAAAATTCATTTAGGCCTAAAAAATCAGGTTTTTTCATGCCCTCAAATGTTTTTATGGTCTCATGAAATTACAGGATACCTCCTGAGTCATCCTCCAACCCTCTGAATTTCGATGAACTTATTCTGACCTTATATGACCTTGAAAAATTAATAAAAGTAGGTCAAACCCAAGTATTGTCGAATGAGGCCCAGAAAATCAGGTTTCTTTTTGACCTCAAATTTTTTTATAGTCCTAGAATATAACGAGGTACCTCCTAAGCCATCTGAAGTCCCTTTCGAAATTTATCAAACCGATTTTGACCTTCATGACCTTGAGATATAAAAAAGTAGGTCAAAATCAAGTAAAATTAATTTAGGCCTATAAATTTAGGTTTATTCATGCCCTTAGATGTTTTTATGGTCTAATGAGATTACAGCTTACCTCCTAAGTCATCCTCCAACCCTCTGAATTTCGATGAACCTATTCTGACCTTGGATGACCTTGAAAAATTAATAAAAGCAAGTTAAACCCAAGTATTATTGATTGAGGCCCAAAAAATCAGGTTACTTGATGCCTTAAAATATTTTTTGAGACTTTAAAAATACACGGATCCTACTTTGTCATTTTCCATCACTCTTAATGTTCATTGGAAAATCTTTGACCTCATGTGACTTTTAATAAATATAAAAAAGTAGGTCAAACTCAAGTAAAATTGATTTAAGCCTACAAAATCGGGTTTATTCATGACCTTAAATGTTTTTATGGTCTTATGAAATTACAGGGTACTTTATTAGTCATCCTCCGTCCCTTTGAATTTATGATGAACCTATTATGACCGTGTATGACATTGAAAAATTAATTAAAGTAGGTCGAACCCAAGTTATATCGATTGCGGCCCAAAAAATCAGTTTTCTTTATGTTTTCAAATTTTTTGATTACCCCTAAAAAAATTTAGGAATTCTCCTGTGTTATTTGCTATCCTTCTTAATATTCATTGAAAGTATTTTGAACTTGAATGACCTTAAAATATAAAAAAGTACGTCAAAATCAAGTAATATTTATTTAGGCCTAAAAAATCAGGTTTATTCATGCCCTTGAATGTTTTCATGGTCTTATAAAATTACAGGGTACCTCTTGAGTCATCCTCCAACCCTCTAAACGTCGTTAAACCTATTCTGACCTTGTATGACATTGAAAAATTATTAAAAGTAAGTAAAACCCAAGTATTATCGATTGAGGCTCAAAAAATCAGGTTTCTTGATCCCTTAAAATCTTTTTATGGCACCTTAAAAAATACAGGGCCCCTCCTGTGTCATGTTCCATTCCTCTCGATATTCATTGAACGTATTTTGACCTTGTTTGACTTTGAAAAATATAAAAAAGTAAGTCAAAGTCAAGTAAAATTGATTTAGGCCTAAAAATCAGGTTTTTTTAAGCCCTTAAATTGTTTTATGGTCTTATGAAATTAAAGGAACCCTCCTGATTCATCCTTCGTCCCTCTGAAATTCTGATGAACCTATTCTGAACTTGTCTGACCTTGAAAAATTAATAAAAGTAGGTCAATCCCAAGTATTATCGATTCAGGCCCAAAAAATCAGGTTTCTTGATGCCCTCAAATTTTTTTATGACGCCTAAAAAAATACAGGGCACCTTCTGCGTTATTTTCCATTCCTCTTGATATTCATTGAACGTAATTTGACCTTGTGTGACTTTGAAAAATATAAAAAAGTAGGTCAAACTCAAGTAAAATTGATTTAGGCCTAAAAAATCAGGTTATTTTATGCTCTGGAATGTTTTTATGGTCATATGAAATAACGAGGTCTCTTCTAAGTAATCCTTAGTCCCTTTAAATTTTTGATGAACCTATTCTGAGCTTGTCTGACCTTGAAAAAATAATATTAGTAGGACAAACCCAAGGATAATCGATTAAGGCCCAAAAAATCATGTTTGTTTATGCCCTCAAATTTTTTTACCTCCTAAGACATCCTAAGTCCCTCTCGATATTTATCAAACATATTTTGACCATGCATGGCCTTAAAATATAAAAAAATAGGTCAAAATCAAGTAAAATTTTTTAGGCCTAAAAAATCAGGTTTATTCATGCCCTTAAATGTTTTTATGGTCTCATGAAATTACAGGTTACCTCCTGAGTCATCCTCCAACCGTCTAAATTTCGATGAACCTATTCTGATCTTGTATGACCTTGAAAATATAGTAATAGTACGTCGAACCCAAGCATTATCGATTAAGGCCCAAAAAATCAGGTTTCTTGATGCCTAAATATCTTTTATGACACCTTAGACAATACAGCGATCCTTCTGTGTCATTTGTCATGGCTCTTAAAATCCATTGTACGCATTTTGAACTTGTGTGACTTTGAAAAATATAAAAAAGTAGGTAAAACTCAAGTAAAATTGAATTAGGCCTAATGAATCAAGTTTATTTATGCCCTTCAATTTGTTTATAGACTTATGAAATTACAGGGTACTTTATCAGTCATTCTCCGTCCCTCTGAATTTTTAATGAACCTCATTTAACCGTGTATGACGTTGATAAATTAATAAAAGTTGGTCATACCCAAGTATTATCGATTGAGGCCCAAAAAATGAGGTTTCTTTATGCCCTCAAATTTTTTTAAGGCATCTTAGAAAATATAGGGCACCTACTGTGTCATTTTCCATCCCTCTTGATATTAATTAAACGTATTTTGACGTTGTGTGACTTTAAAAAATATAAAAATTTCGGTCAAACTCGAGTAAAATTGATTTAGGCCTAAAAAATCAGGTTTTTTCATGATCTCAAATAATTTTCTGGTCTTAAGAAATTACAGGGTTTTTTATGAGTAATCCTCCGTAGCACTGAATTTTTGATTAAATTATTCTGACCTTGTATGACCTTGAAAAATTAATAAAAGTAGGCCGAACCAAAGTTTTATCGATTGAGGCCGAAAAAATCAGGTTTGTTTATGCCCACAAATTCGTATATAGTCCTAGAAAATAACAGAGTACCTTCTTAGACTTCTTACCTCCCTTGCGATATTTATTAAACGTATTTTGACCTTGCATGACCTTGAAATATGAAAAAGAAAGTCAAAATCAAGTAAAATAGATTTAAGCCTAAAGAAAACCGGTTTATTCATGCCCTTAAATGTTTTTATGGTATAATGAAATTACAGGGTACCTCCTGAGTTATCCTCAAACCCTCTGAATTTCAATGAACCTAATCTGACCATATAAGACCTTGAAAAATTATTAAAAGTAAGTCAAACTCAAGTATTATCGATTGACGCTCAAAAAATCAGGTTTCTTGATCCCTTCAAATCTTTTAATGGCCCATAAAAAAATACAGGGCACCTTCTGTGTCATTTTCCATTCCTCTCGATATTCATTGAATGTATCTTGACCGTGTGTGACTTTGAAAAATATAAAAAAGTAGGTCAAACTGAAGTAAAATTGACTTAGGCCTAAAAAATCAGGTTTATTTTATGCCCTTATATGTTTTTATGGTCGTATGAAAGTACAGGGTCCCTCCTGACTCATCCTTCGTCCCTCTGAATTTTTGATAAATCTAGTCTGACCTTGTCTCACCTTAAAAAATTATTAAAAGTAGGTCAAACCCATGTCTTATCGATTGAGGCTCAAAAAATCAGGTTTCTTGATCCCTTTACATCTTTTTATGGCACCTTAAAAAATACAGGGATCCTCCTGTGTTATTTTCCATCCCTCTTAATATTTATTAAACGTATTTTGACCTTGCATGACCTTAAAATATGAAAAAGTAGGTCAAAATAAAGTAAAATTCATTCACGCCCAGAATATCAGGTTTATTCATGCCCTTAAATTTTTTTATGGTCTTATGAAATTACACCGTACCTCCTGAGTCATCCTCTAACCCTTTAAATTTCGATGAACTTATTCTGACCTTGGATGACCTTGAAAAATTAATAAAAGTTAGTCAAACCCAAGTATTATCGATTGAGGCCCAAAAAATCAGGGTTATTTATGCCCTCAAATTTTTTTATGCCTCCTTGAAAAATACAGGGCCCCTCCTGTGTCATGTTCCATTCCTCTCGATATTCATTTAACGTATTTTGACCTTGTGTGACTTTGAAAAATATAAAAAAGTCGTTCAGACTCAAGTAAAATTGATTTAGGGCTAAAAAATCAGGTTTTTTTATGCTCTTAAATGTGTTTATGGTTTTAAGAAATCACAAGGTAACTCCTGAGTCATCCTTCGTCCCTCTGAATTATTGATTAACCTATTCTGATCTTGTATAACTTTGAAAATTTAATTAAACTAGGTAAACCCAAGTATTATCGATTGAGGCCAAAAAAATAAGTTTTCTTTATGCCCTCAAATTTTTTTATTGCGCCTTAAAAAATACAGGGATCCTCCTGTTCATAGAATCCTCCTCTTGTGTTATTTCCTATCCCTCTGAATATTTATTAAACGTATTTTGACCTTGCATGACCTTACAATATGGAAAAGTAGGTCAAAATCACGTAAAATTCATTTAGGCCTAAAAAATCAGGTTTATTCATGCCCTTAAATTTTTTATGGTCCTATGAAATTACAGGGTAATTTCTGATTTATCTTATGTCCCTCTGAATTTTTGATAAATTTATTCTGATTTTGTATGACCTTAAAAAATTGATAAAAGTAGGTCAAACCCAAGTATTATCGATTGAAGCCCAAAAAATCAGTTTTCTTTATGTTCTCAAACTATTTTATGAAGCCTTAAAAAATACAGGGCACCTCCTGTGTCATTTTTCATTCCTCTCGATATTTATTAAACGTATTTTGACGTTGTGTGACTTTAAAAAATATAAAAATTTCAGTCAAACTCGAGTAAGATTGGTTTAGGCCTAAAAAATCAGGTTTATTCATAACCTTAAATGATTTTATGGTCTTATAAAATTACAGTGTACTTTATTAGTCATTTTCGTCCCTTTGACTTCTTGATTAACCTATTCTGACCGTGTATGACCTTGAATACTCAATAAGAGAAGGTCAAACCCAAGTATAATCGATTAAGGCCCAAAAAATCAAGCTTGTTTATGCCCTCAAATTTTTTTAGAGTCCTAGACACTGACGGGGTACCTCCTAAGACATCCTACGTCCCTCTCGATATTTATCAAACATATTTTTACCATGCATGGCCTTAAAATATCAAAAAGTAGGTCAAAATCAAGTAAAATTTTTTAGGCCTAAAAAATCAGGTTTATTCATGCCCTTAAATATTTTTATGGTCTCATGAAATTACAGGGTACCTCCTGAGTCATCCTCCAACCCTCTGTATTTCGATGAACTTATTCTGACCTTATATGACCTTGAAAAATTAATAAAAGTTGGTCATACCCAAGTATTATCGATTGAGGCCCAAAAAATGAGGTTTCTTTATGCCCTCAAATTTTTTTAAGGGGTCTTAGAAAATATAGGGAACCTACTGTGTCATTTTCCATCCCTCTTGATATTCATTGAACGTATTTTGACGTTTTGTAACTTTAAAAAATATAAAAATTTCGGTCAAACTCGAGTAAAATTGATTTAGGCCTAAAAAATCAGGTTTATTCATGATCTCAAATAATTTTCTGGTCTTTAGAAATTACAGGGTACTTTATGAGTAATCCTCAGTAGGTTTGAATTTTTGATTAATCTATTCTGACCTTGTATGACCTTGAAAAATTAATAAAAGTAGGGCAAACCCAAGTTTTATCGATTGAGGCCGAAAAAATCATGTTTGTTTATGCCCTCAAATTTGTATATAGTCCTAGAAAATAACTGGGTACTGTCTAAGACTTCTTACCTCCCTCGCGATATTTATTAAACGTATTTTGACCTTGCATGACCTTAAAATATGAAAAAGAAAGTCAAAATCAAGTAAAATAGATTTAAGCCTAAAGAAAACCAGTTTATTCATGCCCTTAAATGTTTTTATGGTCTAATGAAATCACAGGGTACCTCCTGAGTTATCCTCTAACCCTCTAAATTTCAATGAACCTATTCTGACCATGTATGACCTAGAAAAATTATTAAAAGTAAGTCAAACTCAATTATTATCGATTGAGGCTCAAAAAATCAGGTTTCTTGATCCCTACAAATCTTTTTATGGCGCATAAAAAAATACAGGGCGAGTTCTGTGTCATTTTCCATTCCTCTCGATATTCATTGAACATTTTTTGACCTTGTGTGACTTTGAAAAATATAAAAAAATTGGTCAAACTGAAGTAAAATTGACTTAGGCCTAAAAAATCAGGTTTTTTTATGCCCTTATATGTTTTTATGGTCGTATGAAAGTACAAGGTCCCTCCTGAGTCATCCTTCACCCCCTGAATTTTTGATGAATCTATTCTGACCTTGTCTGACCTTGAAAAATTATTAAAAGTATGTCAAACCCATGTATTATCGATTGAGGCCCAAAAAATCCGATTCCTTTATTCCCTTGAATTTTTTCATGGTTCTTATAAATTAAAGGGTACCCCCTAAGTTATTAACGGTCCTTGTTAATTTTTGATGAATACATTGTTATCTTGTATGACCTTAAAAAATTAATTAACGTAGGTCAAACGAAAATTTTATGGATTAAGGCCTAGGAAATATGGTTTTTCTAAGCCCTTCATTTTTTTTATAATACTTCAAAATTACAGGGTTCCTTTCAAGTCGTCAAATGACCCTTTAAATGTTTATTGAACCTATTTTGACTTTGAAAAATTTAATAAAGTATGTCAAACTCAAATAAAATTGATTTATGCCTAAAAAATCAGGTTTTACTATGCCCTTTAATGTTTTTGTGGTCTTTTAATATTACAGGGTGACTTCTGAGTCAATCTTTCTCCCTCTGAATTTTCAATAAACCTATTCTGACCGTATATGACCTTGAAAAATTAATAGAAGTAAGTCATACCGAAGTATTATCGATTGAGGCCCAAAAAATCAGGTTTCTTTATCCCCTCAAATTTTTTTATGCCACCTTAAAAAATACAGGGCACCTCCTGTGTCATGTTCCATTCCTCTGAATAATCATTGAACGTATTTTGACCTTGTGTGACTTTGAAAAATATAATGAAGTAGGTCAAACTCAAGTAAAATTGATTGAGGCCCAAAAAATCAGGTTTCTATATGCTCTCAAATTTTTTATGGCGCCTTAAAAATACAAGGCACCTCGTGTGTGATTTTTCATCCCTCTCGATATTCATTAAAAGTATTTTGACATTGTGTTACTTTGAAAAATATAAAAAAGTAGGTCAAACTCGGGTTAAATTGATTTAGGCCTTAAAAATCATGTTTATTCATGACCTTAAATGGTTTTATGGTCTTATAAAATTACAGGTTACTTTGTTAGTCATTTTCGTCCCTCTGAATTTTTGATTAACCTATTCTGACCGTGTATGACCTTGAATAATCAATAAAAGAAGGTCAAACCAAAGTATTATCGATTAAGGCACAGAAAATCAGGTTTCTTCATGGCCTTCAATTTTTTTATTGCGCCTTAAAAAATACAGGGTACCTTCTGAGTCATCTTCCAACCCTCTGAATTTCGATGAACCTATTCTGATATTGTATGACCTTGAAAAATTAGTAAAAGTACGTCAAACACAAGTATTATCGATTGAGGCACAAAAAATCAGGTTTCTTAATGCCTTAAAATATTTTTGGCTACTTTAAAAATACAAGGATCCTTCTGTGTCGTTTTCCATCTCTCTTAATATTCATTGAACGTATTTTGACCTTGTTTGATTTTGAAAAATATAAAAAAAAACGGTCAAAATCAAGTAAAATTTATTTAGGCCTAAGTTTGCCTATGGTGCATGACCTTCAAATATAAAGAAAAGTAGGTGCAAGTAAAGGATAATGGATTTAGGCCCAATAAATCGGGTTTTTTTAAGGCCTGAAATTTTTTTATGTATTAATAAAATTACAGGGTACCTCCTTAGTTATCCTCTCCTTTTCTTTATATTTTTTGAGCCTATGTTTACCGTGTATGGCGTTAAAAACTTAATAAGAGTAGCTCAAACCCAAATACAATTGATTTAGGAACGAAAAATCAGATTTCTTTATTCCCTTAATTTTTTTTTCGGTTTTTATAAATTAAAGGGTACTCCCTAAGTAAATTACCGTCCCTGTTAATTGTTAATAAAACCATTGTTATCTCGCATGACCTTAAAAAATTAATTAAAGTAGGTCAAATCTAAGTTTTATGGATTAAGGCCTAGAAAATATGGTTTCTCTATGCCCTTCATTTTTATTATAATTCTTCAAAATCACAGGGTTCCTCCTAAGTAGTCCACTGACACTCTTAATTTTTATTGAGCCTATTTTGATTTTGAGAAATATAGAAAACTATGTCAAACTCAAATAAAATTGATTCGAGCCTCGTAAATAAGGTTTATCCATGCCATTTATTATTTATATGGTCTTATAATATTACAGGATACCTCCTGAGTCATCCTTTGACCCTCTGAATTTTTCATGAATCTATTCCGGCCGTGTATGACCTTGAGAAATGAATGAAAGTAGGTCAAACCTAAGTATTATCGATTGAGGCCCAAAAAATCATGTTTCTTTATGATCTCAAATTTTCTTATTGCGCCTTAAAAAAATTCAGGGATACTTCTGTGTTATTTTCCATTTCTCTTAATATTGATTGAACGTATTTTGACCTTGCATGAACTTAAAATATAAAAAAGCAGGACAAAATCGAGTAAAATTCATTTAGGCCTAAAAAATCAGGTTTCTTCATGCCGTTGAATGTTTTTATGGTCTAATGAAATTACAGGGTACCTGCAGAGTCAACCTTCAACACTCTGAAATTCGATGAACCTATTCTGACCTTGTATGACCTTGAAAAATTATTAAAAGTAAGTCAAACCCTAGTATTATCGATTGAGGCTGACAAAATAAGGTTTCTTGATCCCTGAAATTCTTTTTATGGCGCCTTAAATATTACAGGAATCCTTCTGTGTCATTTTCCATTCCTCTTAATACTCATTGTACGTATTGTGACCTTGTATGACCTTCAAAAATTAATAAAAGTAGGTCATACCCAAGTATAATCGATTGAGGACGAAAAAATCAGGTTTCTTTATGATCTTAAATTTTTTTATGGCGCCTTGAAAAATTCAGGGCACCTCCCTCGTCATTTTTCATCTCTTCTAATATTCATCGAACGTATTTTGACCTTGTGTGACTTTGAAAAACATAAAAGAGTAGGTCAAACTCAAGAAAAATTGATTTAGGCCTGAAAAATCAGGTTTATTCACGAGCGTAAATGTTTTTATGTTCTTATGAAATCCAAGGATACTTTATTAGTCATCCTCCGTCCCTTTAAGTTTTTGATTAACCTATTCAGACCGTGTATGACCTTGAAAAATCAATATAAGTAGGTCATACCAAAGTATTATCGATTGAGGCTCAAAAAATCAGGTTTCTTGATGCCCTCAGATTTGTTTATTGGCCTAGACAATAAGAGGGTACCTCCTAAGACATCCTACGTCTCTCTCGATAT
Source organism: Cotesia congregata (assembly GCA_905319865.3). Classification (NCBI taxonomy): domain Eukaryota; kingdom Metazoa; phylum Arthropoda; class Insecta; order Hymenoptera; family Braconidae; genus Cotesia; species Cotesia congregata. The sequence continues at coordinate 11,023,259 of CAJNRD030001123.1, forward strand.
TTATTAAACATATTTTGACCTTGAATGACCTTGTAATATGAAAAAGTAGCTCAAAATCAAGTAAAATCGATTTAGGCCTATAAAATCAGTTTTTTTTGCCCTTAAATGTTTGATGGTCTCATGAAATCACGGGGTCCCTCCTGATTCATCCTCCAACCCTTTGAATTTCGATGAACTTATTCTGACCTTGTATGACCTTGAACAATTAATAAAACTGAGTCAAACCCAAGTATTATCGATTGAGTACCAAATAATCAGGTTTGTTTATGCCCCCCAATTTTTTCATAGTCCTAGACAATGACGGATTACCTTCTAAGACATCCTACGTACCTCTCGATATTTATCAAACCTATCATGACTTTGCATGACATTGAAATATAAAAAAGTAAGTCAAAATCAAGTAAAATTCATTTAGGCCTAAAAAATCAGGTTTATTCATGCCCTTGAATGTTTTCATGGTCTTATAAAATTACAGGGTACCTCTTGAGTCATCCTCCAACCCTCTAAATTTCGTTAAACCTATTCTGACCTTGTATGACCTTAAAAAATGATTTAAAGTAAGTCAAACCCTAGTATTATCGATTGAGGCCCAAAAAATTAGGTTTATTTATGGCCTTAAATTTTTTTATGCCTCCATAAAAAATACAGGGCCCCTCCTCTGTCATGTTCCATTCCTCTCGATATTCATTGAACGTATTTTGACCTTGTTTGACTTCAAAAAATATAAAAAAGTCGTTCAGACTCAAGTAAAATTGATTTAGGGCTAAAAAATCAGGTTTTTTTATGCTCTTAAACGTGTTTATGTCCTTAAGAAATCACAAGTTAACTCCTAAGTCGTCCTTCGTCCCTCTAAATTATTGATTAATCTATTCTGACCTTGTATAACTTTGAAAACTCAATAAAAGTTGGTTAACCGAAGTATTATCGATTGAGGCCAAAAAAATCAGATTTCTTTATGCCCTCAAATGTTCTTATGGTCTCATGAAATCACAGGGTCCCTACTGAGTCATTTTTCAACCCTCTGAATTTCGATGAACTTATTCTGACCTTGTATGACCTTGAAAAATTAATAAAACTGAGTAAACCTAAGTATTATCGATTGAGTACCAAATAATCAGGTTTGTTTATGCCCCCGAATTTTTTTATAGTCCTAGACAATGACGGGTTACCTCCTAAGACATCCTACGTCCCTCTCGATATTTATCAAACCTATTATGATTTTGCATGACATAGAAATATAAAAAAGTAGGTCAAAATGAAGTAAAATTTACTAGGCCTAAAAAATCAGGTTCATTCATGCCCTTAAATGTTCTTGTGGTCTCATGAAATCACAGGATACCTCCTAAGTCATCCTCCAACTTTCTGAATTTCGATGAACCTATTCTGATCTTGTATGACCTTGAAAAATTAGTAAAAGTACGTCAAACTCAAGCATTATCGATTAAGGCCTAAAAAATCAGGTTTCTTGATGCCTTAAAATTATTTTATGGCACCTGAAAAAATACAGGGATCCTCCTGTGTCATTTGCCATCCCTTGTGATATTCATTAAACGTATTTTGATCTTGTGTGACTTTAAAAATATAAAAAAGTAGGTCAAACTCATGTAAATTTGATTTAGGCGTAAATATTCAGGTTTTTTTATGCCCTAAATTGTTTTTGTGGTCTTATGGAATTACTGGGTACATTATTAGTCATCCTTCGTCCCTTTGACTTATTGATTAACCTATTCTGACCGTGTATGACTTTGAAAAATTAATAAAAGTAGGTAATACCCAAGTATTATCAATTGAGGCCTAAACAATCAGGTTTCTTGATGCCTTCAAATTATTTTATGGCACCTTAAAAAATATAGGGATCGTCCTGTGTCATTTTTCATCCCTCTTAATATATATTAAACGTATTTTGAGCTTCTGTGACTATAAAAAAAAAAAACAAGTAGGTACAACTCAAGTAAAATTGATTTAGGCTTAAAAAATCAGGTTTAAACATGCCCTTAAATGTTTTTATGGTCTGATAAAATCAAAGGGTCTTTTATTAGTCAACCTTCGTCCCTTTGAATATTTATTTAACCTATTCTGACCGTATATGACCGTGAAAAATCAATAAAAGTGAGTAATACCAGAGTACTATCGAATGAGGCCCAAAAAATCAGGTTTCTTTAAGCCTTCAAAATTTTTTATGGTGCCTTAAAAAATACAAGGCACCTTCCGTGTCATTTTCAATCCCTCTTAATATTCATTGAACGTATTTTGACCTTTTGTTACTTTGGACAATATAAAAAAGTATGTCAAACTCGAGTAAAATTCATTTAGGCCTAAAAAATCAGGTTTCATGAAATCACAGGATAACTCCTGAGTCTTCCTCCAACACTCTAAATTTCGATGAACTTATTCTGACCTTGTATGACCTTGAAAAATTAATAAAAGTAGGTCAAACCCAAGTATTGTCGAATGAGGCCCAAAAAATCAGGTTTCTTTTTGACCTCAAATTTTTTTATAGTCCTAGAATATAACGAGGTACCTCCTAAGCCATCTGAAGTCCCTTTCAATATTTATCAAACCGATTTTGACCTTCATGACCTTGAAATATAAAAAAGCAGGTCAAAATCAAGTAAAATTGATTTAGGCCTATAAATTTAGGTTTATTCAAGCCCTTAAATTTTGTTAAGGTCTTATGAAATTACAGCTCACATCCTGAGTCATCCTCCAACCCTCTGAATTTCGATGAACCTATTCTGACCTTGGATGACGTTGAAAAATTAATAAAAGCAAGTTAAACCCAAGTATTATTGATTGAGGCCCAAAAAATCAGGTTTCTTGATGCCTTAAAATATTTTTGGAGTTTTTAAAAATACAAAGATCCTACTGTGTCATTTTCCATCACTTTTAATGTTAATTGGAAATTCTTTGAACTTATGTGACTTTTAAAAAATATAAAAAAGTAGGTAAAACTCAAGTAAAATTGATTTAGTCCTACAAAATCAGGTTTATTCATGACCTTAAATGTTTTTATGGTCTTGTGAAACTACAGGGTTTTTTATTAGTCATCCTCCGTCCCTTTGAATTTATGATGAACCAATTCTGACCGTGTATGACATTGAAAAATTAATTAAAGTAGGTCATACCCAAGTAATATCGATTGAGGCCCAAAAAATCAGTTCTCTTTATGATTTCATGTTTGTTGATTACCCCTGAAAAATGTCAGGGATTCTCCTGTGTTGTTTTCTATCCATCTTGAAATTCATTTAACCTATTTTGACCTTGCATGACCTTAAAATATGAAAAAGTAGGTCAATATCAAGTAAAATTTATTTAGGCCTAAAAAATCAGGTTTATTCATGCCCTTGAATGTTTTCCTGGTCTTATAAAATTACAGGGTACCTCTTGAGTCATCCTCCAACCCTCTAAACTTCGGTGAACCTATTCTGACCTTGAATGACCTTGAAAAATTATTAAAAGTAAGTAAAACCCAAGTATTATCGATTGAGGCTCAAAAAATCAGGTTCCTTGATCCCCTAAAATCTTTTTATGTCACCTTAAAAAATGCAGGGATCCTCCTGTGTTATTTTCCATCCCTCTTAATATTTATCGAACGTATTTTGACCTTGCATGACCTTAAAATATGGAAAAGTAGGTCAAAATAAAGTAAAATTCATTTACGCCTAAAATATCAGGTTTATTTATGCCCTTAAATTTTTTTATGGTACAATGTAATTACAGCGTACCTCCTGAGTCATCCTCTAACCCTCTCGATTTCGATGAATCTATTCTGACCTTGGATGACCTTGAAAAATTAATAAAAGTTAGTCAAACCAAAGTATTATCGATTGAGGCCCAAAAAATCAGGTTTATTTATGCCCTCAAATTTTTTTATGCCTTCTAAAAAAGTACAGGTTCCCTCTTGTTTCATGTTCTTTTCCTCTCGATATTCATTGAACGTATTTTGACCGTGTGTGACTATAAAAAATATAAAAAAGTCGTTCAGACTCAAGTACAATTGATTTAGGGCTAAAAAATCAGGTTTTTTTATGCTCTCAAATGTAATTATGGTCTTAAGAAATCACAAGGTAACTCCTGAGTAATCCTTTGTCCCTCTGAATTATTGATTAACCTATTCTGACCTTGTATAACTTTGAAAATTTAATAAAAGTAGGTCAAACCCATGTATTATCGATTGAGGCCCAAAAAATCAGTTTTCTTTATGCCCTCAAATTTTTTTATTGCGCCTTAAAAAATACAGGGATCCTCTTGTGTTATTTTCTATCCCTCTGAATATTTATTGAACGTATTTTGACATTGCATGACCTTGCAATATGGAAAAGTAGGTCAAAATCACGTAAAATTCATTTAGGCCTAAAAAATCAGGTTTATTCATGCCCTTAAATTTTTTTATGGTCCTATGAAATTACAGGGTACCTCCTGATTTATCTTATGTCCGTCTGAATTTTTGATGAATCTATTCTGACCTTGTCTGGCCGTGAAAAATTATTAAAAGTAGTTCAAACCCATGTATTATTGATTGAGGCTCAGAAAATCCGATTTCTTCATTCCCTTAAATTTTTTCATGGTTTTTATAAATTAAAGGGTACCCCCTGAGTTATCAACGGTCCTTGTTGATTTTTGATGAATACATTGTTATCTTGTATGACCTTAAAAAATTAATTAAAGTAGGTCAAACGAAAGTTTTATGGATTAAGGCCTAGGAAATATGGTTTCTCTATGCCCTTCATTATTTTTATAATTCTTTAAAATTACAGGGTTCCTCCCAAGTCGTCCAATGACCCTCTAAATTTTTATTAAACCTATTTTGACCTTGCATGACCTTGAAATATGAAAAAGAAGGTCAAAATCAAGTAAAATTGATTTAGGCCTATAAATTCAGGTTTATTCATGCCCTTAAATGTTTTTATGGTCTTATGAGATTACAGCTTACCTCCTGAGTCATCCTCCAACCCTCTAAATTTCGATAAACCTATTCTGACCTTGGATGACCTTGAAAAATTAATAAAAGCAAGTTAAACCCAAGTATTATTGATTAAGGCCCAAAAAATCAGGTAACTTGATGCCTCAAAATATTTTTGGAGACTTTAAAAATACAGGGATCCTACTGTGTCATTATCCATCACTCTTGATGTTCATTGCAAGTTCTTTGACCATATGTGACTTTTAAGAGATATAAAAAAGTTGGTCAAACTTAAGTAAAATTGATTTAGGCCTACAAAATCAGGTTTATTCATGACCTTAAATGATTTTATGGTCTTATGAAATTACAGGGTACTTTATCAGTCATCCTCCGTCCCTCTGAATTTTTGATAAACCTCATCTAACCGTGTATGACCTTGATGAATTAATAAAAGTTGGTCATACCCAAGTATTATCGATTGAGGCCGAAAAAATCAGGTTTGTTTATGCCCTCAAATTTGTATATAGTCCTAGAAAATAACAGGGTACCTTCTCAGACTTTTTACCTCCCTCGCGATATTTATTAAACGTATTTCGACCTTGCATGACCTTGAAATATAAAAAAGAAAGTCAAAATCAAGTAAAATAGATTTAAGCTTAAAGAAAACCGGTTTATTCATGCCCTTAAATGTTTTTATGGTCTAATGAAATTACAGGGTACCTCCTGAGATATCCTCCAACCTTGAGAATTTCAATGAACCTATTCTGACCATATAAGACCTTGAAAAATTATTAAAAATAAGTCAAACTCAAGTATTATCGATTGAGGCTCAAAAAATCAGGTTTCTTGATACCTTCAAATCTTTTTATGGTGCATAAAAAAATACAGGGCACCTTCTGTGTCATTTTCCATTCCTCTCGATATTTATTGAACGTATTTTGACCTTGTGTGCATCTACTAAAATGTTTCAATGATCTTATCAAATTACAGGGTAACTCCTGAGTCATCCTTCGTCCCTCTGAATATTTCATAAACCTATTCTGACGTTGTCCGACCTTGAAAAATCATTAAAAGGCGGTTAAAACCAAGTATTATAGATTGAGGCCCAAAAAATCAGGTTTCTTCATACCCTCAAATTTTTTTATAGTACTAGACAATGACAGAGTACCTACTGAGACATCCTACGTATCTCTCGATATTTAATAAACTTATTTTGACGTTGCATGACCTTGAAATATAAAAAAGTTGGTAAAAATCAAGTAAATTGATTTAGGCCTAAAGAATCAGGTTTATTCATGCCCTTGAATGTTTTTGTGGTCTTATAAAATTACAGGGAACCTCTTGAGTCATTCTTTGTCCCTCTAAATTTTTGATAAACCTATTCTGTTCTCGTAAGACCTTGAAAAATTAATTAATGTAAGTCAAACCCAAGTATTATCGATAGAGACTCAAAAAATCACATTTCTTGATCCCTCAAGAACTTTTTATTGCGACTTAAAAACTACAGGGCACCTACTGTGTCATTCTCCATTTCTCTCGGTGTTCATTGAACGTATTTTAACCTTGTGTGACTTTGAAAAAGCTAAAAAAGTAGGTCAAACTCAAGTAAAATTGGTTTAGGCCTATAAAATCAGGTTTTTTTATGCCCTTAAATTTTTTTATGGTCATTTCAAACTACAGACTCCCTCCTAAAACATCCTTCGTCCCTCTGAATTATTGATAAACCTATTCTGACCTTGTATGACCTGGAAAAATTAATAAATATAGGTCAAACCCATGTATTAGCGATTAAGGCCCAAAAAATAAGGTTTCTTTATGCCATCAAATTTGTTTATAGTCCTAGACAATAATAGGGTACCTCCTAACACATCCTAAGTCCCTCTCAATATTTATTAAACCTATTTTGACCTTGCATGGCATAAAATATAAATAAGTAGCTCAAAATCAAGTAAAATTGATTTAGGCATGAAAAATCAGGTTTATTCTTGCCCTTGAAATTTTATATGGTCTAATGAAATTACAGGGTACCTCCTGAGTCATCCTTCAACCCTCTGAATTTCGATAAACCTATTCTGACCTTGAATGACCTCGAAAAATTATTAAAAGTAAGTCAAACCGTAGTATTATCAATTGAGGCCCAACAAATCAGGTTTCTTGATGCCTTAAATTCTTTTTATTGCGCCTTAATCAATTCAGGGATCTTTTTGTGTCATTTTCCATCCCTCTTCAGATTGATTGAACGTATTTTGACATTGTGTGACTTTGAAAAATATAAAAAAGTAGGTTAAACTCAAGTAAAATTGATTTAGGCCTA
>CAJNRD030001123.1:11031251-11041967 GCA_905319865.3 Cotesia congregata
AAATTTTTTTTTGCCGCCTTAAAAATACATGGCACCGCTTGTGTTATTTTTCATCTCTCTCGATATTTATTGAACGTATTTTGACCTTGTGTGACTTTGAAAAATATAAAAAAGTAGTTCAAACTCGAGTAAAATTGATTTAGGCCTAATAAACCAGGTTTATTCATGACCTTAAATATTTGTATGGCCTAATGAAAATACAGGGTATTTTATTTGTCACCCTTCGTCCCTTTGAATTTTTGATGAACCTCTTCTAACCGTGTATGACCTTGATAAATTAATAAAAGTTGGTCATACCCAAGTATTATCGATTGAGGCCCAAAAAATGAGGTTTCTTTATGCCCTCAAATTTTTTCAAGGTGACTTAGAAAATAGAGGGCACCTACTTTGTCATTTTCCATCGCTCTCGATATTCATTGAACGTATTTTGACGTTGTGTGACTTTGAAAAATATAAAAATTTCGGTCAAACTCGAGTAAAATTGGTTTAGGCCTAAAAAATCAGGTTTATTCATGATCTCAAATGATTTTCTGGTCTTTAGAAATTACAGGGTACTTTATGAGTAATCCTCAGTAGGTTTGAATTTTTGATTAATCTATTCTGACCTTGTATGACCTTGAAAAATTAATAAAAGTAGGGCAAACGCAAGTTTTATCGATTGAGGCCGAAAAAATCAGGTTTGTTTATGCCCTCAAATTTGTATATAGTCCTAGAAAATAACAAGGTACCTTCTAAGACTTCTTACCTCCCTTGCGATATTTATTAAACGTATTTTGACCTTGCATGACCTTAAAATATAAAAAAGAAAGTCAAAATCAAGTAAAATAGATTTAAGCCTGAAGAAAACCAGTTTATTCATGCCCTTAAAGATTTTTATGGTCTAATAAAATTACAGGGTACCTCCTGAGTTAACCTCTAACCCTCTGAATTTCAATGAACCTATTCTGACCATGTATGACCTTGAAAAATTATTAAAAGTACGTCAAACTCAAGTATTATCGATTGAGGCTCAAAAAATCAGGTTTTTTGATCCCTACAAATCTTTTTACGGCACATAAAAAAATACAGGGCACCGTCTGTGTCATTTTTCATTCCTCTTGATATTCATTGAACGTTTTTTTACCTTGTGTGACGTTGAAAAATATAAAAAAGTAGGTCAAACTGAAGTAAAATTGACTTAGGCCTAAAAAATCAGGTTTTTTTATGCCCTTATATGTTTTTATGGTCGTATGAAAGTACAGGGTCCCTTTTGAGTCATCCTTCGTCCCTCTGAATTTTTGATGAATCTATTCTGACCTTGTCTGACCTTGAAAAATGATTAAAAGTAGGTCAAATCCATGTATTATCGATTGAGGCCCAAAAAATCCGATTTCTTAATTCCCTTGACTTTTTTCATGGTTCTTATAAATTAAAGGGTACCCCCTAAGTTATTAACAGTCCTTGTTAAATTTTGATGAATACATTGTTATCTTGTACGACCTTAAAAAATTAATTAACGTAGGTCAAACGAAAGTTTTATCGATTAAGGCCTAGGAAATATGGTTTCTCTAAGCCCTTCATTTTTTTTATAATACTTCAAAATTACAGGGTTCCTCCCAAGTCGTCAAATGACCATTTAAATGTTTATTGAACCTATTTTGACTTTGAAAGATTTAATAAAGTATGTCGAACTCAAATAAAAGTGATTTATGCCTAAAAAATCAGGTTTTACTATGCCCTTTAATGTTTTTGTGGTCTTTTAATATCACAGGGTGACTTCTGAGTCAATTTTTGTCCCTCTGAATTTTCAATAAACCTTTACTGACCGTATATGACCTTGAAAAATTAATAGAAGTAAGTCATACCGAAGTATTATCGATTGAGGCCCAAAAAATCAGGTTTCTTTATCCCCTCAAATTTTTTTATGCCACCTTAAAAAATACAGGGCACCTCCTGTGTCATGTTCCATTACTCTGAATAATCATTGAACGTATTTTGACCTTGTGTGACTTTGAAAAATATAAGATAGTAGGTCAAACTCAAGTAAAATTCATTTAGGCCTACAAAATCAGGTTAATTCATGCCCTTGAATGTTTTCATGGTCTTATAAAATTACAGGGTACCTCTTGAGTCATCCTCCAACCCTCTAAACTTCGTTGAACCTATTCTGACCTTGAATGACCTTGAAAAATTATTAAAAGTAAGTAAAACTCAAGTATTATCGATTGAGGCTCAAAAAATCAGGTTTCTTGATCTTTTTATGTCACCTTAAAAAATACAGGGATCCTCCTGTGTTATTTTCCATCCCTCTTAATATTTATTGAACGTATTTTGACCTTGCATGACCTTAAAATATGAAAAAGTAGGTCAAAATAAAGTAAAATTCATTTACGCCAAAAATATCAGGTTTATTTATGCCCTTAAATTTTTTTATGGTCTTTTGTAATTACAGCGTACCTCCTGAGTCATCCTCTAACCCTCTGAATTTCGATGAATCTATTCTGACCTTGGATGACCTTGAAAAATTAATAAAAGTTAGTCAAACCTAAGTATTATCGATTGAGGCCCAAAAAATCAGGTTTATTTATGCCCTCAAATTTTTTTATGCCTCCTTAAAAAATACAAGGTCCCTCCTGTGTCATGTTCTTTTCCTCTCGATATTCATTGAACGTATTTTGACCTTATGTGACTCTGAAAAATATAAAAAAGTAGGTTAAACTGAAGTAAAATTGACTTAGGCCTAAAAAATCAGGTTTTTTTATGCCCTTATATGTTTTTATGGTCGTATGAAAGTACAGGGTCCCTCCTGAGTCATCCTTCGTCCCTCTGAATTTTTGTTGAATCTATTCTGACCTTGTCTGGCCGTGAAAAATTATTAAAAGTAGGTCAAACCCATGTATTATCGATTGAGGCTCAAAAAATCAGTTTTCTTTATGCTCTCAAGTTATTTTATGGCGCCTTAAGAAATACAGGGCACCTTCTGTGTCATTTTCCATTCCTCTCGATATTTATTGAACGTATTTTGACCTTGTGTGACTCTGAAAAATACAAAAAAGTAGGTCAAACTGAAGTAAAATTGACTTAGGCCTAAAAAATCAGGTTTTTTTATGCCCTTATATGTTTTTATGGTCGTATGAAAGTACAGGGTCCCTCCTGAGTCATCCTTCGTCCCTCTAAATTTTTGATGAATCTATTCTGACCTTGTCTAGCTGTGAAAAATTATTAAAAGTAGGGCAAACCCATGTACTATCGATTGAGGCCCAAAAAATCCGATTTCTTCATTCTCTTAAATTTTTTCATAGTTTTTATAAATTAAAGGGTACCCCTTGAGTTATTTACGGTCCTTGTTAATTTTTGATAAATCGATTGTTATCTTGTATGACCTTAAAAAGTTAATTAAAGTAGGTCAAACGAAAGTTTTATGGATTAAGGCCTAGGAAATATGGTTTCTCTATGCCCTTCATTATTTTTATAATTCTTTAAAATTACAGGGTTCCTCCCAAGTCGTCCAATAACCCTCTTAATTTTTATTAAACCTATTTTGACCTTGCATGACCTTAAAATATAAAAAAGAAGGTCAAAATTAAGTAAAATAGATTTAAGCCTAAAAAAACAGGTTTATTCATGCCCTTAACTGTTTTTATGGATTTATGGATCACAGGGTACATCCTGAGTTATCCGCTAACCCTCTGAATTTCGATGAACCTATCCTGACCATGTATGACCTTGAAAAATTATTAAAAGTAAGTTAAACTCATGTATTATCGATTGAGGCACAGAAAATCAGGTTTCTTAATCCCTTAAAATCTTTTTATGGCGCTTTCAAAAATACAGGGCACCTTCTGTGTCATTCTCCATTCCTCTTGATATTTATTGAACGTATTTTAATTTTGTGTGTCTTTGAAAATTCTAAAAAAGTAGGTCAAACTCAAGTGAAATAGATTTAGGCCTATAAAATCAGGTTTTATTGTGCTCTTTAATGTTTTTATTGACTTATTTAATTACAGGGTGCCTCCTAAGTCATCCGTAGTCCCTCTGAATTTTCTGTTAACCTTTTCTGACCGTGTATGACCTTGATAAATAATTATAAGTATATAATACCCAAGTATTATCGATCGAGGTCCAAAAAATCAGGTTTCTTTATGCTCTCAAATGTTTTTATGGCGCCTTGAAAAGTACAGGGCACTTCCTGTGTTATTTGCCATCCATTGCGATATTCATTGAACGTATTTTGACCTTGTGTGGGTTTCAAAAATATAAGAAAGTAGGTCAAACTCGAGTAAAATTGATTTAGGCCTAAAAAATCAGGTTTATTCATAACCTTAAATGTTTTTATGGTCTTATGAAAGTACAGGGTTCTTTATTAGTCATCCTCCGTCCCTTTGAATTTATGATTAACCGATTCTGACCGTGTATGACCTTTGAAAATTAATAAAAGTATGTCAAACGAAAGTATTATCAAATGAGGCCCAAAAAATCAGGTTTCGTTATGCCCTCAAATTTTTTTCATGGCGCCTTAAAAAATACAGGGCACCTTCTGCGTCATTTTCCATTCCTCTCGATATTCATTGAACGTATTTTGACCTTGTGCGACTATAAAAAATAAAAAAATGTCGGTCAAACTCAAGTAAAATTGATTTAGGCCGAAAAAATCAGGTTTTTTTATGCCCTTAAATGTTTAAATGATCTTATTAAATTACAGGGTACCTCCTGAGTCATCTTTCGTCATTCTGAATTTTTGATAAACCTATTCTGACGTTGTCTGACCTTGAAAAATTATTAAAAGGCGGTCAAACCCAAGTATTATCGATTGAGGCCCAAAAAATCAGGTTTCTTCATACCCTCAAATTTTTTTATAGTACTAGACAATGACAGAGTATCTACTAAGACATCCAACGTATCTCTCGATATTTAATAAACCTATTTTGACGATGCATGACCTTGAAATATAAAAAAGTAGGTCAAAATCAAGTAAATTGATTAAGGCCTAAAAAATCAGGTTCATTCATGCCCTTAAATGTTTTTATGGTCTTATAAAATTACAGGAAACCTCCTGAGTCATTCTTTCTCCCTCTAAATTTTTGATAAACCTATTCTGTTCTCGTATGACCTTGAAAAATTAATTAAAGTAAGTCAAACCAGATATCTTGATCCCTTAAGAACTTTTTATTGCGACTTAAAAACCACAGGGCACCTACTGTGTCATTTTCCATATCTCTCGATGTTCATTGAACGTATTTTAACCTTGTGTGACTTCGAAAAATATGAAAAAGTAGGTCAAACTCAAATAAAATTGATTTAGGCCTATAAAATCAGGTTTTTTTTGGCCCTCAAATTTTTTTATGGTCATTTCAAATTACAAACTTCCTCCTGAGTCATCCGTCGTCCCTCTGAATTATTGATGAACGTATTCTGACCTTGTATGACCTGGAAAAATTAATAAATGTAGGTCAAACCCATGTATTAGCGATTGAGGCCCAAAAAATAAGGTTTCTTTATGCCATCAAATTTTTTTATAGTCCTAGACAATAATACGGTACCTCCTAACACATCCTAAGTCTCTATCGATATTTATTAAAGCTATTTTAACCCTGCATGGCATAAACTATAAATAAGTAGCTCAAAATCAAGTGAAATTGATTTAGGCATGAAAAATCAGGTTTATTCATGCCCTTAAATGTTTTTATAATCTTATAAAATTACAGGGAACCTCCTGAGTCATCCTTTGTCCCTTTAAATTTTTGATAAACCTATTCTGTTCTCGTATGACCTTGAAAAATTAATTAAAGTAAGTCAAACCAGATATCTTGATCCCTTAAGAACTTTTTATTGCGACTTAAAAACCACAGGGCACCTACTGTGTCATTTTCCATATCTCTCGATGTTCATTGAACGTATTTTAACCTTGTGTGACTTCGAAAAATATGAAAAAGTAGGTCAAACTCAAATAAAATTGATTTAGGCCTATAAAATCAGGTTTTTTTTGGCCCTCAAATTTTTTTATGGTCATTTCAAATTACAAACTTCCTCCTGAGTCATCCGTCGTCCCTCTGAATTATTGATGAACGTATTCTGACCTTGTATGACCTGGAAAAATTAATAAATGTAGGTCAAACCCATGTATTAGCGATTGAGGCCCAAAAAATAAGGTTTCTTTATGCCATCAAATTTTTTTATAGTCCTAGACAATAATACGGTACCTCCTAACACATCCTAAGTCTCTATCGATATTTATTAAAGCTATTTTAACCCTGCATGGCATAAACTATAAATAAGTAGCTCAAAATCAAGTGAAATTGATTTAGGCATGAAAAATCAGGTTTATTCATGCCCTTGAAATTTTATATGGTCTAATGAAATTACAGGGTACCTCCTGAGTCATCCTCCAACACTCTGAATTTCGATGAAGCTATTCTGACCTTGAATGACCTCGAAAAACTATTAAAAGTAAGTCAAACCGTAGTATTATCGATTGAGGCCCACCAAATCAGGTTTCTTGATGCCTTAAATTCTTTTTATTGCGCCTTAATCAATACAGGAATCCTCCTGTGTAATTCTCAATCCCTTTTCAGATTGATTGAACGTATTTTGACATTAAGTGACTTTGAAAAATATAAAAAAGTAGGTAAAACTCACGTCAAATTGATTTAGGCCTAAACAATCACGTTTATTTATGCCTTTAAATTTTTTTATGGTCTTATGAAATTACAGGGTACTTCATTAGTCATCCTCCGTCCCTTTGAATTTTTGATTAAACTATTCTGACCGTGTATGATCGTGATAAATAATTATACGTAGGTCATTCCCAAGTATTATCGATTGAGGCCCAAAAAGTCAGGTTTCTTTTTGCTCTCAAATTTTTTTATGCCGCCTTAAAAATACATGGCACCGCTTGTGTTATTTTTCATCTCTCTCGATATTCATTGAACGTATTTTGACCTTGTGTGACTTTGAAAAATATAAAAAAGTAGGTCAAACTCGAGTAAAACTTATTTAGGCCTAATATATGTTTATTATAAATAATTCCTATATAAATCAGCTTTATTCATGACCTTAAATATTTGTATGGCCTTATGAAAATACAGGGTACTTTATTTGTCACCCTCCGTCCCTTTAAATTTTTGATTAACCTATTCTGACCGTGTATGACCTTGAAAAATCAATAAAAGTTGGTCATACCCAAGTATTATCGATTAAGGTCCAAAAAATCGGGTTTCTTTATGACCTTAAATTTTTTTAAGGCGTCTTAGAAAATATAGGGCACCTACTGTGTCACTTTCCCTCCCTCTCAATATTTATTGAACGTATTTTGACGTTGTGTGACTTTGAAAAATATAAAAATTTCGTTCAAACTCGAGTAAAATTGATTTAGCCCTAAACAATCAGGTTTATTCATGACCTTTAATAATTTTATGGTCTTATGAAAGTACAGGGTACTTTATTAGTAATTTTCGTCCCTTTGACTTTTTGATTAACCTATTCTGACCTTGTCTGACCTTGAAAAACTAATAAAAGTAGGTCAATCCCAAGTATTATCGATTCAGGCCCAAAAAATCAGGTTTCTTTATGCTCTCAAATTTTTTTTTGACACCTAAAAAAATACCGGGCAACTTCTGCGTTATTTTTCATTCCTCTTGATATTCGTTGAACGTAATTTGACCTTGTGTGACTTTGAAAAATATAAAAAAGTAGGTCAAATTCAAGTAAAATTGATTTAGGCCTAAAAAATCAGGTTATTTTATGCCATAAAATGTTTTTATGGTCTTATGAAATCACGAGGTCCCTTCTGAGTAATCCTTAGTCCCTTTTAATTTTTGATGAACCTATTCTAAACTTTTCTGACCTTGAAAAAATAATATTATTAGGACAAACCCAAGTATAATCGATTAAGGCCCAAAAAATCAGGTTTGTTTATGCTCTCAAATTTTTTTAGAGTCCTAGACCCTGACGGGGTATCTCCTAAGACATCCTACGTCCCTCTCGATATTTAACAAACATATTTTGACCATGCATGGCCTCGAAATATAAAAAAGTAGGTCAAAATCAAGTAAAATTTTTTAGGCCTAAAAAATCAGGTTTATTCATGCCCTTAAATGTTTTTATGGTCTCATGAAATTACAGGGTACCACCTGAGTCATCTTTCAACCCTCTGAATTTCGATGAACCTATTCTGATCTTGTATGACATTGAAAAATTAGTAAGAGTACGTCAAACCCAAGCATTATCGATTAAGGCCCAAAAAATCAGGTTTCTTGATGCCTAAATAACTTTTTATGACACCTTAGATAATACAGCGATCCTTCTGTGTCATTTGTCATGGCTCTTAATATTCATTGTACGCATTTTGAACTTGTGTGACTTTGAAAAATATAAAAAAGTAGGTCAAACTCAAGTAAAATTGATTTAGTCCTAAAAAATCAGGCTTTTTTATGGCCTTAAATTTTTTTATGGCCTTATGAAATTACAGGGAACCTCCTGAGTTATCATTCGTCGCTCTGAATTTTTGATGAACCTATTCTGACCTTGTATGACATTAAAAATCTAATAAAAGTAGGTTAAACCCATGTATTAGTGATTGAGGCCCAAAAAATAAGGTTTCTTTATCCCCTTAAATTGTTTCATTGCGCCTTTAAAAATACAGGGATCCTCCTGTGTTATTTTTCATACCTCTTAATATTCATTAAACGTATTTAAACCTTGCATGACCTTCAAAAATAAAAAAGTAGGTCAGAATCAAGTATAATTCTTTTAGGCCTATTAAATTAGGTTTATTCATGCCCTCAAATGTTTTAATGGTCTTATGGAATTACAGCGTACCTCCTGAGTCATCCTCCAACCCTCTGAATTTTGATGAACCTATTCTGTCCTTGGATGACCTTGAGAAATTAATAGAAGTAAGTCAAACCCAAGTATTATCGATTGAGGCCCAAAAAATCAAGTTTCTTGATGCCTTGAAATATTTTTGGCTACTTTAAAAATACAAGGGTCCTTCTGTGTCATTTTCCATCCCTTTTAATATTCATTGAACGTATTTTGACCTTGTTTGATTTTGAAAAATATAAAAAAAAACGGCAAAATCAAGTAAAATTTATTTAGGCCTATGTTTGCCTATGGTGCATGACCTTCAAATATAAAGGAAAGTATGAGCAAGTGAAGGATAATGGATTTAGGCCCAATAAGTCGGGTTGTTTTAAGCTCTGAAATTTTTTTATGTATTAATAAAATTACAGGGTACCTCCTTAGTTATCCTCTCTTTTTCTTTATATTTTTTGAGCCTATGTTTACCGTGTATGGCGTTAAAAAATTAATGAGAGTAGCTCAAACCCAAAGACAATTGATTTAGGACCGAAAAATCAGATTTCTTTATTCCCTTAATTTTTTTTTATGGTTTTTAAAAATCGAAGGGTACCCTCTAAGTAATTTACCGTCCCTGTTAATTGTTAATGATCCTATTGTTATTACGGATGACCTTAAAAAATTAATTAAAGTAGGTCAAACCTAAGTTTTATGGATTAAGGCCTAGGAAATATGGTTTCTCTATGCCCTACATTTTTATTATAATTCTTCAAAATCACAGGGTTTCTCCCAAGTCGTCCACTGACCCTCTAAATTTTTATTGAGCCTATTTTGATTTTGAAAAATATAGAAAAGTATGTCAAACTCAAATAAAATTGATTTAAGCCTCGAAAATCAGGTTTATCCATGCCATTTATTATTTATATGGTCTTATAATATTACAGGATACCTCCTGAGTCATCCTTTGACCCTTTAAATTTTTCATGAATCTATTCCGACCGTGTATGACCTTGAAAAATGAATGAAAGTAGGTCAAACCCAAGTATTATCGATTGAGGCCCAAAAAATCAGGTTTCTTTATGCCCTCAAATTTTTTTATTGCGTCTAAAAAAATTCAGGGATCCTTCTGTATTATTTTCCATTTTTCTTAATATTTATTGAAAGTATTTTGACTTTGCATGACCTTAAAATATAAAAAAGCAGGTCAAAATCAAGTAAAATTCATTTAGGCCTAAAAAATCAGGTTTCTTCATGCCCTTAAATGTTTTTATGGTCTAATGAAATTACAGGGTACCTGCAGAGTCAACCTCCAACACTCTGAATTTCGATGAACTTATTCTGACCTTGTATGACTTTGAAAAATTATTAAAAGTAAGTCAAACCCTAGTATTATCGATTGAGGCTGACAAAATGAGGTTTCTTGATCCCTTAAATTTTTTTAATGAGACCTTTAAAAATACAGGAATGCTTCTGTGTCATTTTCCATCTCTCTTAATACTCATTGTACGTATTGTGACCTTGTATGACCTTGAAAAATTAATAAAAGTAGGTATACCCAAGTATAATCGATTGAGGACGAAAAAATCAGGTTTGTTTATGATCTTAAATTTTTTTTAGCCGCCTTGAAAAATTTAGGGCACCTTCTTTGTCATTTTTCATCCCTTTTAATATTTATCGAACGTATTTTGACCTTGTGTGACTATGAAAAACATAAAAAAGTAGGTCAAACTCAAGAAAAATTGATTTAGGCCTAAAAAATCAGGTTATTCACGAGCTTAAATGTTTTTATGTTTTTATGAAATCATAGGATACTTTATTAGTCATCCTTCGTCCCTTTGAGTTTTTGATTAACCTATTCTGACCGTGTATGACCTTGAAAAATCAATATAAGTAGGTCATACCAAAGTATTATCGATTGAGGCCCAAAAAATCAGGTTTCTT
>CAJNRD030001123.1:11051939-11101656 GCA_905319865.3 Cotesia congregata
AAAGTAGTCATACCTAAAAATCATCCCTCAAAACAGTTTTTGAAAATTTTGAATTTAACAACAATTTTTTAACAATAAAAATTTTCGGTACTTTTAATAAAAAAATTAATTGTGAAAAAGCTATTGAAGATAACTTAACGAAATTTTCAGGAAATTATAGTAAAATATCCACATTTTCACATAAAATTCTTTTGCAAATTTAATTTGTTTCTTATCATATTTTTTTTTAACTTTTGAATAAACAAATTAAAATGTTAATGATTTGTCAGTACGATAATCGAAATTTTTTTTTTTTTTTTTTTTTTAATTTGTTTAAAGTCTCCTAGCTCAAAAAAATAGCATTTGTATGCTTTTGAGCTCTTTGAGCTCAAAAGTTTGATAGGAGTTTGATAAAACACTATTTTTTTATTTTCAAATCGCAATAACTTTTAAATGAATGAACCGATTTTCACGCGGTTGGCTGTTACGGCCTCGCGTAATACCTTAATGATCAATTAATTGGTCAACGGAAAAACCTAATTAATAAAGGAACTGAGAACTACTGCATCGCTGGACCCCTAAGAACCGCCCACCCCAGGCCCCTCAACTTCTCCCTCGGAGTAGACTAGAGGGAGGCGTAACTATTATGTTAATAGTTAGAGGCGCCATAACTATTGTGGGAGGGCCCTAAGAAACGTATATTGCGGGGAATCTATTGTCCTCCGCTGTTGCTACCCGGTCCCTGGTGAAAAAAAAAAATTTTCAAACCGGAATAAATAATCTTCTTTTTTTTAAAAAAATCATTTTCTCTGTCTTACATAAGACGAAAGAAAAATACAGATAACAATATTTACTCGTACGAGATTTTGAAAAAGCTTACAACCTTAGTTGCGATTACTCATCACCAAAAATTCTTGAGGGAAAAACATTATTTTATTTATCCCAAAAAGCCGCCTGTAAACCTCGGCAAATAACCTTTTATCTAGGACCCCATCGCGTATGTACCCAATGGAAAAACAATCAGCAGCTAAATATCTCGAATATGACCTTATGTGGAAATATGTACCGCACACTCCCGCATAAAATTATTATAAATCATTAAAAATATATATAATATAAGGTATTACCAATGAATGATGAAAATGTAGTCGCGTAAACAATACATTAGTCAGTCTATAATGATCCATACGTAAATTGCTATATTACTCAGTATATAAAACTATATGTAAAATATATAACACCATGTATTTATTCAAAATACATGGGGATCGTGTTAAACATTAATAAATGCATGGTTTATGCATGAAAATGATATTTCTTTGTATATCAAAATATTATAGCAAAATTTCGGGTACGACTTTATATATCCCATTATAATATTAACCTAATTAATCATATTTTAAACATCTAAAATTTTCTAAATGAGTCACGTAATACGGCAACGCCTGTGCCCGGTTACGTGACTAGCCACTATGATACAATGGCGGATCCGCGGATATAAAAACCCCAGTCGCGGAAGCGAAAAGGGCACTCTCGCGAAGTTCTTATTACCCGTACTACACTCCGCGATTATTAAAAAGTTATCAATTGTGTAATATTTTTTTTTTCATCATAAATTGAGTTTAATCGAGTGCCTAAACTCAATCAACAAGCCATCGGCTTTAATAATTAATTAAAGATTTAAAAATAAGTAATTTAATAGAGCAATTGTTTAAAAATTTATAGAATTCGGATTAATATATTGGCGATTTTAAGGAATCCAAATAAAATTTAAAAAGTTTAGAGAAAAGAAATTAATTAATAAATAAAAGCGAACGGAAATATTTTATTCCTTGAACAAATAATCTCCGAACAACTACACCCGGTTATCAGCTAGTCGGAGTATAGAAAGATAAAAAAAATCATCGCGGTCCAGCCAACGTGAAAAAGGGAATAACAATTACCACGTAGGAATTTCCAAATCAAAAGAACGTATACACCGTGTGAATGTACGCCGCGATATCTCGCGTATCCTAAATAAATAATTACCAAGCCGGAATTAAAAGTATAAGAAATTTAGATAACCAAGAATATTTGGGCCACCCGTGCTATAGAGAAATCGGAGTTTCATTATCGAGATAGAAAACTCTCGCTATAAGAAAATCATCCTGAAAGATAAGGGGAAGGCTAATCGCGGCAACGGCTAGCAGGTCCATCACGAGCATTCTCACCTGAGCAAACAACCGCTGAGTCACGGTACGCAGTTCACAGGTAATCAGAATTAACCCGACCGTGTTTAAATTCTCAGAAAATAGGAGAGAGTTTTTATGTCTTAGTGTTGCTATTGCATAGCGATCCCCAAATTCCGTAAGTCGTTATCTATACATTCCATCAAAATCCTATATGAAGGGTTATTGTAATTGTAAATGAGGAGGAGGGACTTATGAAGTGTATAAAAACCCAGCCACAGCACCCGGGAAGCATCAGTATTTTCTATAATCGCGAGTGTGATCAGTAGTTCAGCAGTTTTTTTTTGTTATTATCCTAAAATAATTAATTGTTGAATAATCAGCTCCATTTCCGACCAGTCAACCATTGATAGTTATTCCTTGTATTCGCAATATATTGCAATAAACAATCGTAAGTTACTTAATTACTCCGAATTTATTAATAAACACCTTAACTAATTATCCTGACTATTTAGTTAATTAATCGACAGTCACGGTGCATCGGTCAACGACCCTCGCAACTCCGACATTCAGGTATTTGGACGAGGGCCCAACGACAATTCGGTATCTCACTCACTCAGGTATAATTCTTTCTTAGTCTATCCAATACCATTTTACTTGCCTTCTCTTTCGCTTGTGCCCTGACCTACCCCAAAAGGGATACCCTAATAGAGCCGGGGTTCCCCAACAAACTATTATCATTTTTTCGAGTCATTATCATACGAAACCCGCGTGCAGTTACCTATAGGCGCGGTTCCCGCCTCCCGAGACATATAATCTTCGGTGATTAGTCTCAAATTTAAGGAACTGATAAATTAATTGTGTTATCGTCACTCGGACGTAACATAAATATAAAATTTGGTGTCAGAAGTGGGATTTTTAAGAAATGCCCCGGGTAAACTAGCATGTCGGGTTCGAAAAAGACACGAAACAGTAATACGGAAAAATTAGTACCCCCTTTCGATTTAGGTAAAGTTGACCCCTCGCAATTACCTCCTGACGAGCTACAGGCTCTCCGCGAATATCTCGAATCAGGAACCGTAACCGATCCCCGAGCGCTAGACGTTTCAAAAGCCCTTCACAAGGCGGAAAAAGCTTTAAAAAGGGCAAGGGAACCGAAAGACGAAAGAAATCCGGAACTACCTAACAGAACAATGGTGAACGATCAACGAGATCAAGCAGAACTGTTGCGACGTCAACAAGAGGAGTTAGCACAGTTTCAACAGCAGCAACGAGAACAGGCGGAATTATTACAACGACAACGAGAAGAATTAGCACAGCAACAAGAAGCACACCAACAACTGTTTCAACAGCAAATGGACCAACTGCAACGGCAGACAGAAGATTTACGAATACAACGAGAAGACATTGCACGGCAAGCAGCACTACTACTACAACAGCAACAGCAACAGGCGGCAGCAAATCCGGTAGGAGGACCACTGCAACAACAGGTAAGAAATAATGGTAATAACGGTAATGATGGTCGGAATAATAATGACGGTAGGGGTCAAGCGCAAAACGTTAATCTACCAGTGAACGTAGTAATACCTCAATCTATAAAATATGCATTAGAGGCGGTTCCTTATTTTAACGGACATAACATACCGTTATCACATTTTATCGAAGGGTGTAAGGAAGCATTAGCTATGATCGCTCCCGGGAACGAGAACAGCCTCGTATTAATGCTCAGAAATAAACTCAGAGGGGAAGCTAGAAGAACAATACAGGGAACCGCGTTTAACACACTAGAAGCATTTTTATTTCATTTAAAAGAACTATATGAACCCCCTAAATCGTTGTATCAACTTCAGGGCGAAATGGGTCGAGTTTTTCAAAGGGACGATGAAAGCGCGTTATCATACACAAATAGAGTTCGCGAATTAGGAGCTAAGATTACAGCCGCGATACAAGCCCAAAAGCCAAATAACGCCCGCTTAACTCCAGCCGAGGAATTAAAATACGGGAACGAATTTCGCGATTGTTTTATTCAAGGATTAAAACCGGAGATAGAACAACGTATTGACGATAGGGGTACTTTTGCTGAAGTATTACTTGATGCCGTCAAAATTGAGAAAGAAATCCGCGCAAAAGATTTATTGAGGGGTAAAACTTCCTCACGACGCGATATAAACTATTCGGCCCCAACTCTTGAATACGACTTACCTAAAAAGGTCGCGTTTGTAGAAGGTCAACCCGTAATCTGTCAAATTTGTAACATGAGAGGACATCCTGCTCGAGAATGCCTTTATTACGATCACGATAAAGAACTCGGACATCCGAATAATAATACAAAGGGTAACAATTCTAACCGAGTACATTTCGCGGATAATAAAAGTCCTAATAATTACAGGAACTTCAATGTTACCAGTAGGGATCAAATCAATAATTCAGGGCGTAATTATAACGACAATAATTATAAGAACAATTCGAATCAAGGTCCTTACGGTTATAGACAACTTAATAACTCTAACTCATACAATAATCGCTATAACAATAATCCTAATAACAATCGAGAACCTTACACAGGAAATGTAAATAATCCAGGCTCTTTTAATAATCGTTTTAATAATGATAATCAAAATGCATATCGCTATAATAATAATAATAACAATAATAATCAAACTCCGTACCGATATAATAATAACAACAATAACAGTCAAATTCCGTACCGCCATAATAATAATAACAACAATAATAACTACCAAAAACCATTTGGAAATCAATATTATAACGGATATAATCCGCGTAATAATAATTCAAATCAATTCGGTGCGACTAATAATAATAACATTAACGACCGAAACAATTTTGTCAAGCCTAAGTATGAGCAAGTACGATCAATGAATAATCAGACGCCCAGGGAACTGGTTTGTTACTACTGTAAGATGCCTGGACATTTCATGGCAGACTGCGCAAAAAGACAGGAAATGAATAATCGCGGAAGAGATTTGGATTCTCAGCCAGGTCCTTCAAATTATATGCGTGACGACAATAACGGGTCGGGAAACGGCCAACCCCTCCTGCGACAGGGGGCAGCGCGGGAGTCTGAGGGACAGGAATGCCCTGTGTTACAGGTGATGGTGAAGGAGATAGACATGGAAACACTATCAGACGAGTACGAGTGGCAGTTGTAAATTTGAAACGCGATGGTGAGGCTCCGACTATTAGTTTCGCGGCTAAAGAATTAGTAGATTCCACCGTATTAATGATTGACACTGGATGTGAGTTAAACTTACTAAAAACTAAAATGGTAGATTCACGTATATGGGTAGATTATGATGATATTCTTAAATTAACCGGTATAACCGCGGAAAGTGTTTTTACACTCGGTAAAATCGAGACCGAAACTTTCGGCATCCCTATTACTTTTCATTTGGTACCTAACGAATTTCCTATCAAAAGAGATGGAATCCTAGGGTCAAAGTTTTTAGAAGACAACTTCGCGGATGTCTGTTATTCTCAAAAATGTCTAAAATTAAAAAATAAATTAATTAACTTCGAACATGAGGAGAACATTTCGGTCCCTCCGCGGTCGAGAACGGGGTTTTACGTGCGGGTTGCTAACCCAGAGGTAAAAACGGGATACGTTAAACAATTAAATATTAGTAAGGGAATATATTTGGGGGAAGCACTTGTCACCAATCGGGATGGTAAGGCGTACATGATTGCTATTAACACGACACAGAAAAGAGTAGAGATAGTAGTACCGGTGGTTAAGTTAGAACCATATAAAGAGATAAGTGAAGTTGAAAAGAAGTTTAAGGGTGAGGATAAAACCCTATTGAACTTTTGTACTGGCCAGAGTGCCGATAATAATTTTTGTAAGGGCCAGAGTGCCGATAATGATGTAAAAGTTAATAATAAGAGTAGTGTCGGTGTTATTAGCAACAGTGTGACCTCGACTTCTCGTACGAGCACAAGTTCGGTCAATTCAGATGATAGCTATCCCTTTAAATTAATTCCGCCTCGTAAAAATAAGGAACCAGAGAAAAACAATGCGCTTGACCTAAATAAAGTACTAGAAAACAATGAAGGAAAAATTAATTTATTAAATAAAAAATTAACTGTTATGAACAATAGTCAGATTAATAGTCGGAGGTTAATCGAAATTAATGATAAAGCGGTTACAAGTACAATAAGAAACAATTCGATAGGTTATCGGGAATTAATTAAAAATGAAAATTACGAAAACAAAAATAAAACTAATCAAGTAATTAGAGATGGGGAATTAATTAATAAAGGAGGAATAATGGGAGAAGTAGACGAAAATAAGCTAGAAAATAATTATGTTGAAGAAATTGACGTACTATGTCGCGAATCAAATAAGATTGTTAATGTTGATGAATTATTAATAAAGAATGATATTGATACTAACACTGATACTGAAGATAATAACAAACAAGTGATACCGAGTAAAGATTTATACCGGGGATTAAGCAATAATGATAATACGGACGACAGTCCAGTAATAGAAAATAATGGTAACAAAGAAAGTAATGAAAATTTTTGTATTAACGAAGGTGAGTTATTAACTGATAGTGGGAGTGACGATAATTACTATAATAATAATGATGATTTGTTAATTGAGAACAATATTAATGATAATTTTTGTAACAATGATAACGAGTTATTAATTAAAGGTGGTACTGATAGCAGTTGTAATAACGATAATAAGAGCCCTTTTTGCGGGTCAGACACTAATGCTGGAATATTGCCAGATAAGAATTTCTGTCTTAAAACGAGTAATGACATTAAGTTATTAATTGAAAATAATACTAATGAAGAAAATAACGATAAACCACCTTCAATTAATAATAAGTTTTGTCGCGAGTTTGAAAGTTTTAGTAATTCAACAGATACAGATGAAACGAATAATTGTAAGGAAAAGTTAACTTGCAGAAATCAAAGTAATTATAATGAAATAAATTTGTGTAAAAATATGAGTAATGGTTTAATCAATGTAGATAATACCATTAGTAACACTTGTTATAATGACAATAATAATTTAATTGAGATTGATTACAGAAGTACTAAAATGAATAGTAGTTGCAAAGATATGCAGCATAGAGATATTAATAATTTAACCATTACTGATGTTTATAATTTAAGAAAAACTAATGTATTCGAAGTAGATCTATTGAGTGGTTATAATGTGATTGAAAGGAATAATAATGATACCGATAGTGTAGAGTCAGTGCATATTTCATTTGATGAATTGAGTGGTGAAAGTGAAACAGAAGAAAATATAAATGAAAAAAATAACGAAGGAATTGTGATGATTGTTAGGAAGGATGATGGTGGCAGAGTGAATCCTATAACTCTGTCAGCACCAACCTCCGAGATAATCGAACCAAAGAAATCCGCGGGAGAACCTACAGAATTAATGGGAGTTAATGAATCAACGGGCAACATTAGTATGAATAGCTGTGATCCGATGAATGTGGCACGAACGACCTTGAGCTTCAGAGAAAATGACAAGCCGGGGCCTTCGTTACCATTCACATCGAGTTACCTCGATCTACTCAAGAAGGAGGTGTCAAGCGACGGGGAAAGGAAAGACGAAATTACCTTCAAAGAAGAAAACGGTAATTTTAGTACAATGAACGACGAAGAATTGGACCAAGAATTCGAACAGAAAGGAGAGTACGAGCAAGAAGCACGAGAGAATCAGGATGTCTGGAACCAGAGAAACGAACCACTCCACCCTGAAGATATAGAAAAACGCAACGAGCAACGGATACAGAAGGTAATAGAGTTATTGAGGCATGATCATATGAACAACGAGGAACGGGAAAGTATTATCGAACATATCAAAAGACATCATGGAAGTTACTTCATACCCGGAGATAAATTGGGTTCCACAAACGTATTACAACACCGCATACGGACCACCGACGATGTTCCAGTATTTACGCGACAGTATCGTTATCCTCAAACGTTACGAGGGGAAATAAATCAGCAAGTACAGGAGCTCGAGGATCAAGGAATTATCATACCATCCTCATCACCATACAACACAGCTGTCTGGATAGTTGGTAAGAAACCCGATTCCCAAGGGAATAAAAAGTATAGGCTTGTTTTAGATTTCCGGCCTCTAAATGAAAAAACGCAAGCGGACGCTCAACCGCTACCTCTCATCAGTGAAATCCTAGAACAACTAGGAGGAGCCATCTATTTCACCACCTTAGATTTAAAATCAGGATATCATCAAGTAGAGGTACATCCCGAAGATCGTCACAAAACAGCGTTCTCGACGGCTTTCAAACACTACGAGTTCATTCGAATGCCTTTTGGTTTAAAAACTGCACCCGCCACCTTCCAACGTTTAATGAATATAGTTCTGTCCGGGTTACAAGGAATAGAGATTTTCGTCTACCTGGATGACATTGTAATTTACGCCAAATCATTAGAGGAACACATGAAGAAACTAGAACGAGTAATGGTAAGGCTAAGAAATGCTAATTTGAAACTACAACCGGATAAGTGTGAGTTTCTACGAAGAGAAGTGTGTTACCTAGGACACATCATCTCAGCCGACGGGGTACGCCCGGACCCCACTAAGATATCAGCAGTTAAAAATTTTCCTCGACCCCGAAGTCAGAAAAACATTCGACAATTTCTAGGACTTGCCGGTTATTACCGACGATTTATACATAAATTCTCTCATATAGCTAAGCCTCTCACTAATTTATTAAAAAAATCAGTCGCGTTTGAGTGGACTGATGCTCAGCAAGCCGCGTTTGAAACCTTGCGTGATAAATTATGCGAAGAACCGGTGTTGCAATATCCTGACCAAAACCAACCTTTCGTGGTAACTACTGACGCATCAGGGATTGCTATAGCCGGAATATTAAGCCAAGGGCCCATTGGTAAGGATCGTCCCGTAGAATACACCTCGAGAGTTTTAAATGATAATGAGCAAAAGTATAGCACGTATGAAAAAGAAGCTCTAGCAGTACTCCATTCAATTGCACAGTTTAGACCTTATTTATATGGTAGACCGTTTAAATTAGTAACAGATCATAAGCCATTGGTATGGATGCAAACCGCAAAGGATCCGACATCTCGCTTAACCAGATGGAGATTGAAGTTGCAGGAGTACCAATTTGAAGTAATTTATAAGGCAGGTAAAACTAACGTCAACGCTGATGCCCTGTCAAGGAATCCGCCAGCCATACAACCTGAGGTAACTCCTGATGAAGAAGAGATTCTCGATAAATTCGACACGATGCCCGCATATATTATCAAGACGGATAAGGAAACGAAGAAGAACCTCGCGAGGAAAAACACAGAGAATAAATTAAACAACTCAGGAGAGTTAGTTAAATTTTCATCTCCAACTCGGTATGATACCAGGAACATTTACCGCCATTCGCGTATACAACCTCGCTTCAGTCCTTATGACACACATTATCGAGACTCATCAATATCGGTCATAGAAAGAAACACACCCGTGTTAGCAGTCACGAGGTCCCAAACTGCAGCAGCTCTACGATCAGCATGCACCGAACCCAAACCATCCACGTCACAAACCAACGATATAACAACACGTCGACCGACGGGAACTGATTTTCAACCTTCAACTTCAGGATCCAAAAGGGTAATCACACGTACAGGTGAGAAAAAACTTTTAGCAGATCCAGAACTCAGTGAAGAAGACGAATCTACTGAAGGGGAAGTAGCATCTAGTGATGACGAACCAGATTTCCGACTTAAGAAACAACTTAAGAAGTCCGAAGGAAAAACAAACAACCATGAAGTGCTCAACGCCCTAAATACTGAAGAATTAGATTCAGATGAAGAAGAAACCCCTCACAGCCAAGAAGAAGTGGACAGCTTAGAAGATGACCTCGACCTCAAACCAACCCGGTCCGGTAAGGCACGTTGCATAATAGAAACTCGAGATCAACTATACATGCAACGGAATAATTACCTGTACTTCTTGAACGAGAAAGGAGAACCTTGCGATGAAGGATCTCAGAAAATGTACGAACGATCGTTACTGCCAAGGGCGAAAAATTTTCATGTCGGTGAAATTACTGTCACTCGAGTAGGGAGGAAGCACCACCTCGCCATTATAATTGATTCCAAGGAAGGTCTCAGCTGGATCCGTATCCAGAAAATTTTGGGCCAAACTTTAAATCAGCTTAAGTTGCGCTCTATAAGCATGTCTAAATCAAGGGTTATAAATGGTAAACCTTGGGTACAAATAATTAAATTATTGCGATTATGGTTCGCTAGGTGGGACACAACTTTAATATTGTGTTTAGGGGAAGTAGAGTACGTACCGCGGAACGAGCGACAAGATCTAATTAGAGAAACACATGCGTCAGCTGTAGGAGGACACATGGGTGTCACTAAAACCTTCAAGCGCCTTAGACTACGTTATTTTTGGGAGGATATGAAGGCTGATATCCAGAAACTTATCCAGAACTGTCTATCCTGTCAACTTTCAAAGTTAAAAAGGGTAAAAACTAAACAACCTATGCAGATAACAGACACCCCTGAGAACGCTTTCGACAAGGTAGCTATGGATATTGTAGGTCCATTACCTAGGACAAGAACAGGTAATATGTATATACTTACCGCTCAAGATTTATTAACTAAATTAGTTATTGCAGTACCATTAAAGAAAACCACCTCAATAGACATCGCCAAGGCTTTTACCAAAAGAGTCATTTGTGTGTACGGACCTCCAAAATCTATTCTGACGGATCAAGGGTCCAATCTCATCAGCAAGCTCATGAAGAACTTCGCAAAAATCTTTCGGATCAAGAGATACCGAACTACAGCATTCAGACCCCAAAGCAATGGATCTTTAGAGCGGTCTCACCATTCTCTAGTCGAATATTTAAAACAATTCGCAGATCAAGAAGAGGAGTGGGATGAATGGCTAGAATTAGCCACCTTCTCTTACAACACCAGCGTTCATGAGGGAACTAGGTATCAACCGTTTCAGTTAATATATGGGAGGCCTGCAAGATTACCATCCGGAAGACCCTATGAGGACCAGACTATAACGTACGAAGACTTCATTACTGAACTCACTACCAGAATACACGAAGTTCAATCTCTCGCCAGGGAAAATTTAATATTGGCCAAGGAAAGGTCGAAAAAGTATTACGACAGGACAACCAATGAAGTAAATTTCCTGCCAGGTGATTATGTGTTCTTATTGAAGGGTAAGAAAAAGGGGAAGTTACACCTTCCATACGAAGGTCCTTATGAGGTAATAGACATTATGCCCGATGGCAATATTAGAATAAAACTCGGTCGTAAGGACAAAATCGTCCACCCTAATCGCCTCGCGTATTCGGAAATACGAGGGTCTGCAGAGCAAGAGAGCGAAAGCGAGAGCGAGTAATTATCCTATTAACTATTAACACTAGGATTAAGGAAAAACTATAAATAATCAAATATTCAGATCATTTCAGAAATGGGAAATTTATATACCCATAATAGCAACTCGACAGTTGTAACAACTAACCAGGATCAACTATCTTTAAACGAGAATGATAGTAACCAGCCGATAGTTACAATAGCCACTTCAAACCAACCGTCCATGAACTACCGGGTAGAGGAAGTACGGTTACAAAGTTATAGTAATTGGCCCTTGAGATATATGGACCCAGTTAGGATGGCAGCTGCAGGATTCTACTACACTGGTCAAGGTGACAAGGTCAAATGCTTCGAATGTGGAATTTCAATATGTGAATGGGAAGAGGGTGACAACCCACTATCAGATCATCATCGGTACCAGTCGAACTGTCGATTCATTAGGAGTTTACGATGTGGTAATGTACCCCTTGGAGTAGACCCTAGTACGGTCCAAATCCCAAGTACTAGACGTCACTATGGAGACGAGTTTCGGCCTAACGCAGTATCGGGCTTGGAACCAAAGACAACACCACCCGTTCGTCTGATCCAGATTGGTGGCTTAAGGGAAGTCTTCGTCAACATTCCAAAACCGATACATCCACATTTCGCAAACGCAAAGGATAGATTGAAGAGTTTCAAACACTGGCCCGCCTCCATGTCACCTACGAAGGAGCAACTCGTCGAAGCCGGATTTTATTATGAAGGGTTTGAAGATCGAACAATATGTTATTATTGCGGAGGTGGACTGAATGACTGGGAACCTGAAGATGATCCATGGCGACAACACGCGAAATGGTTCAAGAAATGTCACTTTGTGCTGATAACCAAAGGCCTAGATTTTATTGATGACATTGTAAGGAAACCTGCTACCCCACACAAGCAAGAAGAAGCACGACAAATAAGTTCACCAAGTCATGTTGAGGAAGCAGCACCATCCACTAGCTGCGATAGTGAAGAAAAGGATATCGAAGAAAAAGGAGCTGAGTTACGAGTTAAGTTGGCCGATGAAAGCGCAAAGGACTGGCGCTTATGTAAAATTTGCTACAATGAAGAGATGAGAATAGTATTCTCACCCTGCGGACATATGATGGCTTGCGCCGAATGTGCAAATGAACTATACTCATGTGCAGTGTGTCGAGAAAAAATCCAATTGCTGATACTCGCTATACTGTCTTAACATCTGAATCAACAATATTAATTTAATCATAATACAAAACATATATATATAATCCTTCGCATAACATAGATATACTCACCAAATATTCATAGTTATACTTAAATAGATTAATGATAATTAAGTTGCAGAAGGAAATGGGAGTTGCAAATCATTTCTCGGAGCCACCACACAGGAAATTTATAAAGGAAAATTACCGCGAACTACAAGGTGAACCAACCCAGGTTCACGGCAGGGATGAGTTATTGGGCCGCGAAGTGGCTTTACACCAGTTATGGGAAGAATTAGAGGAACGGCTTCGAACCTTACAACGTGAAACGCATCGTAATATTAGGTTTTTCGAAAACAATATTCCTGAAAGAGAAATAAATCCCCGTAGGCATTAGTATTAAAATATTAAGAAATAGTTACACCTTCGTTCGGAATACAAGCAATAAGAGAAGTAAGCAGTAAACAGAATAGACATATTAAAACTAACAAAAAAAATCCTTGCAGTTTAACAGTAAAAGGACAATGGACAATCCCTGGCTTCCAGTATTCCGCCCTGCAAATGGATCAATGGGAAGTCCCAATTACCACTCCGAGGAGGAACGATTCAACAGCTATCAAAGATGGCCTGATCCAACTGTTTCCCCAAGGCAATTAGCCGCCGCGGGATTCTACTATATCGGAGACGGCAGCAATATAAGGTGTTTTTGCTGCGCATTAACCTTGGGACTTTTGGACGCAGGGCGTGATCCACGCATAGAACACCAACGTTGGCGACCTACTTGTCGTTTTATACAGAATCTCCCTTGCGGGAATATACCCCGTGTTGCTCCTGAAGGTGTATTCGAAATCGGTCACCAAGCACCAGCTACAGATGTCGACTCAATATCCATTCAGTTAGACCAAGTCAATCTCAACAGACCTGCGGGCCCAACATACAAGAACTATGTGAGCTACGCAGCCAGGTTAGAAACCTTCAAGGACTGGCCTTTATCGATGGCACAAACTGAAGAAGAAATGGCCGATGCAGGGCTCTTTTATTCGGGCCGTAGCGACCGAGTTAATTGTTTCCATTGCGGAGGAGGGTTAAGAGAATGGACCCCAGAGGATGACCCTTGGGAACAACACGCTAGATGGTATAGTTCTTGTCACTATGTATGGGCAGTAAAAGGCCAAGCATACATCGAAAGCGTGACAAGGAAGATAATGCAGAAGGAAGAAGAAGAGAAACTTAAACAAACTACAAACGACAACGCCGAAGAATTAAGTGAACCCCAGGATCCTACAACGACAACCACGACAACAATGACAACGACGGAGTCCAAGGGAGTACCTGAAGCAAAAATATGCAAAATTTGTTATGTACACGAACTAGGAGTAGTTTTCTTGCCCTGTGGTCACATGTTAGCTTGCACCAGATGCGCTCCGGGGTTAATGCAATGCGCCGTATGTCGCGAACGTATTCTAATCTCAGTCCGTACTAACATCTGTTAACTTCCTTTCCTTACTACTTCCACATAATTATAAGAAGATAATTAATAATTAGTATACCTGATCTTATTACAGAAAAAAAAATTAGAAGACGTACAATTGCCCAAACCGCATCTCACGGACTCATATGGGAATTACCTGGCCGCGGTATTGAAGAAACATATCGCCGAATACATCACATCGTTCGACTATCTACGCATACCTTCGGTTTTAGCACAGAAGCTGCAAATTTCGTTTCTAATGTAACTGGTTACAGAATTCCGGATTTAACCGACTACCTCCCAATCATGGGTCAACTACCTCGAGCCGACGACTATTGTCTTACTCATGGCACGGAACTACGAAGGATATATAGTTGCGCCCTTAATAATCTACATCGAGCAAAAATTTGGTTACTGCGCCATAATCACAAAACAGTAGAAGATCATTATGATATACCCCGGCGAGTTTACTCTGATCACATTTACGTAGATATGCAACCACGAAGAGTCTCCACCATCTTAGAGGAAGAAGAAAATTTAATACCAGAGGTAGAAGAAGACGAAGAGGAGGACAACTCGAGTAACGAGTACATTGCAGCACATGTGACTGGTCCACCTGTATATGCATCAACGTCAAAGTCGACTACCCTACCAGCACCTATTAAGAAGAAGCCATTCAGCAAACTCCGTCGAACTAAAAGTCTGAAGGGATGGATGACACCACTAGTCACTATGCTATTCCTAGCACCAGCATTCGGATTATTGGGATACGACTGTGGAGCCCCGAGTTTAAACATCACTACCTTGTCCCTACTGGACGTAGAAGACTGTCACATAGCTGAACCCGTCTTAAATACCACCGAATTAAAAATACAGCTGATTCAAACTAAGGAATTTGTTTACACCCAGGTCATTCAATGCAAGGTCAACGTCAAAAGAACTGTTACGTATTGTGGAGCTTATAGCCACAACTCCGTAGTTAAAGGTTCGGAAAATACATACATTCTCCCAATAAGTGCCGAAGACTGCGCTAACATACATCGAACAGGCTATTACGTAGTGGGGCTTGGTACCCACTTAAGCGGGTTATTGTCGAACACTTCCTCGACTCACAGTGTGACTTTCGCCGGAAAAATCGAAATAGATGGAGAATGCAAGGGAACTACCTACGCTGACCCCTATGGAACGTGGAACGACGTAGTAGTCCAAGGATATGTGGAAATTCAATTGCGAGATTACTACGCCAAGGTCGACTTAGAAAGAAACTTAATCTCTCTAAAATCAGGAATAGCATGTCCCCTAGCAGAGGGCCATTGTTCCGATATTGAAGCCGGACACACCTTCTGGTCATCACTACCAACTGACTGCAACAGCGGCAGATTCGAACAACTATACGCGGGTCCAGCCGTGAAACTGGTGGACGAAGGAAATAATGTCACCCGACACAAGGAAATCATCTACACAGTGGTAAATAAGGACGTTACGTTCGCTTTCACTAGGAAGGGTCGTGAAGATATATGCGGTTATCGGTTGATACGCACGGAACACCCTAAACTTTTCATCGTAGAGTACGCCGATTCTGGGATGATACCAATAACCAAGGGTACCTTGACCCCTGGGAACACGGACATCATGGCATATGTTAATTCAAAGTTCGTCTATGTGGAGAGGCACATCCGAACCCAAGTAAACACCTTATATCTAGATTTATTGAAGCAAAAGTGCGACCTAGAAGTACAAGTTCTAAAAAATTCTCTCCTACATGCTACACAAACTCCAGACGAATTCGCTTTCCATTTAATGAAAGGACCAGGATACATGGCAGTCGTAGCCGGAGAAGTGATTCATTTAATTAAATGTATACCCGTAGACGTCCGAGTGAGATCAACTACTGAATGTTACCAACAATTGCCCGTAACCAAAGACAATGATACTGGGTTATTCCTAATGCCGCGAACGCACATATTAACCAATGTTGGTACACAAATTAACTGCAACCCAATTATACCCACCACGTTCAATCTTGGAGGATCATGGTTTACCTTTTCTCCCAGGTTTGCACCCGTGGCTACACCAGCTAGTTTGAAACCATCCACAGAAGCCACTTGGAGATATACTAATCCTGGATCTCTAGCAACTAGCGGCATATACAGTTACGAAGATCTCCACAACCTACGTTCAAGCATTATGTTCCCTGCCGAAAGAGCCATGGTATTAAATACTTTGGCCAGAACAATAACCGGTCAACCATCTCTCCATCAAGGAGCTCACTTTATGAATTTATTAGACGAAGATACCCTACGCCAAATCGCTGATAATGCATGGGATCGAATGTGGTCATCCTTCATGACCTTTGGTACCGCAAGCGCAGGAATTATTGGATTGTTGTTAATATTTCGTTTTATAAAATTAGCAGTTGACACTGTTATCAATGGCTATGCTTTGCATTCTATTTATGGGTGGTCAATTCATTTAGTAGGGGCAGTCTGGAGTTCAATCACCCACCTGTTAGTTCATCTGGGAAATAAAAATCCCGCTCCAACAGAAGACGTAGAGTTAAAACCCATCGCCTCGACAACTACTACTGACGCAAGTGCACCCACCAACCATAATGATCATGCTTCCGAAGAATCAGAAGTAGTGATAACTGCTCCCCCGAACTCCTTCTATTCTTATCTTCAATGCGCCGCTAATGAGATTCGTACTTAATTGTTTTAGGAATCGCTCAACGTACTACGACGACCATGGCAAATCAACGGACTAATTCAGAGGAGGAATTAGAGGGGTATCTCCATAATACCATCTGGTCAACAGAATGCAGACACCATTACGAACCACCAACCGGGTCATATCCCAATATGACTGGAGAATGTGGTCCAGCTACCATATCTGCAATACAATCATCTTTTCAACAACAGGGAGCTCAGGAAAACTTAATATCATCAGCACCTCCACGTACCCAGATGATTTGGAACGTCAACAACACAAACTACCAATCTTCAAATTTTAATGACCAAGGATACAACTCTTCCAGTACCTACTCTAATAATAATACATGGACTCCTATTGATAATTACACAGTTAAAAATAATCCCTCATCCACAACTGACAGTTCTGGTGAATTCTATTCTAATCAAGGTAGTCAAACTATGGGAGTACGATCAAATCTTCCGTCATACAGTCGCTACGCTCCAGTTAACAACCCCATTAATAATCTTAATGATTTTATATCCAAATTTTCCACCGAAGGTTGCCAAGCGGCATCATCAAATCACCCAATCCCTCATAATACCACGAGTCGGTATATAAGCTCCGAGTCTGCAATTACATCAGCCACTGCCAACGTTCCAGCCAATAGAGGTATACCTCAAGAATCAACATCACGATTTTTCCAAGGCAACGGAATGGAAGGCGTCACTAATTCTAACCCCATAAAGTACGAGGAGTATACACCTTTGCTCACCACAGCAAACATTAGGACCTCAACGGCGGACATCACACCCTCAGGACCACCATCCAGATCCCCATTACTCCGAAGTTTATTAACTGTTCCCCAAAATTCTTCAATCCGAATGCGAGGAGCACCCCCAAGCAATTTGCCCGCACCCTACTTACTCCCCGAGAAAGCTCAACAGGTATTAACAACTTATTCCCCGATTTCGGATCATCAAATAGACCAATCTTCTGCGAATACCCATCAGATCCAAGTAACAACAAGAAATCGCCCCTACGTAGTTGACCAACCGTCTACTTCAACCAGGGTCTCTCCTGAATCAACCAATCCAACGTCGGACGAAGAAACCGGTGCTCGCACTCCAGATCCCGTAGCGTTAACCATACGTGCGTACAAACGAGGAATCGCTTCCAGCAAAAAATCGGCTAAGCGAAAGCAACAGGAAATTCCCACCGAACTAACAGAAGAAGCGGGTCGTTATGTAAATGCTTTCAGTCAAGCCAGCCTCTTAATACAACCAAAAGATCAAGAAGGAATTCAAGGAGCTATAATGGATCTAATCAGAAAACCAGAATCTACAGCAGATGGGTGGAAAAATGTCCTCAACAAGTCTCAATGGAAAATGATCACGGAATTAATCTGCCGTTCCGGAACCTACTGGGAAACTGAATTAGGATGTCTATGTGTGAACTGTGTTATTAACCAAAAAATACTGAGAAATAAATCTAACTGTAAGAAAATATTTTTCCATGAGATAGAAGCCAAGGTCTGGATTTCCGGAAATTTTTGCAATAACTGCTACACCCCAATACACGAGGTAAAAGATGCCGCAACATGTCCACGGTGTATCATAAAATATTGGAATACACGGGGAGCTATACGTCGAGGAGCGGGGGCTACCCTAGGAATCCCTCTGAATCCCCAAGCTAAAAGGAAGAATACTCTATAATCCAAAAACTCCCAGCTAATTACTCTAATTATTCTCAATTACAGGTCATGGAATGCCAACTTCCACCAGACCAAGCATGGCTGTTCAAGCAATTTGTTGAATACACCCAACCCGAACTGGACCCAATACTCCGCGAAGGCTGTCTATACCTAGACATCCAAGTCACCATTCAAGAAGTGTCAATAACCATACCACTTCCTTACGCATGTGATTTAAGACGTACTTATAAGGAAGTGCGGAATACATACACAGAAGCTCAGCGCATATACCAATTTTTAATGTTTTTGTCCGACACTCGAGTTACTGCAGCAAGCTTAACCACCCGAATGTCCGACGAAATACGGGTGATATCAATATCCGACAGACTCTACGAAGGATTATGCGAAATCGCAGGTCAATGTCCGTCTGAAGAACATACTGACAGCTGTCCGAAAGAATACCTAACCATGAAAATGAGGACTTACTGGTATTTGTTTCAATTTTATTACATGTTCATAAATCAAAGACTCATTGTGGAGCCCCGAGTGATTAGAGTAAACCCTATCACAACTCTATGACATCGAGAATTAACTGGCACCTGCATCGCTTTTCGCCAAGTACCTCCTTTATTAATGAAAGAAGTAACCAAAGGATACGAAAGTGAAAAAACCAACATCAGGAATACTTTAACTAAGTTTCACCCAGAAGGACTCGCATCACGAATATTCTCATATCTGGAATTAAGACAATTAGGGGGTTTCCGCGAGTCGGTGCTCAACAACTACCTCGCTGCAGCAGAAAATCGTTACAATTATAAATTATCAGCACTAGGGACAGAAGACGCTTGGATGATCAACCCGGAAACCATTGACCTTACGGAGGATAAAAGAGTTAGCTCTGACAACGAGTAAGGACTCCCACTTAAAGTAAGATGATATTTTACAAAAACTACACTCAGGTATACTAATTACTATTACTAAATAACAAAAGGTAGATTAAACACTTGGTGATGGGAACAAACACATATATATCTTAATAAATTTATAGGGACATATATAATAGTTAATAAATTTTTTTTTTTTAAAAAAAGCTAATGCAAAAGGCATTTCTCCTTACTGTTAAAAGAAATTTCACCGTTCAAAAAAAAGGGGAGGGAGAAATCTCTTACGCTTAAATAAATTATCCGAATAAGCTTGATCTTGCCAAATTCTTGTAACAAAAAAAGGAGAGAGAGGAGGAAGAAGAATAAAAAAGATATATATATATAGATATTGTAAGAGTACACCATTATGAGTATTACGATAGATCGGCATATATTAATTCTTTCATCGTTATATTTCTAGTGATAATAAAACCACAAATTGCCATTGTAAAGAGAGGAAGAACGAGCCGTTTTCACAACGAAATTTGGTTATTCGAACATAAGCCTCTATGTGCAAGTGATTCGAGATTGTGCAGGTCAGTTCTTCCTTTCTCCACGTACGATAGTTACCAGTATCGACTGAATATGCATAAGTAGTTAATTGCTGATGGTAAAATTGATAACGTTGATCTCATTTTAGCTAAACACTATTAGTAAGCAACATTGTGCCAAATATATTTATTACTTATTGTATCTACTATTAACGTCTTTGTACTTATATTTTATTTCTTACTTAATAAATGCTTATACTACTCTATTCATGCCTTCATTTCTCGCAATGTCTACCCTTATGATGCATATACGCTCATCAACCTTCGTTTTTTTTTCTCTTGCAAAAAATACACGCTTGGTTGAGCTTTAAGAATAGTGTTAAAATAAATATCAGTTATTATTGTGTTCAGATCGGTCACCAAACAGTAACCTCTGATGACATAATAATTATTTTTTAGAATGCATAATAATAATATATTAATACACCACTAAGGCGATAGCCATAATTAAGGACTATAAATTAGATACGATAATAACAACAATAATCCTAATTGAAATTAGACAATATCGTAAATTACAAAAGAATATATATAAATTTTTCCCCCACAATACAATAATTCGAATTTATAAGTTTGCTTATGAAAATTTTATGTCGCGTAATTATTTCCGTACACTATTTCGTATAACGTATATAAAAAATTTTCTTTTTTTTGATTCTTTTAAATTAAAAGAACAATTTACGATAAGTTTCGGAGTCTAATTTGAATTACCTGCAGTGGGAATATAATAATACTTATCGCAGCACAGCATTTCGACCTTACAGAATGATTGTAATGGCGTCAAACAATAATTCTTAGTAGAATTATTATTCGTGACCCGTATCGCATAACTAACCAAACTCATTTTTATTTCCCACTGAAGTAATCGCTAC
Organism: Cotesia congregata; assembly: GCA_905319865.3. NCBI lineage: Eukaryota > Metazoa > Arthropoda > Insecta > Hymenoptera > Braconidae > Cotesia > Cotesia congregata. Next base: position 11,072,865 of record CAJNRD030001123.1, read on the forward strand.
TTTCAAAAGGATTACCAGATTACTTCTATGTTAAAATTTTTATAAAATATTTAGTATTTAATTAACTATACAGTAATGCTATTTATATAATATTAAGCAATAGAAAAAGACAAAATGTAACTAGTAATTTTAAGATATACTTAACTTCAGTTATGAAATACGTTTCAAAGATTTTCTTTAAAATTTTATAAATAATCCAGTTAACCACCTAATTTTATATAAGATGGAATTATAAAATTTACATTCCCTCATATAGATTCATAATTTTTGAAACTCATTTCTAATCTAACAAAAAATATATATGTGTTTACATAATTACCGTCAGTCCAGGCGCCGTTCTTAAAAACTATTCTAAAAGAATCAGAGAAGGAAAGAGGATAAGGATAATGGAGTAAAAATTATATATATTTTTTTTTTCTTTGTTTTTTGCATCTTTTATTACAACAAATGAAAGGATCCTTACATTTATTAGTTACCTTTACATACGTATAAGATTTTTTATCTCACAAAAAAAAAAAAACAACAAACTCTCACATTTAAATAACTGTAGTTACATTGTAATTCCCCCGGTAAACTCGGTATAATTTACGCAGCCATTGTTGAACATATCTCGGAGCCTTGGTATATCTAAACCAGTGACGCAACTCCTGAGATGACATATGAAGTACTGTCTGTGAACACATAATTTTAAATATTAATTATAACAATCAATAACAAAAAAAAGGGGGGAGAAGGAAATGATAATACAAAAAGTAACGAATTCTATACCTTCAGTAAGGAATCCCTCGATGGATCCAGTTGTTCCACTAACTCCAAAGGAAATTGAAGGAAGAAGCGCTTCACACACCCCCTAGACTCAGGGATAATCGCTATTAGTGGATCCCAAAATCCTGGAGTGATCCTGGTCGTACCCTGGATAAACGACGATGGTCGATATGAAATCACGTTGAGGTGCAATAACGACTGTAGTTTCTGGATCATGAGCTGAAGTTCCTCAGGGGTAGGAAATCTAGATTTCCTCTTCCGCGGAGCTGGAATCTCAGGGGATGAAACTGGAGGGTCGCTCAAATAGCGCGACAGGTCAACGGGAGCGGAACCTGCTACGACCATTTCCGCCTCATACCAGTTCATCATGTACCCTAGAAAAAAAAAGGGATGTTGAAACACCATATGATAATACCTCGTTCACTCAAAAAAAAAAAAAAAAAAAAAAAAAAAGAAAAAAAAAAAAGAGAAAAAAAAACACAAGAAGAAAGAAGAACATATCAAATAGTACTTACGAGGGCTTTGATTCACCGGACTTGCTGTTTCCGGTTCACGACTCTCCAACGCTGATTGACCAGGCTCCTGGGTAAAATCTTCCAATAACACTTCTTCCGATTTCACCCTCAGAGAACCCGCCGAAGAAGCGGCCGGCGTCGCCGCCAACGAACCACTTGATGGGCCCGAAGATTCTGCGGACGAAGAAGAGGACGTTGACGAGGGTGACGTTGCTACTGAACCTTGAACCAGAACAACTGCTGACGTCACTGCGGAACTTCCTGGCGCTGAACGCCCTTGGTAACCAGAGGTTGACGGTCCAGGCTGACCGGGGGTAGTTTGGATTCCCGTACTTGTCACCTCACATCTTGCTAAACCACCATAAACTGAATTCATTTTCTAAAGAAAATAAAAGGGAAAAACAAGTCAATAATTAGGCACCACACGAGACAGAAACTTATATATATATAAATATATATATATATATATATATATGTATATATCTACTTACCGAAGAGTAAAAAGAAAAGAATATCACTTTCAAGGAAATAATGAAAAGAAACACCAACGACACGGACACTTCCAACTAATGGAGAGAAATAAATAACAATGCACTCATCACAGGGGGTTCATAAGAACCTTTCCCCTTCTCACCGGAAAATCTAATGCCCGAAAACTGAAGACCAACAGAAGGTGGGGACAAGGAGTACGCTGCAAGCTAAACCGAGGACCTTTTCCTTTTTGTCTATAGTACATACCTCTCTTTCCTTCTCTCGCATCTTAAAAGAAAAGGAAAATGAGAAGCATATAGTAGGATTCTCAGTATACGCACATTGATAGATTCACGACTAGAAGCCTGACTGATATAAAATAAAAATTTTATATATTTTTTTTTTATTTCTTAATTAACAAAAGAAAAATTAACTAAAGACACCACTATAACGTGCACTGTTCATTAGTTAGAATTCAACCTTTAATATAAAATAATCATTAGAAAATTTGCAATCATAGTAATATTATCATAAATCTTGCAAAAATGTAATGATTCTAAAACAAAATACATAAAAACTTTCCTTGTCTATAGGGTCCGTACCTAAACAATAGTTTTACGTGAGAGAAATTGATTGCATAAGTTAAGGATTGAATTATTAAATTATAATTTCATATAAAAAGAGAAAAAGGAAAATTGTCATACAAAAGAAGTATCATAATAATCTCTTATATTCAAAAAATAATATTTTTTTTTTACAAAAAAAGGGGACTCATTAGAACGCTTAAACCTCTCTACCTGTGCCTTACCGCTTGTCGTGCGTTCTCACTCGCACGCACAGACTCAGGTGGAACGTGACAATTTTCCCGCATGCCGTTAGAATTCATCAAATTATAAGACGTATTCCGTCAAAACAAACGATTGAACAAAATGCACATAGACATTTTCTGTTATTATTATGTCGCTTATTTAACTTTTATTAATAATTTAAAATATTGTCTTGTTTTTTTTCTTTCCTCTCAAAAAAAAAGAGAGAGAGGGGGAGTAAAAAGGTTACTAAATTCAAACTGCAAAAAAAAAAAACTTTTCAAGAATGATGTATCCGTAATTGCTAGTAGTTAAAATGTAATGATTACAACAAGGTCGCATAACATTGTCAATGCGACATCGCAACGTCAAGATTTACATATATACTTATCAATGGGAATATTTTATGTTAATCACATTTGTAATTCTAGATCTTAAGGCTTGTAAGGTTGACTGGAAGGATAATTATTTTTTTTTTATTACATACACATAACACACATACGAAATATATGTATTTGCGTATACCTGTGTATTCGCGAAGGGGTCGATGAAACCCCATCGCTCAATCTTAAAATAGGGAGGAATGTTACGGCCTCGCGTAACCCCTTAATGTTCGATTAATTGGTCAACGAAAAAAAAAAAAACCTAATTAATAAAGGAACTGAGAACTACTGCATCGCTGTACCCCTAAGGACCGCCCACCCCAAGTCCCTCAGTTTCCTCTTCAGAGTAGGCTAGAGGAAGGCGTAACTATTATGTTAATAGTTAAAGACGCCATAACTATTGTGGGAGGGCCCTAATTACCACGTAGGAATTTCCAAATCAAAAGAACGTATACACCGTGTGAATGTACGCCGCGATATCTCGCGTATCCTAAATAAATAATTACCAAGCCGGAATTAAAAGTATAAGAAATTTAGATAACCAAGAATATTTGGGCCACCCGTGCTATAGAGAAATCGGAGTTTCATTATCGAGATAGAAAACTCTCGCTATAAGAAAATCATCCTGAAAGATAAGGGGAAGGCTAATCGCGGCAACGGCTAGCAGGTCCATCACGAGCATTCTCACCTGAGCAAACAACCGCTGAGTCACGGTACGCAGTTCACAGGTAATCAGAATTAACCCGACCGTGTTTAAATTCTCAGAAAATAGGAGAGAGTTTTTATGTCTTAGTGTTGCTATTGCATAGCGATCCCCAAATTCCGTAAGTCGTTATCTATACATTCCATCAAAATCCTATATGAAGGGTTATTGTAATTGTAAATGAGGAGGAGGGACTTATGAAGTGTATAAAAACCCAGCCACAGCACCCGGGAAGCATCAGTATTTTCTATAATCGCGAGTGTGATCAGTAGTTCAGCAGTTTTTTTTTGTTATTATCCTAAAATAATTAATTGTTGAATAATCAGCTCCATTTCCGACCAGTCAACCATTGATAGTTATTCCTTGTATTCGCAATATATTGCAATAAACAATCGTAAGTTACTTAATTACTCCGAATTTATTAATAAACACCTTAACTAATTATCCTGACTATTTAGTTAATTAATCGACAGTCACGGTGCATCGGTCAACGACCCTCGCAACTCCGACATTCAGGTATTTGGACGAGGGCCCAACGACAATTCGGTATCTCACTCACTCAGGTATAATTCTTTCTTAGTCTATCCAATACCATTTTGCTTGCCTTCTCTTTCGCTTGTGCCCTGACCTACCCCAAAAGGGATACCCTAATAGAGCCGGGGTTCCGCAACAAACTATTATCATTTTTTCGAGTCATTATCATACGAAACCCGCGTGCAGTTACCTATAGGCGCGGTTCCCGCCTCCCGAGACATATAATCTTCGGTGATTAGTCTCAAATTTAAGGAACTGATAAATTAATTGTGTTATCGTCACTCGGACGTAACAGAAAACATATCTTTTTCCATCAAACGGAAAATGGTCAAGGCTTTAGAAAATAATGAAAATCAGGATTTTGATTCCTCCAAACGCTATAGAATTCATACGATTAGTGAAATTGTGAATTTGCAAAAAAAAGATATTGATTTTTTTATAAATTCGGATTCCTTACAATTTTTTGAAAGATTCAACATTGATAAAAATTTTTTGAAACTAGATGTTGAAACGTGGGCGGACAGGAACGACTATTTAGAAGGCTTACGAATTGTTAAAAATTTACAAGTAGTTAATGATGTCGCCGAAAGAGCAATTAAATTAACTCAAGAGTATATTAATATTTTAACAACACGAGAATATCAAAAACAATATTTGATACAAGTTGTAAGTGAGTACAAGAAAAAATATCCTAATGCGACCAAAGCTTCCTTAACAAAAAAATTATAAAGAAAGAAAAACAATAATAAATCTGCTTATAATATTTTAAACAAAGAAATTTTTACATTTTTATTTCACCATTTTCCATCAATTTATTTTAAAGTATGTCTGTATGCGGAAAGCTATGTTATTTCTTTTATTTCTCATAAAAAAGTTTTTTTCCCCTTGATTTTCTGTTTAGGCCATTATATCGACATTAATGATCATTGGTACTCTACTGATAATAATAATAATCTTTTATTTCAACGATTTTATAGCCAAAAAAGGTAAAAATAAAAATAAAATTAAAAATATCATAGAATTGACAATAAACCCAAGTTTAACGTTGAATAACTTTTGAAGGAATTGTTTTATCGAAAATTGATAAGAGAACTTTTTTGTAGAGCGTTCAATTTTCTAGCAGAATATGCATCCATCAAATTTTCACTCCCATTTGTTTCTGAGAAAAAAAATTAAAAGTAAAAAGTCTAAAAATCTCATGTTATTTAAGTGGTAAATATAACATGATTCCGGCACGGGTTAATGTGAAAATTAAGAGCCCATTTGTGTTGGATATTTTTTTTTAGGTCATAAACTACAGATTCAGTTGGCGATTGCTAAAAAAAAATCGATTTGGGAAATAACGGACACCCTAGTGGTTATAGGGCTATTCTCGGAAATGAATATTTTGTTCAAAATCGTGTAACCATCTCGTGTTACTAGAACACCCTAGTAATAAAAAATAGACCTATAAATCCAATACCGATAATTAACCCACGAAAGTTTCCTGTGCAAAAAATCCTCGCTTTAGGAACAGGGCCGAAAATTTACATCTCGTGTAATCTGCTCCTAGGTAATTATCAGCGATTCCTCATCGGTACCGGGGGGGATGTGTGCCTCATCAATGCATCCGCTTTAAAACCCGAAGCAACTATCGATATTGGAAAAGCTCGAAGATTCCGTGGTCTCAGCGACAGTACCTTTCAGACCGTAGGGATAGTTAAATTAAAAATTCTCAATATCGAAGTCGAGTTTCAAGTTTGTCGCGAGGATTTACCATTCCCCGGAGTGAGAATCCTGGGAAACAATTTTCTTGAAACTGAATAAGCAGAAATTTCTTATAATAATCAAACTTTAGTTTTATTATCTTGTCCAACGAAGACAACATCCTTTAGCCTTGAAACAAAGCCTTCTTCAAGCTACACATTACCACCTCTTATGAAAATGGTAGTAGCAGTGCCTGTCCATGATTTCGAAAAGAGTGAGGGATACCTTCCTCGAATGAATCTTCCGGATGGAGTGCTCGGAGGAGAGGCCGTTGTTAAAGTAGAGGATGGCTATGCTACTTGCATGGTTATTAATCTTAATTCAAATCCAGTTGACATAGACATTGGACCCCAAGCACTCGAAGAGTTCGAGTTCAGTCACCCTAGCTCAGATGAGGATGAGTCCGATGATCCTTCTATGGAAAACTCTAATCGTGTAACTAATCCAAAAAAACGTATTAAAATTCTGCTTCAGAAAATATCTCTAGGTCATCTCAATGAGAAAGAATCAGAGCAAGTTCAGGCTCTAATACAAAATAACCACGATGTTTTCCATCTTCCTGGAGACAAGTTAGGTTGTTCGAAAAAATTCACCTGCCAGATTGAAACTATCACCAACGAGCCGGTGAGAATAAAACAATACCGATTTCCCCCAGAACATCGGGAGGAAATCGCCAGGCAGGTCGAAAATCTCGAGAAACAGGGAATAATACGAAAATCTGATTCCCCGTACAATTCACCCTTGTGGATTGTACCAAAAAAATCAAATGACTCTTCTATAAAAAAATATAGAATGGTTATTGACTTTAGACAGTTAAATAATATAACTAGGGGGGATGCCTATCCCTTACCTAATCATCGATATTTTAGACCAGTTAGGTGACGCTAATTTCTTCAACGTCTTCGATCTCGCCATGGGTTTCCACCAGGTCCCAATGCACCCCGCGGACGCGCCAAAAACGGCATTTTCTACACCAGATGGTCACTGGGAATATTGCTGTACGCCCTTTGGTCTAGAATGTGCTCCGTCTATCTTTCAAAGAATGATGGATTCCACGTTAAGCGGGTTAAAAGGGGCGGAACTTTTTATTTACATCGATGATTTAGTTATTTATGGTAAAAACTTAGCTGAACATGGAGTAAGAGTACAAATTATTTAACAGGTTGAGAGAAGCAGGTCTCACGCTTCAACCGGAAAAATGTAAATTTCTTTGTCCGGAAGTAGATTATTTAGGTCACGTAATTACGAAAGAGGGCATACGGCCCGACCCGAAAAAAATCTCGTCACTTAAAAATGCCTCGCGACCTAGAAATCACACAGAAGCCAGAAAATTTATGGGGCTTGCAAATTATTACCGACGTTTTATCCAAAATTTCGCGGAAAGGGCTAAGCCCATTACAGATCTTACGCGAAAGACTAAACCTTTCATACGGACAGAAGAAGCGCAAGCGGCATTTGACGATATCAAAAATGCCCTCTGCGAAAACTCTTTTCTAAAATATCCAGATTTTAATAAACCCTTTATCCTGGCTGTCAGCTCGTCGGACTCGGGAATATCCGGAATTCTCAGTCAAGCAACGACAGTGGAGGACGATGACCCAGACGGTGACGGAGAAAAGATAGTCTCGTGTGTCTCAACAGTCTTTTACGATACTGAAACAAGATACACAGATGTAGAAAAACAATGTCTGGCGGTAGTCTACGCAATTCAACAATTCAGACCGTATCTCCAAAAACATTTAACTCTCATAACAAGTAGCCCTTGTGTTACCTGGTTAAAAGATAGCGCAACTGTCACCGAAAGACAAGCGAAATGGCGCTCTAAATTAAGTAGATATAAATTTAATGTCGTAGTCCGTCACAAAATTACCGAGCAATACGCGGAAGGGCTCTCGTATAACACAGAAGGTCGTCCTGAACCTTCAGGAAACCCGATAAATAATAACACCGAAAACAATCCTCTAGCGTTACCGATTTCTGCTATACCAAAATCAAAAGGATCGGGTAAGAAACTCTCTGACTCGGAGGCGATTCAAGCGGTCAAATGCCCCGGTCGCCCTCCGAAATCTAAAAATCGACCAAGAGTCAGCAGTGCTCCCGAAGTGAGAGAAACAATAGCCTCTCGTCTTAGAAAAAGGGAGATGGGAAAAAGACGAATCCCTCCGAACAAAAATAATCGAAGAAAATCATAATAGCTTAATAGGGGGCCACAAAGGCGTAGTAAAAACGTATTGGCGTATTCGCGAAAAATATTACTAGCCAGGAATGAATGATAAAATCTATAATTACATTCGAGCATGCGAAATATGCCAGAAAAATAAACTTACGTGAATAAAAACAAAACAGCCTATGTCTATCACAGATACACCTTTCGAACCTTTTGAAAAAATTAGTATAGATACGGTAGGACCCCTACCTGTGACCCTTGATGGAAATGTACACATCCTGACAATCCAGGATAATTTTTCTAAAGCAGCAGCAGCAGTTCCTCTCCCTGATATCAGAGCAGTGACTGTTGCTGATGCCTTATTAAATCATTATATCGCTTGTTACGGGTGCCTCCGTGTAATTCTCTCTGATAAGGGCACCTCGTTGACTAGTAAATTAATTCAGCAGCTAGCTAAAGCGTTAAAAATCCAAAGAATAACAACTTTTTCTTATTATCCACAGTCGAACGGAGCCTTGGAAAGATCTCACCAGCCTTTAATCGATTACCTACGGGCTTACGTAGATAAATTTAGTAACTGGGATCGGTATATTCCAATGGCAATGTTAAATTATAACACGACCGTTCATTCAGCAACAAAATTTACACCATATGAAATTTTGTACGGAAGAAAAGATCGAAGTCCGACTCAATTCCCGGATTTCAGTAAAATCGAATCGTATAACGAGTATTTAGAGGACTTAATTTGTCGAATATCCGAGATTCAACGAATATCCGCGGAAAATCTAACTAAAGCGAAACACGAATCGAAAATCCGTTTTGACAAACATATACACCTGGCAAAATTTAACATAGGAGATCTCATATACACGCTGAAAGAACCGAGAAAAAATAAATTAGACCTTTTTTATATCGGTCCATACGAAATAGTTGAAATAAACGAAATGGGGAATTTAACAATAGAAAAAGAAAACGGAAAACGGAAATTACTCCATCCGAATAAGGCTAAACCGGCCAGCCGCGAAAAATTTGACTAAAAAGAACCCAAGTCGTTTGTTTCAGAAAAATCAATCCAGCATGAATACTGTGCTACTTTTCCTCCTGGGACTCGGATGCCTGGCCGGGGGTGCAGGGGAAGTCAAAATAAAACCAATGGAGGCAAATCCAGGTCTGCTGTATGATCCATTCAAGAAAATTCATCTAATACGAGAAGAATGGCAACTGGTTAGCTCCATCAATGTCGAAAAATTGGTGAATCTGTATCCGCATTCCAACCAAACTCTATGGGAAGCTTACCGAATATGCTCGTTAAAATTTAACCATTTAATCTGCATGTCATATATGAGAGTCAATAGCCATCAAGAAATACAGGCAGAAATTGAGCAAGCTCAACATCGGCTGAGACAACTCCTCGAAGATCCACAGCTAGAAGAATTCAACCCACGAAACCGCACCAAGAGAGCTCCCTGGTTCGGCTTCATAGGCACAATTGCACGTGAGTTGTTCGGCACAATGGACTATAGTGACAAGGAACACATCACCAAAGAAATAGACAAATTATACCAAGACAACAGGGAATTAGTACACTTATCACAGAACAACACTCATATCATCAGGAGTGAAATAAACGAAATTCTAAAACATGAAGTAAATACAACCGAGAGAATCAAGGAAGTGGTTCGAACATCAGCTTACCTCAAACAAGCAGTAAACAAACAACTGAGCGATCTTCAAAGAAGTCAATTATTCTCTATGGCTCCCGATGACCATATTCACCTGATGACCAACCGCCTAAGGACTCTCAACAACGCAGAAAAGACCATAGGAGAGGCAAAATGGGGTAAACTCACCTATTTAACAGTGTCAGCTAAACAACTACATCGAGCAACTGCTGATATGATGAAAAAACATCCAACGTTAAACCCACCTCAACCTCTGGATCACATGGACATCAATACACTAGCCAGAATATCGACAGTGGAAACAGGAAAAACAAATAGACACTTCCTGATAATAATCAGCGTGCCGGTTTTTGACCAGATGCCATGGTTAGCGTACGAACTTAAATCGCTGCCAAAACCTGAGAAAATTGGAGACCAAATATCAACATTGACAATTCAGCCAACATCGAAATACCTCGTGTCAGAGTCATCGTTCGATGAATATTTTCTCGCTGGACAGGACTACATCAACAGCTGCAAGGCCATCGGACCAGACATGGCATGTCCGCCTGACCTTCCGTCCAAAACAACTAAGTTGGAGAATGAGGTAGATTGCGAAATGAAATTGTTAATGGACCCAAAAACTGAAAATCTACGGGAATGTAATTATCCAAAAATGCACGCTGACTTGGATAAAAATGAACGAGAAAAACACCTGGGCATATTCAACGCGCAAACAAGAAACTATTCAATGGAGTTATCCAGGACAAACAGCTGAAAATCGCATAATTAATGGAACTGGACTCATACACATCCAACAAGAATGCCAAGTAAACTGCAATGAATATACAATCCGAGGAATTGCAAGAGAGTCAACAAAAATAGACCTCATTGCCCCGATTTTCAATCTTTCCTTCGAAACATTAAACTCGAGCCTAAAAATCAACGACGCAGTTCCAAATTCGTTCACGCAAAGTCAAGACCCAGCTACAATCATCGACAAATTTGAACCTTGGGGCCAAGGGCTAGAAGAAAATGAAGAAAAAATGTCATTAATAGCTCTAGACCATCAAAAAGAAGAAATCAACCGTAAAATAACCATCGGATCGGTAACAACATTAGGAATAATATCACTCATAATAGGGGGAATAGCTATACAGAAAACTATCCGCCGATTCCTATCCAAGCCTCGCAAGCCCAGCAGAGTCGATGAAAAACCAGTCATAATTTAACTACAAACTGTTGAAGAAAAGACGTCGACCTCTCAAGAAGTCAAGGAACCACATCCAACAACAGTAACAACCGAAGAAGCTCCTGGGACCGTCGAGAAATCAACAAAGCCGAAAACCTTCCGGCTGAGAGACTACAAATCACCGATTTAGACAAAAACCTCAGCTTCAACTTCGTAGAAGTTAAGGTCATTTATAAAAAAAAAACTTTTTATATAAACAAACTGATGGCTCATTTGCGGAAAAGTGAAAATCAGTAACTTAATGAAAAAAAAAAAAATTGCCAAAAACGAGCCAACAGTTTGTATAAATCAGTTAATTTTTTTTTCTCTTTTTTTTCAAACATTTTCAAATATAGTAGATAGTATAATGAAAAACAGTACGTTTCTCTAAAATTTTGAAATAAAAAATGTTTTGCTGCTTTAGGACTCACAAGACCGAAGATAATAATATCTCCGGCCTTGGGGGGACGAGTGAGGATAGCGCAAAACCTCGATTTAAAATTTTATCCATATTTTATCTATAAAACTCTTTCATTCTACTATCACTATGTTTATATTTTATTATTATATTATTATAAGTTACTATCATTATACCATACATTCTTATATACCTATTATCATCATTATATCAAACAAATTTTTTATATATATATATAACTTTTATATAACTATAATAATTATACTTTAAATAATAACTGAAAGGAAAATTGAGCTAACGTCACATAAAAATTTTTTTTTGGAAATCATAAATTTTTTTTTTTTTTTCAAAACAATTATTTCAAACATCTAGTATTCAATAAGAATAAATATAAGTAATTAAGAGGATAGGGAGAGTCATCTAATGGCAATTATAATAGAGCCGCTGCACACGTACTCACACATACCCATTGATCGTGCTATATAAACTCTTATAAAATGTATTTTTTTTTTCTTTAAAATAAGCTTTTACCTTTTTTTTCTATTTTCTCTTTCAACTTATTTTCTAAGTTCTAATTAATTATATTCCTATTTACTACTTATACTACCGTCACAACTACCTGAATTACTATGGAATAGGAGAAAAGGCATAGGAATTATGAAAAATTTTTTAATTAAAAGCAAATTTTCCTTTTTTTATTGTTATTTAAAATAAAACAAAAGGAAGAAGAGAGTAGGAAAATTTTTCCTAATATTTGTATATATGTTCACTTATGTATATATAATACATACATAATACAGAAGCAGAATGATCTGCCATTCAATCTCCATTGCCAGGCACCCGATATCATCTGATACGCCTAAAAGGAATAACAGATAAATTAATCTCTTGGCAAGAGATAAAACGATTGGAATATACTTGTTATATTACAAATTTTGCTAACCTTTTCTCCACAAATGGCAAGGGCGATCTAGTACCAGGTACCGTATTTTTCGAAATTTTTCTCAACAGTGTACATCTCTTCTTCTTTTCTCTCTTTAACAAATCTCTTAAATGCAATGCTAGCTCGATCACTGCCGGGAGAATAGTGATACCTGACATGGCTTCGCAAAATCAAGAGGCGAAGACGATTAACCATCCGTCAGTATATAATACAGTGCGAAAAAAAAATATAAATTTAAATTGAAATATTCGCACCAGATGACTTTCCTCATTAACCTTTTATTATATTAAGATATATTAAGTTAAACTAAAAATTGTAAGTGGCTTTCGTTTATAGGGAAGGTGGTCATAGAAAAACCGATAAGCTATGCTAGCTCCTCGCTTTTCCGGGGGAATGTTATGTCCACCCGCATTTTTTTTCTTTTCTTTTCGTTTCTCTTTCTTTAAAATTAAATCGTCCGCGCAGATGGAAGACTTCTCCATGCGCGAAAGCCACAATAAAATAGAAGCTAAGCGACTGCTGGTTGACTAGCGGGGAATTCTGCAAACTCAGCAGCGCGAGGTTTAAAAAAGGCGATCAACAGCCAACGCCATGTCTTTGTTACTTAATTTGACTTCCGCGTTTAACTTGACGGACCCGTGCCTTGTATAAGTCCCTTATCTTAATTTGCGCTGCACTTAAGACGAGTTCAGACACGGTTTAACTAGCAGGCCACGTATAAATTATAAGTATTAATTATAATCATAGAGAGCCGTAATCTCAAAGTTCTAATTTGCTCTGTACTTAGGCGAGAATACGACCAATAAGTAAATTTTAGAGAACCAGATTCTCAAAGTTCTAATTTGCTCTGCACTTAGGCGAGAATCTGGTCAGTAAATAATTAAAATCTATTAAAAACTAAATTTGCGCACTTTACCCTACGGGGGACTGGAGGACGTTAGCTCAAATAAATAAAATTCGAATAAATAAATTACGTTAGATAAAATTTGTGAAAGTGTAAAAGTTTTAGTGTTTATAAAAATAAATATCAAAAGAAGTGAAATTTCGTTCGAGTTTGTTAATTTCATAAAATAAGAAGCCCTTAAAATAAGCAGCCCAAATCCATCCAATTTCATCCGCTGCAAGGACCAACCAGAGGGCCCATTCAAGGAAAAGGCGCTAACAGCAGCCCCGGAATCACGGATCCGGTAATCAGAAATAATCCTGCAAGTAGTAAGTACATCTATACTCAATAAAAATCCGTGCTCAGTCTTAAATTCGTACATCGAAAACGTCCCACATAAATAATTAAAACAACGGAATTAAAAACTCCGTTGCGTATTCTTTAAACTGTTTGTCCAAACCTCCACCGTTTACGCTACCGCTCTAAAAGCGCCCTTGGACATAACATACATCATTACTGAGTTACTGTCATCCATTTGCCCATTTGCTGCGATTGTTCATATTCAGCTAAGAAGGTCAACCAGGACGCAGAGTATTGTAAGTAAATAAAGCAATTATAACTGGCACACGTGAGAACTTTTGCCAGACAGCAAAAATTATTAACAAGAATTAATACATATAAATCAGGGAGCGGAAAATCCCCGAATAGCGTATCCTAATTAAACGAAGCTTAAGTGATCATTGACCTATCCGCAAGGACTTGATGACTTAAGTAATTGGATTCTTTAATAAACTAAAAGTTCAGTGTTTCAATATATTAAAAAATTGAAAAATATAGCGTTCCGCGATTTTTCAATTTTTTATTAATTTTTTTAATTAACTTCCATATCGAATTAAGATTTCGCGTTTTTTTTATTATATTCTATGAAAAATTCTCGATTTTTCTGTGAAAAAACATCTCAGTCGAAAATTAGTTTGAACAACGCAAAAGAGTAATTTCAGTGGACTATATGCGTTATATGTTTGATTACACTTTTAAATTTCATCATAATTGTTATAATTCATTCCCGCTATATTGAAAGGTTGCGATACAAAATTTTTATCTAAATTCTTATAAGAAATCGAATTAGTACAAGAATTATTATTTAAACATATTTTCGCAGAACAGAACCGTTGTTTAATAGCTATTGGTTTCGGTAAATTTGTCGTATACATAGATGAGACAGCACTTAGTTTTATCGGCTGGGGTTATGCTTTAAAACGCATAGCCTATATGTGATCTAGTAGTCCTACTACTTTCATTATTGCAGGATAATGAAGCATAAAATGATGCTTCGGTTTCAATGTCGGTCCGAATAGTTTCACATATAAGATGTGACGTTTTTTAATAAGTTTATCGAGATTAATCTATCATTTTCACAAATTTTCGATTTTAGCACGATACAAGCAATTTCACGTAGTTATTGCACTGTTAGAAACGTTATCTTGACTCAAGTAAATAAATTTGATAAAAAAATTAAACAATTTTCTTGAATCAAGAAAAAAAATCTTGAGCTGAGATTCTTGAGGCCAAAAAAAATTCTTGGTTTAGAATAAAATTTCTTGATTCAAAAATATTTTTCCTACTCGAGAAATTGAGTGTTTTCTTTGTAGTAATCTTGATTGAAGAATTTATTTTTCTAGGCGAGCTAGCCCTTCTACCAGAGCCCCTCTACCAGTGAGATAAAAAATCGAGTGATTGAGATTTTTTCGGAGTAGTATATCAGCTATTATGAAAATAGCATAAAATAACAAATTTTTATTTTGGGAGCGGATACTTTGGTATACTTATTTTTTATTGATTAGCCAGTAATAACTGGTGGTTGATCGATGCTATTAGTCTAAGAAAAGTAGTTGATTTTAAAAGTCTAATCATCTAAGCTAGACAATTTCTGAATATCAATTAGCGCATGTAATATATTTCCCATAAGATAATTACACATCCCATCGAAAGTGTCGTACATAATATCTACCCAATAATTTTCTGTTACATGAAATCCACTTACATCATTCCATAAAAATTTTTCTTTTATTTTAGTTTCTAACATGCTATTATTTATATCATCAGATTCATACACGGAAAGAAAAGAATAAATCTTATTTCTATGTAAAAATGGAAACCATAATGCATTAGTATCTTTCAGAGTTATTAACTAAAAACATACACAAAATAAAAAATCTCAGTTTTTTGTCAGTAGCTCATTAACTTTAAGTTTTATCAAAAAATAAAAAAAAAAATTAAGAAAACGGTTTACCGTATTTTCATCTTTTGATAGAATATTCATTTCCATCGTTTTAAAGAATCTTTTCTCTGATTTTTTAAATGACTTATAATTATTGAGTTATTGATGAAAAACTGAAATTTTTTATTTTTTTCATGTTTTTCGTTAATAAAACATTGAAATTATTATACATGAAATATACAATAAAAACTGATAACAACAAATAGTACTTGTTAGCAACAAACGTAAATAAATTTTTGATTTTTCCTAAAAAAAGAATAAAAAACATAGACCATAAAAAATGACGGTATTATAAGATTCAAAAACAATCAACACTGATAGCCGACTGATCGAAGAGTAAGTTTAGTATGACTGAGTGTGTTCGAACAAGAGTATGGAATTCCAAAAAACTGTGAATTGTTTTCTTCGGTCTTATTATCATGTTTCGACGTTTGTTAAGTAAAAATAAAAATGCGCATGCTCAGTTGTGTATTATTGAAAACCAAGAACTTTTTTTGGTTCATGATAAAAAATAATTGTATTTTTTAATTATAATTCAAGTAAAATAAAAATTTAAAATGTAATTTACGATTAAATAATTATTGATTCTATAATTTAATGGAAATATGATTTAAATTGCTTCACAAGTAATAAACTTCAAAAGTAATGCACAGTCATAGACAACTGATCGGAAATTAAATTTGGTACTACTGAGCATACTGTAGTTGGCACTCGCGTTGTAGAATTTCAAGAATCTTTAAATTAATTTTTTTGTTTTATCATTTGTCTTTTTTTCTTTTCGTTCCCGACGTCGGTTTAGTGTAATTAATATTGCGCATGCTAAATAAAAAATTGTTGAAACGAATAATTTTTTTTTTTTTAATAATCATAAAAAATACTTTGTTAAGATCAAAAATTTGATCCAAATTTCCAAAACATTAAATTTTTAATGAAAATGACAAATAGTACTTGTCAACTGCTGACGTTGATAAACATTTATTAAATCAAAAATAAATCTATAACTTTTCTTAAATAAAAAACCAAACAACGAGAACAAACACTGAAAATTTGTTGAGCTACGCAATTCGAGAACGGTCAAAGCCAACTAATCGAAGACTAAGTTTGGTACTACTGAGCATGCTGTAGTTGGCGCTCGCGTTTTAAAATTCTGAGAATCTTTGAATTTTTTCTATTGTTCTATTTTTTTTTTTGTTTACGATGCCAGTTTAGTATTACTTGATCGCGATGCTAAATGAAAAAGTTTAGACAAGAAATATTTTTGTTTTTTTAATAACAATAAAATTAATTTGGTTAAATTCAAAAATTTGATATAAGTTGAAATAAAATATTGATTAGCTTTAAGAATTTAATTGCAAAATAAATTTCGTTGCGAAATATTATTTTCGCAAATTTATAATTGCTAAAAATTGTTCAAGACAAATTTCCCCCCCATATTCTGATGTCCAAGTCTTTGCGCGCCCAGACCTTCCTGATTCTCGGTCTTCAACATCTACCTAACTCTCTCTCTCTCTCGCACCTATCTCTCGAGTCGATGTATATGAGCGAACGATCTGGTGACGCGACGATAGATTATCCTTATAACCAAAAGACCGATCGAAATCTTAAAATTTTTTTATCTTATATTATTTTAGTTAATTAATATTCCATTAAAAATTAAAGAAACAAAAAATTTTTTTCGGCGATTTTTTTTAACCTTAAAAAAAAATTAAATTTCAAATGAAAATGAAAAACAGTACTTGTCAGCGTATACAAGAAAAAAATTTTTTTTTTTAAAAGGAAATATTCGAAAAATCGATTTTGTTTTATTTTCAAAAATCATTGAAAATATGTTTGTAATTGCAAAATTTTTGACTGATTTATTAAATCCAAGTTCGCAATCCTATTTGTATATGACGAAAATATGTTATGATTCAATACTTACCTTATCGTTAAATATTGTAGAGTATTTATCATTTCACATTACTTGGTTACTTGAACTGTTTCCTTCACTTCCACTTTTCAAATTATCATTCAAAGGCGAGTTATCATTGCTTGCGTTGGTTACTTTCGACGAGTTCGACTTATTTTTCTCGATAATAAAATAAATTTTTTTTTTTATATATCACTTACATCTTCCTATACTTTGCTAAACCAACTTATATCAACACCTCAATTGTTAAATAAGTTACTGTTATTTGTGTTACAAATTTGAAATACTTACATAATCTTTTATTGCATGATGAATTCTAAAAGTGAAAAAAAAATCACGGCATCATATTGATTCTATTGTTTTCAATTATTATCAGTTAAGTGAGAAAACTTGGTACCAGATACCATTTTTCCATCTTTAGAAAAATTATAAACATAAGATTGCTTCAATTACTATCATATCAGTTTCGAAAGTGATTTATTCATAGTTAATTCTACTATTTTACTCTATCTAATTCCATATAGTTATCAAAACTATAACGAATTGTTAAATGGAATTAATAACTTTAAATTATCTTAGCTGTGAAAGGTATAGTTACTGCAACCAACTTTTTGTCATCAACATGATATCGAAAACATATTTACAAAAACATATTTCATCCAACTATTCATTAATATTGACTTCGGCTAATGTATGGTTTCAGGAACTATGAAAAATAATTGTGGAAACTACATTTTTTTAATGGTGATGTTTTAGTTCAGCTAACTATGGATTTTTCTCTCAGTGTTACCTCGACTGTATAAATTCAGATATTAAATAAATTCAATTATTATTAATAAATCTAGTGATTCCAAGCAGGAACCTGACCAGTGCCTAGAATTCCTCGAACAGCGTAGTTTATTTCACAGAGGTTAATTTTCGATATTGTTATAAATTCCTGGAGACTACAGATGTTATTCCAATTCGTAATCAGGTCCCGGTGCAACAGCTACAACAATCTCCAGTATGGCTGCTTCGTTTTACTTCTACGCTGCTTTTGGTTATTTTTCGGCGTTGTTAGTTATCTGTAAGCACAGTTCTGTTATCGTAATTATTTAGATTTATTTAAGCCGGCTAAATGCCTAGCAAAAATAAATACAAGTTATTAATGATGGCTATCGCTTCGTTCCACAGTAGGTTCGAAGGACAGAAATAATTACCTTGTGTCTTTAGAATTTTGAGGCTGCTTTGTCGAGTTCCGTCTACACAATCTTTTCTCTCCGTGCGACAACTTCCTTTTGCCTCGGTACTGTCTTCTCCCCACTCTTAAAGCACTTCCACTCTAGGCCCCAGAGCTTATTTTATCGAATTTTAACTGCGCGAGCCTCTTAGATCACAGCGCCCTGTGATCTGTCGATAATTAACCATAGTCAGGGTGAGGGCCTTCAATAGATAATAAAGGAGCCCCGTGACAATATCAATATGTCTGTATGTAGATAGGAGGGGGGGAGGGGAAGCGGATCCCTAGGGGCAAAGTAGACCCCAAAGAACATTTTTTTTTTGGTGCCAAACAGTTAAATACATAAAAAAAAAAACGCCATTCGGCCAAACCCGAAATGAAAGGTAGATTTCACTGAATGAAATTCTTGATAGAATGACGTACATAAGTCGGTTGTATTACTCATTGCTTGAAAATGGTTCAGTTGGACTTAACTTTGATAAAATAACCAAAAATGGTCAAAATGTCAATGTTATAGACGTCAAATTAAAGGTCATTACATGAGCTATCACATGAATTTTTCAAAAATTCGCTATCTCTGTTCAATCAAAAGTTATACATTAATGAAGTGGCCAAAAACGTGATTTTCACTATTATGAAAATTTTAAATGGCTGCCATTTCTAAACTAATTGATCGATTTTGCTGATCTTCGAACTCGTTTAAGGTAATTACCCAAAGAATATGTGCACCGAGTTTCATCGAAATCCATTGAGAATTGTAGACGCTATCGTGTCCACAAGCCGCGTTATATTACATATGTATGTATATATATTGAAACACTGGACTTTTGTTTATCAAAAAAAATCCAATTACTTAGGTCATCAAGTCCTCGCGGATAGGTAAATGATCACCTAAGTTTCATTTAATTGGGATACGCTGTTCGGGGATTTTCCGCTCCCTGATTATGAAATTAGTTTATCATTTTAATAGCTTGACTGTCGGGCAAAAGTTCTCACGTTTGCCAGTTATAATTGTTTTATTTACTTACAATAATCTGCGTCCTGGTTAACCGTTTTGGTTGAATATAAACGGTCGTAGCAAATGGACAAGTGAATGGCGGTAGTTTTAGTAATGATATATAGCGATGATAACAATAAACTTAACTTTATTATACACAATAAGCACTTTTAATATAAACTTATAATATCTCGGTAACGTAACTTAGCAAGATGAAATATTTATAACAATAGAATGTTTATTATTTAATATTAGAGATTCAATAGCGAGTTAGTGGTAAATTATGGTAAATAGTCACCTAATAGTAGTAAAAAAAATATTAAATGAATTAGTGGTAAGTTTTATAAATTTGAGTGAGTGTTGGTGAGTAATCACCTAATAATGGTAATAGTAGTATAGTAGTTAAATGACTATGAAATACCTAGCGGGGTGGTTAACACCGGAGGATAGGTCGAAGTGTCGATCAATGCTCATGCTCTGAGGTTCGTAGCTGATTTTCCCCTCCTCGGGTCGTCCTGTGACGTCACGGAAGCTACACATTATTTTAGCTAGTGTCGGTAACGGAAATTTCGGGTGGTAGGTCGCTAGGCTGATAAAGTCGGGACATTTTGCAGTGTCTCAATATATATATATATATATATATATATATATATATAAACTTTTGAACCAATGCTAATTTTGAGCTTTACTTGACTACATAAGAGATAAAATGGCAAAATTCCGTGTGAATTCCGACACAAGGTCCAATGCAATAGATAGATTTCTATGAAATCTACCTAAAAGCGAAATGAAACGTCATCTTTTTTTTACTCATTGTTTTTAGGGTGTCCGCTTTATCCCCCCCCCCGCTCTTGTCACCACTATATATGTTTAAATGTATGTGTATATGGGTGTGTTTAGCGTGCGCGCGTGTGTGTGTGACAAATTTAAAGACAAATTTTAGGACAAGTTTAAAGACAAAATTCAATATAAAATTCAAGACTAAAATTTAATTCAAAATTCAAGACAAATTTCAGTACAAAAGTCAAGACAAATTTCAATAAAAAATTCAAGACAAATTTCAAGAAATGATTCAAAACAAATTTCAAGACAAATTTAAAGACAAAATTCAATACAAAATTCAAGTCAAATTTCAGTACACGTCAAGACAGATTTCAATAAAAAATTCGAGACAAATTTCAAGAAATAATTCAAAACAAATTTCAAGACAAATTTTTATACAAAATTCAAGACAAATTTCAGTACAAGTCAAGACAAATTTTAATACAAATTTCAAAAGGCTGGCAATAGCCTGGTCGGCTCGGTGCCCGCTTTTCGAAAGAGTGGGACCCGAGTTCGATCCCGGCACGCACCATAATGTTTCATGTCATTATAAACATTATAAATAAAAATATGTGCGTTATTACATGTTGTCAGCCTCTGGAGGTGGCAGAGATAGCCGGGCGGCACACGTCTGACTTGGGTGATCACCCATTTAAGCAACAACTTGAATGAGTGATCACTCTAGTCAGCGTTGGCTAGCGCGAGGGATCTCGGCACACCAGGAAAGGGGCCCAATGCTCCAGTGGTCGATAAAGAAGAATTTCTTATCAATCACTGTAGACTTAACCCAGCTCCGTCTGTACTAACATGGGTTTTCTCTGTGGTTTCCCCATGTTTCTGTTCCACTACCCAAGTGGTAAGGACCGGGGTGAATACGGTACAGAAGGCACAAGTCGGTCCACAGCCGCATTAAGACGTGTGTGTTGGGAATGAAATAAATCCCGACATGCAGGGGGGTGGGGTCAAAACAAGTAGTGAGTACAATGAAGTGATAATAATGATTGAAGTAAAA
Organism: Cotesia congregata; assembly: GCA_905319865.3. Classification (NCBI taxonomy): domain Eukaryota; kingdom Metazoa; phylum Arthropoda; class Insecta; order Hymenoptera; family Braconidae; genus Cotesia; species Cotesia congregata. Next base: position 11,094,331 of record CAJNRD030001123.1, read on the forward strand.
TACAAAGTAGAGCTGGGAAGAAAGTGTGTAACAAAAAAGGAAAGTGAGAAATATTACCCCACCCTCTCTTGTAAAACACTGCCTAAGTGATACAAGTAAAACCTCCATTATTATTACAAATTTCAAGACAAATTTGAATACAAATTTCAAGACAACATTTTAATACAAAATTCAAGACGAATTTCAATAAAAAATTCAAGACAAATTTCAAAACAAAATTCAAAACAAATTTCAGTCAGTCTACAGTTGACACCCATAAGGGACGGACGTGCCTATAGTTTAGCGAGTGTCAAGTGCGTTCTTGTATAAATAAGTGCACAGCGAGTGTACAAAAGTTCATTTAGTGTATGATTATTTCAATTAAACCAGTAAAGTGTAACAAACCAAATTGAATAAAAACACCCACTAGATCTGCTCTTCTCACGAAGAGTAGTATCAAAATGTCTACAGAAACAAGAAGATCTTATGCCACAGCAACAGAACGTCCAACAAAAGAACAAGCCATTGTAATTAAAGCCATTGACAAAGTACCAATTGATGATTACTATAAGGAAATCAGAAGTAAAATCGGCCCAAAAAACATCCATAATGTATCGAAAATCTCTCGAAGTCGAATTTGTATGTACGTAGCAACCATCCAACTAGCACAAACACTAGTAAACGAACATAAAACAATACTAATACAAGACAAGAGACTTACGAAAAGACCTCTATTTTCCCAAAATAAGAGGATTATTATTTCAAATGTACAACCATTTATTCCCAATGATGTCATCGAAAAGGCATTATTAGACTGTAACAACATAAGACCCGTTTCTGGTATCCTATCTCTTCGAACGGGGGTAAATAACAGTGATTATGCACACTGTCTCAGCTTTCGTAGACAAATGTACTTGAAACCCGAGGATGCTGATAACATCCCCTTTGACCCAGGACAACTCCAAATCCAATACGAGGAAATAAATTTCTGGATCTACCTCTCAAATGACCAAGTGAAATGTTTCATATGTAATGAATTGGGACATCAAGCAAAACAATGCCCTGAAAATACCGAAAAAGAAAACGATGACACTAAAACTAACCAAATCTTAACAACAAACAACTTCCCAGAAATTAAAGGTAAGACCAACCGAAGTAATATCACAAATAAAATGATACCTGTCATAAAAACCAGTACTGAACAAAATACTGAAACAAATGCAATGACCAGCGAAACAACCAATATGGAAATCACCCCCCCAACAAACCAACTGCCTCTCAAAATGGACATTACTAATGAAAAAACTACAACCGGAACCAAAAGAATCTATTCAGAAACCGACTCATGGATAACAAATGTAAGTGATGAATCCATGCTACTTACTCCACCCATCCCCACAAAAGAATTTAAACAACGTGCAACCAAAACAAACACTAAAAAGAAGAGTAAAACTGACCAAAATATAACCAAAACAACAGCATCAATAAGTGAACTCCAAAACGAAATAACTAGCAATCCAAACAAATATCCGTTATCATACCTACAACTCTAAAATTTCTTAGAAAAAGTTGCAAACAAAATTCCACCAATAACAGCAGCAGCTGATATCATCCGTAGCACTGACGAACTACACACCATGCTGTCAAATTTATACCCACTGCTAAATAATTGAAGTACAAAAAATAGATTCAGCCGCATCATGAAAAACTTAAGTAACCTAACTGATAACCCAGAATCTGATTACGACTCTCAAACATCCGAGACAAGCATCTTAGAGTCTTCCCTTCCCTAAACTAAAAAAATTAAAAATCACAAACCACAACCATTCAACCTCTTCTTACACCAAAATGGCAAAAAACTACAAGCACCTAAACCTAACTCAGTGAAACGTAAACGGCTTTTACGCTAGATTTGAACAAATAAAAATTCTTCAACAGGAATTCCAACCCGATATCCTGTGTATCCAAGAAACAAATTTTGAAAAAACATCAAATGAATCCTTAAAAGGATACACCAGCTTTCAAAAGAGTCGAACAAAATATATCAAGCCAGCGGTGGAGTTGCTATCTTCGTAAAAAATACCATTAAAGCCGAATGATACCCCTAAATACAACACTCGAAGCAATAGCCATCACACTCAAAATACCAATAAAAATCACAATATGCAATATATACCTACCCAACAGTCAACCACTTAACTCAAATGAAATCGCCAGCATTGTGAATCAACTACCTGAACCTTGTATTCTTCTCGGAGTCTTTAACAGTCATAACCCATTGTGGGGATCAAACTTCATTGATAAAAGGGGAAAAATTACCGAACAATTCATTGATGATATGGAGCTGTTTCTACTGAATGACGGAAACCCAATTCACTTTTCAACAAGATCCGGGAAAAATAGCTACATAGATCTATCTCTCTGCAGCCCAACTATAGCAAACCATCTTCACTGGTCAGCTACTAACCATCTATTTGATAGCGATCACTATCCCATTAATATTAAAATAATAACTGAGCACGAAATCGAAATAAATCCTACTACTCACAAATGGAACCTAAAAAAAGCTAACTGGTCGCGCTACCAAATCGCAGCAAAAACCGCCATAAACGAGCTAAATGACCCAAACGAGTACACAGGCCTAATAGATTCATTACTTGAAGACCTGATGAATGCCATCAACACCGCAGCTGAGGCATCAATCCCAAAGATCACCTGGGGAAATTACAAACCGAAAAAACAAGTGCCCTGGTGGAATCATGACTGCGAAACAACAACTAAAGAAAAGAAAAAGGCATTTAACCAACTAAAAAAGAAACCAAATGAGAAAAATAAAATTAAATATAAAAAAGCACGAGCTATATGCAGGAGAACAATTAAGGAAAGTTATAAAATGTCATGGCTAAACCTACTAACATCATTTAACTGCAATACCTCGGCATCTACCTTTTGGAACTTCTACAAGAAGTTTCAAGGTCAAAAATCCAAATATATGGAAACACCTCTAATAAATGAAAATGGGGAAGTTCTAACATCAAATACAGATATTGCCAACGCACTAGCTGATACATTTGGAAAAAACTCCAGTGACACCAACCACTCAAATGAATTCTTAGAATTCAAACACAATAAAGAAACAAAAAACAACCTTGACGAAATGATCAACAAAATTGATAAATCAATTGATCAAGTCCTCTCCTGACATCTATAAACAATGCATTTACAAAAAATGACCTGAAAACAGCGCTAAGCCAATGCAAGAAAGACACACCGGGACCTGATAACATCCCAACAGCTCTAATAAAAAATTTACCAAACGAAGGATTAATATTCATACTCAAGCTCTACAACAAAGTCTGGTCTTCACATTCCTTCCCGAACATCTGGAAACAAGCTATTGTTATTCCCATAGCCAAACCAAACAAAGACCATTCCAACGCTTACAATTACCGCCCTATTTCCTTGACCTGCTGTCTTTGCAAAATCTTCGAAAAAATGATCAACCGTAGACTCAAATGGATACTGGAATCCCAAAAATGGATATCAAACAATCGATTCAGCTTTCGCAGTTTTAGATCAACATCTGACCACCTTAACCAAATCCACTTAGACATCAGCAATGCACTGTCAAATAATCTCCAAGCTATAGTTGTCTCACTTGATATCGAAAAAGCTTATGACATGGCATGGACTTACCGAATCATAGAAATATTAATTGAATTGGGATTCAATGGCAATATAGTTCACTTCATAAAAAACCTCCTATCAAATAGAATAATCCAAGTTAGATCAGGAACAGTTCTCTCTCACCCAATGGAATTAGTAAACGGACTCCCACAAGGATCGGTATTAAGTGTAACACTATTCTTAATCGCAATAAACCTTCTACTATCAGTCATGCCTAAACCCATAATGACCAGAGCCTTCGCGGACGACCTATCATACGTATGCATCGGCAAAATCGACACAATCTTACTGAATGCTGCAAATTAACTGGCTTCAAATTCTCTGTGTCGAAATCTGAATATATAATATTTTCAAGATCTAAACAAATACCAGAAACAAAACTATTACTGGGCACCACTGAACTGCGCAGAACTACTCGATTGAAATTACTAGGGCTGACTTTCGACCCCAAGTTGACATGGAAACCACATATACATAATATTTATACCCAATGCAAGAAAAGACTAAATATCCTCAAGGTTCTAGCAGCAAACAACCGAGGAGCAAGTAAAGATGTACTAATAAACACCTATAAAGCTGTAATTCGATCTAAATTGGACTATGGTGCAACAGTATATGGATCGACAGCTAAAAGTACACTCAAACAGTTGGACTCCATCCAAACAACAGCACTGAGGATAGCGACTGGAGCCTATCGTACGAGCCCGAGACTAAGCATACTTGCCGAGAGCCATCAAATTCCATTAAACCTACGAGTTTTGCTTGGCGAGTTTTAGATGATGTTTCTCAAGCCAATTATCAACGGCGTCAATGATTTACCGAACCAGTAGTTCTGCCTCTTCGGCACTGTCTACTACTATCGTCATGAGTAAGGCCTCGTGACGTTGTCAAAACATTTGGCAACGCAGGTAGACTCAAAGATTACGGGGATCACAGAAGAGACAAGTAACAAACGAACGAGACAGATACAGGGATAACTAAATATTATAGCTCAACAGGCCTTACGGCTACACCTCCCCGCATGGGCCCCGCTGGGCAACTGGTCGGATTGTCATTATATTACCGGCCAGGCCAACGTAGTCGTTGAATAAAGTTGTATAGGGGAGGTTTGATACAGTGAACAATTACGAGGACAGATTGACATTAAATTAAATACAACTCCATTCACATTCTGTCCAGTGATAGCGTAAAAGCTGGAGGGCAGGGTTTATCCTTGCCCGGGGAGTTGACGGTGCTTTTGTTTGGTGAGATTTGGGTTTTATTTTAAGTGCAGGTATAGCTTTTTTAAGCCCAGGAAACGGCCTGTTCGAAACGAGGCAGACGAAAGTCTCACCAAATAACTCGACCAATTTCCAAACTTGCACTCCTGCCACTTGCTCCAGAGCCAGATGCCTAGGACGTCTTCAATCATCTCATCGCTCCAATGGATCACTCCAGGACTCAATCAGCAACTCCGTTCCTGATGGCGGGCGGAATGTTGCGTAAATACCATATGTTCGCGCCAGAACATGTGGTAAGTTCGCATTCAACCTCACCAGAGATGCGGCGACTGACGCGCACTCTGCAAGTCATCTCCCGAAGTCAACAGCAGCTTGCGCGCCAACCGCCATAACAAATCCACACGCTGTACTCAACAACACGTGCATTGTGTATCTCTACAATCATTTTCTAATCAATTGTGCTCAACTCATTACATTTAGTGTTTTGCCAAGAAGTTCTACATAATTGGTAATTCAGGTATTATTTTTCTTCACATATTTCAATATATCTCATATTACAACCTGTTAAATAACTATCATTCATAACTTTTGCCTTCGTAACCTCTCAATTGTTATTATGCCGGTATTTCGGGATTACTTATCGTTTACTAGGTGCAAATAACCCAAACCAATATCGTCTAGGGAGTTTAGCACCTGTTGGACGTAATAACAAAAAGAGTTCCTGGAGATTAAAATTTAAATAACCCGGAACCACAGTAAATATTGTTCACTAGGTAAAAGTGACCTAGTCTAATATTTTTTGGAGAGTTTCGCACCTTTTGGACGTAATTATAACAAGGGATCCTGGAGAGTATCAAATAAATTACCCGTAACCACAGTAAAAATCGTTCCGTAGGTGAAAGTGACCTAGTGTAATATTCTTTGGGAGGTTCGACACCTGTTGAAAGTAATGACAACCAAAATTCCTTGAGATTATCAAATAAACCTCTTGGACCACAGTAAGTATTGATCACTAGGTGAAAGTGACCTAGTCCAATATTTTTTTAAGAATTTGGCATGTGGTGTGAGTAATAATAACGAGAGTTCCTGGAGATTAACATTTAAATCAATCGGACAGCAGTAAATAGCGTTTACAGGGTGAAAGTGACCTAGTCCAATATTTTTTTAAGAATTTGGCATGTGGTGTGAGTAATAATAACGAGAGTTCCTGGAGATTAACATTTAAATCAATCGGACAGCAGTAAATAGCGTTTACAGGGTGAAAGTGACCTAGTCCAATATTTTTTTAAGAATTTGGCATGTGGTGTGAGTAATAATAACGAGAGTTCCTGGAGATTAACATTTAAATCAATCGGACAGCAGTAAATAGCGTTTACAGGGTGAAAGTGACCTAGTCCAATATTTTTTTAAGAATTTGGCATGTGGTGTGAGTAATAATAACGAGAGTTCCTGGAGATTAACATTTAAATCAATCGGACAGCAGTAAATAGCGTTTACAGGGTGAAAGTGACCTAGTCCAATATTTTTTTAAGAATTTGGCATGTGGTGTGAGTAATAATAACGAGAGTTCCTGGAGATTAACATTTAAATCAATCGGACAGCAGTAAATAGCGTTTACAGGGTGAAAGTGACCTAGTCCAATATTTTTTTAAGAATTTGGCATGTGGTGTGAGTAATAATAACGAGAGTTCCTGGAGATTAACATTTAAATTAATCGGACAACAGTAAATAGCGTTGACAGGGTGAAAGTGCCCTAGTCCAATATTTTTTGGGGAATTTGGCACCTGGTGTGAGTAATAACAACAAGAGTTCCTGGAGATTAACATTTAAATTAATCGGACAACAGTAAATAGCGTTGACAGGGTGAAAGTGCCCTAGTCCAATATTTTTTGGGGAATTTGGCACCTGGTGTGAGTAATAACAACAAGAGTTCCTGGAGATTAACATTTAAATTAATCGGACAACAGTAAATAGCGTTGACAGGGTGAAAGTGCCCTAGTCCAATATTTTTTGGGGAATTTGGCACCTGGTGTGAGTAATAACAACAAGAGTTCCTGGAGATTAACATTTAAATTAATCGGACAACAGTAAATAGCGTTGACAGGGTGAAAGTGCCCTAGTCCAATATTTTTTGGGGAATTTGGCACCTGGTGTGAGTAATAACAACAAGAGTTCCTGGAGATTAACATTTAAATTAATCGGACAACAGTAAATAGCGTTGACAGGGTGAAAGTGCCCTAGTCCAATATTTTTTGGGGAATTTGGCACCTGGTGTGAGTAATAACAACAAGAGTTCCTGGAGATTAACATTTAAATTAATCGGACAACAGTAAATAGCGTTGACAGGGTGAAAGTGCCCTAGTCCAATATTTTTTGGGGAATTTGGCACCTGGTGTGAGTAATAACAACAAGAGTTCCTGGAGATTAACATTTAAATCAA
>CAJNRD030001123.1:11102903-11171569 GCA_905319865.3 Cotesia congregata
TTGTCGGGTAACGGGGTGATCAAGGGGAGGTGCTCAGTTTAAAGCACCCTTCCCAAGAGTTGGGTTTTGTGAAAAATTCCTCAGCTAAAGAAAGTGTTTTTTAAGCACCTTTCCAGAACTGGGAAATTTTCGTGTAAGAGAAGGTGCTAAATTTAAAGCACCCTTCTCGTAATATGTAAGTGTAAATGTGAATGGTTCAAAAAATAATTTTTACCCAAAATAAGTCCTTGTTAACTAATTTCTATAAATAGATTGGAATGATGAAAGATGAAAAATAAACTTTTGTAAATAAAATTTAAATAATAGAATTTAAAAATGATACTCATAAACTGCTTAGTTAGCAAAAATAATTCTTTAAACGAACGTACAATGTTTCTGCTGACGAGAGATACACGTGCGAGATCCGCGTGATGCGAGCCGCACTTCTATTAAAGAAACTTCAGCGAATCTTTAAGTTATTGTTAGACTAAGAAAATAAAGTTATCATAAAATAGAAAAGATAATGAAAAAAAATGATTTTATACTAATTTTTATAACTCCTTTAAATGAATAAAATGAAAAAAAATTCTTTTGCAAATTGAAGGAAAAATTTTGTTTTGAACAAAAAGAAAAATCTTAAGCAAAAATTAGAATATTTTTTTGGGTTAAATAAATTCAATATACAAAAAAAATTTTAAGAATTTTAAATAAGACTTAAGAATTTATAAAATTTAAGAATAAAGAAACTGATAAATTTATTTTCTTTTTTTTTTTTTTTTTTTTCTTTTGGAAAGAGATTTTAAACTATCAAAACTAGAATTTACTTATAAGTGGAATTTACTCGAATTTAATAAGAATTTGGATAGTTTGAAAATAAAGAAAAATTTTTTTTTTAGAAAATTAAAATTTTTTTCAAACGAAAGTTAAATAATTTCGTGTTCGAATCCCACCGCTGCCACCAGTGTTCTTTATGTTATGTCCAAGGGCGTTTTTAGAGCGGTAGCGTAAACGGTGGAGGTTTGGACAAACAGTTTAAAGAATACGCAACGGAGGTTTTAATTCCGTCGTTTAATTATTTTTGTGGGACGTTTTCGATGTACGAATTTACCACGCCTTCGTTTGAGACTGATTACGGATTTTATTGAAAATAGATGTACTTACTCTATGCAGGATTTTTAATTATTGCCGGATCCGTGATTCCGGGGCTGCTGATAGCGCCTTTTCCTGGATTGGGCCTCTCGTTGGTCCTTGCAGCGGATGGATTTGGATGGAATGGGGCTGCTTATTTTACGGCCTTCTTATTTTTGTGAAATGAACTGATTTAAACTGATTTCACTTTTATTTAGATTTATTGAATTAACACCAAAACTTTTACACTTTTACAAATTTTATTTTGACGTAATTTAATTTAATGGATTTTATTAATTTGATTGAGCTAACGTCCTCCAGTCCCCCGTAGGGTAAAGTGCGCAAAACTAGCTAAAAAAATGAATTTTGAATAATCTTAATGACCGAATTCTCGCCTAAGTGCAGAGCAAATTAGAACTTTGAGAATTCCGGTTCTCTAATACTTAAAATTAATACGTGGCCTGCCGGTTAAACCGCGTCCAACTTCCTCTAAGTGCAGTGCAAATTAAAGCAAAGGACTCTACAAGGCACGGGCCCGTCAACTAAACGCGGAAGTCGAATTAATTAACAAAGACGAGGCGTTGGCTGTTGATCGCCTTTTTAAATACTCGCGGTGCTGAGTTTGCAGAAGTCCCCGCTAGTCAACCAGCAGTCACGTAGCTTATATTTTACTGTGGCTTTCGCGCATGGAGAAGTCTCCCATCTGCGCGGCTGATTTGAATTTAAATGGGAAATAAAATTGCAGGTGGACATAACACCGTATTGACTTACCAATAGGGTTATTTATAGGCGAAGCTCTCGTCACCGTCGAGGATGGAGCTGCAACCTGTATGGTTTTTAACACGACGAATGAACCTGCGACATTGGAGATAGAACCACAATTCATCAAGGAATACGATTTCCAAGAAGAAGATCCTCCGAGTAGCTCGAGTGACTCTCCTAATGAGAGCGTTTCTACAGATGCTACAACTAAGGAGGAACGAGCGAAGGAAATTTAAAAAAAATTACCATTTCGACACCTGAATGCTGAACAACGAAAACAAATTTTCGAAATAATCTACGACTTTACTGATGTTTTCTATCTCCCAGGTGACAATCTAGGTTGCACTCACCGAGCAACCTGCAAAATTCCAACAATTACAGATAAACCAGTTCAAGTAAAACAATACCGATTTCCCAAACAACACCAGGAGGAAATCCAACACCAAGTAGAAAAACTATTGAAACAAGGAATCATCCGGAATTCTACATCCCCATACAACTCAACAGTATGGGTAGCAGCAAAAAAGGCGGATCCTAGGACGGGGGCCAAGAAATGGAGGATGATGATAGATTTCCGAGATCTTAACAAGGTTTCCATTGGAGACGCTTTTCCGTTACCATCGATTCTCGGAATTCTCGACCAGCTCGGAGACGCAATGTTCTTTAGCGTGTTCGACCTGGCCAGTGGGTTCCACCAAATGGAAATGGAACCTCTCGATGCCCATAAAACGGCGTTCTCAACACCCTTCAAGCATTTCGAATACGCTCGCATGCCGTTCGGTGTAGCAGGTGGCCCAGCAATGTTTCAATGGATGATGAATAATGCACTGGGTTTTCTCCCCTGGATCCTTATCTATTTGGACGACATAATTCTACACGCAAGATCCTTGGAAGAACATGGAGTTCGACTACAAAGGCTGCTACTAGCCCTTCGGGACGCCGGCCTCACCTTGCAGCCAGATAAGTGTAAATTCCTCTGCACCGAATTCGAATACCTCGGACACATAATCTCAAGAGACGGAATCAAGCCCGATCCAAAGAAACTCAAGGCTATCCAGGAAGTTTCAATTCCCCAAAACCAAACAAAGATGAGAAAATTCCTTGGATTAGCAAATTATTATCGAAGATTCATCGATAATTATGCAATCAGAGCCAAACCTCTAACAGACTTGACGAGAAAGACAAAAAAATTTAACTGGAATCCAGAAGCTGAAGCAGCTTTAACTGACATCAAACTGGCTCTGTGTGAGAGCTCAACTCTCACTTACCCAGATCTAAATAAACCTTTCATACTAGCCGTGAGCTCTTGAGATCAGGGCATCTCTGGTATACTGAGTCAAGAACTGGACTCAGCTGATGACATCGTCGAGCCCGAAAAGGCACCTCAAAAACATCCAGCAACAACTAATTTAGAACGGACTTCAAATGACAAGATAGTCGCTTGTGAATTACCTTGAGCTAAACTCTTTTTCAATTTTGTACCGGGCCCACAATATTGATATCCCGGTAAATGCAATTCAAATGGAAGGTTGTTGATAATTGTATTCACCAAGCCACTTCCTCGCTTACGTCTGCACTCTTTCATGACTCATAGAAGACTGATGAAGTATCCGAGAATCATTCATATATATACTGTAGCGCTCATGGAAAACTATCAGTCTTTATCAAGATGAGGTTTAAGAAACAACCAATGGCACTGCCTGTCATTAATTTCGATTGTATCACTGAACCTCAAAAGAAAATAAAAAAACGACACGGTAAATTACTACCCAATAGTGTAAGAGCAGTTTTTTGTTGTCCGTCAAATTGCGGTAAGACCAATGCACAATTGACATTGATCACACATGAAAACGGTTTGAGATTTGAAAATATTTATCTGTATTCCAAATCACTTAATCAGCCAAAGTATAAATTTTTGAAAAATTTACTTAAGCCAATAAAAGGTATTGGATACCATCCTTTCAATGATAATGAGCAGGTTGTTTAACTTGACGAAGCTCGACCTAACTCAGTTATGATATTTGATGACATAGCATGCGAAAAACAAAATCATATTGGAGCATATTTTTGTACGGGACGCTACAAAGATGTTGACAGCTTCTATCTTTGTCAAGCTTATGCTCGTACTACAAAGCATCTGGTGCGAGACAACGAAACATGCTTATAATCTTTCGTCAAGATGAAATGAACCATAAGCACATCTACGACGATCACGTCAACACAGATATGACGTATCAACAATTCCGAGAAATGTGTAATGCTTGTTGGAATCACGATAAATTTTATTTCATTATGATTGATAAAGACAGTGAACTCAACGGTGGACGATACAGGAAGGGATTCGATACTTTTATAAGTATGCGTGATGACTGAATGTTGTTCAGTTACATTTTGATCTTCAAGCTATCAACATGAAGAGTGAAAAATTACGTGAACAGAGTGACATTTCGAGGCAAATAGCTAAAGCGAGTGAAATAATTCGTCTAAAGCATAAACTTTTCAAATTAAACAAAGACAATGATGAACAAGCTGCAAATGGAATTTTCAAACCTGTTGTGAAACCTTTGCAAAAATTATTGGATTCCTCGAATCGAATAAAAGAAGGAATTACAGCCGATACATTCAACACAACATCATTACAAAAAGTAAAACAGAATTCAACAATAACAACAGATGATGATGATGATATTTCTAGTGAAGAAGATACTGATGGATCTGAAAATAAGAGCTTAGGTGACGATTCAACTATTATGTATAATAATAATCCTACAGCTTCAAGCACACCAATCAGAGATGATAAGAAAGATTCATTATCAAAATATTTAAGATTATTAAAAACAAAACATAAAACATTGGATATGCACACTGGTGTGCGAAAACTGAAAGGACATTTGAGGTTTGGTGATTCAGAAATTACATTCCTTGATGATAACATCCGCATAGGTGATCAAACTTATATTAAGACACCTGGACTGATAGAATTATTATTCAAAAAGTTACCAGACAGTTCACTCATTTCGAGCAGTGATTCAGAAACTTATGGTCTTATAATCAAGCAAACAAATGCACATATGAAAAAATATGACATCAATGGTAGTATTCGAGATGCAAAAAGCTTCAAATTCAAGAATTACATCGCAAAGCAAGTCAAATCATCATCATCAAGAAGCAAAGGAAAAGGATTACCAAAATATAAAGTAGCGACACAAGTTAGCGCAAAAATGGACTATGTCTATTGGGATGATCCCAATGAAATTGTTGATCGACTTTGCCTACTGATGGCGTCCCAAGCAGCTGGAAATACAAGTCATGCTAATGAAATCATCTCTATCATGGAAGAACTTCGTGAAGCTGAAATAATATATTAACATAGTGCTAGCTGTTGAAATTGATCATTGTTGCTCCAGCATTCGAACGATGAGTATCGACATATTTGGACGTGAATTGGAAAAAAATAAATCATCAAAAATTGGTCGTAGTGGACCACCAGGACCTGGATTTAGAATCACAGATGATGGTCATTTCAACTTAGAGGACAAACGATTGTGTAATTTGGCTGAATGTGAGGATTCCAAAGACGCTATATCTCTGCGAGTTGCTCAAAATCTTATTAAAAATGAAGTTCAATTATTAAATGAAGGACGCTTGCTGATGCGACAAGACATTGATCTAATCATTCAAAACTTAGAAGCCCGAGTGACAGCATTAGAAAAAAATTTGTCAAGTAAAGCAGGAGAAAATATAATTTCCATGAGACAGGTTCAAGCATCAAACAAATCAAACAAATCAATTATAAGTAATTCTATACACGTTCATGATGAATTGAATTTAAAAAACGATGGGTTCTAATGTAAAAGAAACAATAGCAAATGAGCTCCATGCTCCAGCTCGAAAAAAGTATCCACGACGACATGATGACATACGTGGACGTGATGAAACTTGGCAAGCTGATCTTGTTGATATGAGTGCTTATGCATCAACAAACAATAAACACAAGTTTATACTTACTATTATTTATATTTTTTCAAAATTTGCTTGGGCTGTTCCTTTAAAGACTAAAAAGGCTCAAGATGTGTCTAATGCTATGAAATCAGTGCTTAAACAAGGACGAGTTCCTCAAAATCTACATGTGGATCAGGGGAAAGAATTTTACAACAGTGAATTCAAAGCTTTGATGAAACAACATGGAATCAACATGTAATCAACCTTCAGCAATCTCAAAGCATCAATCTGTGAGCGATTCAACAGGACTCTGAAAAATAAAATGTGGGTAAAGTTTACAACTCGTGGAACTTACAAATGGTTCAATATTCTATCTGATTTGGTTCCTACATATAACAACACAAAGCATCGAACAATCAAAATGAAACCGAAAGATGTAAATATTATTAACAATAAATTTTATTGATAAAAAAAATATTTTTTTGTTTTACAAAACAATTTTCCATTCATACCATATATACAAAGTTTTTTTTTTATCACACACATGCATACATGTAAGTTTTAATACAAAATTTTTTACTATCAAATACAAAAGTACAATTATTCGCAAAAACCCCAAGGCAACGTATCAGTTTGGCCTTCAATAAGACATCGCTTGTCATCATTCCAAGATAATGCAAGCTTTGGCTGTGAGATAGTGCACACTTTATGTTGTTTACTCCTAATGAAGTATTGATCTTCTTTGAGATCTTTATGGTTCATTAAACATTCAATAAAGTCATTAAACGCAATAGTTTTTGATACACTATGTTTGACACCTTTTGCACGTTTCTTTTCTTTTTTCTTATCATTATCATCATTTACTTTGAAAGAATACAATTTGGCACGAAGTTGATCAAACTCTACCATTATTTTGCCATTGTTTTCATCCTTCATTTTACCAAGCACCTTCTTATTAACCTGAGGAATGCCATAGACATTGTTTTCAGGATAATCAGAAGTGTCAAAACGATTAATATCATGTTTAATGTTTTCATAGATGTTTTCAACACAAAAATGATAAAGCAGACTGTCTGTGTCTGTGTAAAGGAGTTTAGCTTGATCAGGAGCAAATGATTTTTTTATGTAATTATAGTGAAAGTCATAAAGAATGATTTTTGATAAATCGAGAATACAAAAGCCTACGTAGATGGGCTTATTGAATGTTACTCTAACTTTGTTCATTTCAATAATTACTAAATTTTCACCAAAAATGGTACAACTATGAAAGTTTGGTTTTGCAATTAATGATCTTGCACCACATCGCCCACCCCATGTACCCACCAACTTAACATTTTTATGATCCCGAACATTCTCCATGGTTTTACCAAATACAGCATTGTTCATTAATTTGTAAAAGTTTTTACCAAATTCATCAGTTGCTTTTTTACGACACTGTGTTTAGATCAATATATGATTTTAACCATGGCGATTGTTGGAATTCCAAGACTGTGAATCTGTTTTACAATCATACCTAGCTGTACACATTGTGTTAAGCTACAGTAATGAATTACATAGTTGTTTTTGTCATGTAATGTTGTTGCTAGTTTTTCACATTTACTATTGGGTGGGAGAAAGTGCACAAAGAGGCAAGTCTTTATGACTCTCATGTAGATGCTTTGGATACTCGAGATCCACTTCCAAGATGTAACCAGTTGGATTATCATCCAGTTTGAAGAATAAAATCTAATGGTGCATCAACCCATTTAAATGAACCAGTTGATAAACACTGACTCATCGCTGCACCGTACAAGTTATTTACGCCAAAGTACATAATGTATGAATTTTCTTTGTCGGAATTGTATTCATCACCCATAAATGGATTATTAGCGCGAGCATATCTATTTGAGCATTGAGCAACACCGCCTCTAATACCTTTCTCAAAAAATAGCAACATGGCTGGATCATTCAAAAGATCTAAAGAAACTTGAGTATACTTTAATATTGCATCAAAAGCTAAGCCGGGAGCTGTGTAGTAATGCAACGGATCTAAATTGTATGTCGTTTTACAAGTTTTACGGAAGTTTTGAAAAATATCAGATAATAACAAAACATCAATTTTTAAATACAAGTCAGAATACTCGCCCAAAGTCTTAATGTTGAACGTATTCCATACCTTTTGTGCATGTTCATAGTCTTTATTGGAAACATTTGAATTACTCAATTTTGAGAGAAATTTATGTTGATCTGGTAATTGAGTGTAATTTAATTTGTCCCAACTGTCAACAAACTCATACGGAAAAATTTCTTTCCGTGTGACTAAAGCAAACTGTTGGGGGTCTGGTATATTATTGCGAGTAATTATCAAAACAGCCTCATTGAGATAAGATGCCAATTTTTCGATAATGCTCGCCATAAATCTGAAGGAATCTGTAAATCGTAATTGAATAATTGTACCATCAACTTTCTTAGTAAAAGCAATGTACTTTTCTTTGTTGATGGGTAACAAATAAACTGAACCGGGAAAACATTTAGCTACCGACTCGATAATGAAGTGTGAATCATATCCGAAAAGGTTATGGAATACAATCGGAATATTGTGAGACTGTTGGTACAAAACGTTGCATTTTTTGTGAGCTGCGCTGCGAAATTTACCAGTAAAGTGACAATGGTCTCTACATTTATCTTTTCGAGCAAGATATTTATTACATATATGACATACAGTAGAGTTATTGCATTTAATATTTTCTTGATCAGTAAGAGGAAACATTTTAATCGGATTTTTAATTATTTTACTAACTGAAATAGCTAAAGACTTTAATTGATCCATGAACCACTCAATGCATTTTTCGCTACGATTACATTCGAATCTAGATAAACTATCATCATATGAACAATGAACATAAAAAGCTACACTATGAGGGACATGCTTTTCAGATTCATCAATTTTTGGAACAATTAGACACTCGATATCGGCATAAACAACGAACGGTACATCTTCCTGATATTTAAAATTTTTTCAATTGGAAGCTCAATTTTAACTTTGTTAATTTGAATACAATCCCGGCGATGTTCATTAAATACAATTAAATCTTGGAAGTGGCACAAGCATCGATCACAAAAGAACTTTCGGCCGTTGTGTTGTAGGATTTGACTACTTAACAATCGCGAGAGATCTCGAATTGTTGCAAAATGAAAGTTACGTTCAAAATTATTGACTCTATTCTCAAAATTATCATCGTCAATATTCATTTTTGTGTCATCTGACTGAACTTCTACCATAAGAAGGTGAATTGTATCATCATTATCATCATCTAAGGTTTTCTTACTTAAATAAAGTGGCACTATTACACATGATTCATCATCAACATTGTCTACAAGCCCATATTCTACATATTCGGATTCTACATTTTCAGATTCAATACCATACACATTTATCGATAAATTATTCATTTTTTCAAATCTTGGAATATCTTTAAGAGTAATTGGAAATTTTATCCCGGAATAATTAAGAACTTGACTATAGTGTGGATATGATGTAACTCGACTTACATTTTTCCAATCAGGAGCAGGATGGAAAGCAGCAACAACAGCCCACAGAAAGCACAAGTTGTCATTGTTGTGGATATTGACTACAGCTTTCTTATCCTTGATACTTTTCGGCAAAGTAGTGTAGGTTGAACCATTTCCACCTTCAAGTGGAACCCATTTGTTGATGTTGAGAGTAATGTTGGGAATTTCTCGAAGTGACCATCCAGAATAACAATGCTCGAAATCTTCAACGTTCGCTTGGAGACGATCGACGATAAACTCATCAGCCCAATCGCTGATGTTGATTGATGATAAAACAGCTTCATTTTTGGTTGTAAATGTCTTCGTTTCAACGATGTGTTTTTCAGCAGCTGATTTCCAAAATTTGCAAGTTAAAATGACGTTGGCTTTGATACTACCGTCTGTCTGCAGGGCATTATTTATTTACTCAATAATTAATTCTTTATCTTCAAGAAGAAAGGCTTTGAGATCAATGTGAAGTAGATTCACAACCATACCAGTACAAATTCTACTGGCAAAAGCACTTTCAACATCACGCCTGCAACGTGGCCGTTTGGCTCACATTAGGTAAAAGCCAATTTACCACCTGATATTAGCATTTGCTGATAATATGTAAGTAAGTCTAGAAATTAGATGATAATTGTCTATAGTACGAAGATTGTTTGATAGCAGCGCTAGAACACCTCCCCACTACTCAATGTTACTTAATATACGCGGAAGCCGCGTGTTAGCAGTCTTTGTTCAAGCCCATAATGTATACTTCTGTAATTGATATATTTCTTAAATTACAAGATAATTTCGCTTAGCATGTCGTGTACTCAAGAGGTCTCGAGTAGTCAGCCATTTTGTTGAGGAAAGCGTCGTTTCATTGTTCGAGGAAGACCCTGGTTGTTGGTCACTTCGATTATTCGTCTGTTCCTGATCCAGTAACCTGCCCAGCTGCAGCCACGAGGAATCTACCACCGCTGGACAACGTTAAAGCACACCGATGTGGTAGTAGTACCTGTTGTAAGTCAGGTGGTATATTGGTAAGAATTGGACGCGGTATTGAATTTACTTTGAGCTGTATTTTTCAATATTTGTATTTGACGACCATTTAGCTCTATTTTTCCAACTAAGCGATCAGCGGAGCAGTACGCGGTAAAGGTTGGTTTGTGTCGGAGCTAAACCCACTTTTCAACTAGTATCTCCACCCACGATTTGCCCTGGACCATATTCTTTACGCGAATTAAATCAATTAGCTATTTGTAGCTTTGAAAGCTATCGGCTTGGTCCACCGTAAAATCTAAAGCTACAGGCATCTGGAGCAGCATCGACTCTTATACGCCACGACTTCGAGTTAGTTACACTCCGGGTTTAACGGGCGTGTCTTTTCGGCCCAGTTCGTAGAGTTTATTCAACTAAAATTTAGATAATTTATTTTATACTTAAATAATAATTTAAATAAATTTAAGTAATTTATTTTGTGAAGTAAAAATTTGTTGTCTCTACGAACAGTCGAGACCAGCCACGTTTCAATGGCGCCCAACGTGGGGCAGGGCAAAATTAAATTCTTTAAAAAATAAAAATTTCATTAAAAATTTAAAAATTAAATTTAAAAAAAAAAAATTATTTTATTTTCATTTATTTCAATCGAGTCAATAAAATAAATCTGTCCTTCAAACACATTTGCATTATAAAAACCATTAACATCTAAATAAAAATTTATTTTATTTAAAAACAAAAATTTATTATCTGAAAAATTAAATACACAAAGCGCGAGAATTAGAATTTGAACGCTGTATGTTTTTGGCTTGTATACAAGCCGGTAGCGCGTCACTACCTCACTGCTCTCTTCTTTCCCTCCACCACCGAGTTCCGTAGAGCTGCGCGAAGCAGCGACGCTGTAACCGAGAATTTCCGCGCCAACACTAGCCTATGCAGCCCGTCGCCTAGCAACCGCCGAGCCGCCATACTTTTTTCCGTTTGGTCGTTGTTCACCACATACGACACCCAAACACAATAGACCAGGGTTGAATTTGCTGTTCATTTATAATCAGATGTTCGAGCGGACAAAGTCTTAGCTAATAAAAGTTAATCGTTGCAAGATATAATTGTTTAATTACCACTAAATAATTTGATTAAAAAGTAATTAATAAATCAAATCGAGTTAAAGTTAATTTAAATTTATAAGCAAGAAAATTGTTACGGTTAAATCGACAATTCGGCATTGTAATTAAAAATTAACAAAGAACGCCATTACGCGTTAAACAATTTTATTCAGGCTGTAGCCTTGGATAATCTGCAGTTGACAATCCTATAAAAGGAATTATTATCATTTTTGTTATAAATTGAAAAAAAAAAAAAAACTATTTTGTATCGTGAATTGTAAGTATATTTTTCATGCTATAGTAGATATTTGGTTGTGTAATATTTTACTAATTATATTGTGTAAAAATAGGAACGAGTGATTTGAACGAGTGGGTAAACAACCAAGGAGAGGAAAAATTAGTAGTTTTGAAGCAGAAATTAACAAAGAAAGTTTGGGAATCACCAATAATTAGACCAAGTCCTTATTTTAGGCTAAAAATTGCGCAGTACCGTAAAGGACAAATAATTAAAATTATTTATTTAAACTGGAATATCTGTAAGTAACAATTAATTAATTAATAAGCTACTGCTTGAGCTGTTCAAGCAAGAAACTAACTCTGGGTATACCTGTCGCTACTATACTGTTACTTTATTAAAATTATCTGAACTATTTTTGCTGTTTGGGAATCTATATCTGTCTCAAGCTATTACTTATTGTTATATTCTGTAAAAGAGAAAAACCATCAATAGACTGATTAGTGAAAATTAATCAATATTCATAATAATTAAAACATAAATTTAAATTGAGAAAAATTTACGCGTTCACGGACAAAAAAATAATTTATATCAAGGACCACTAAAAGGTCAACGGTTTAAATTTAATTGGAAAAAGTAACCCTAGGCTCAATCAGCACATCATTAAACTAACTGAGTGGATTTGACGAGTTTCTCCGCTCTTAGATTACCAATTAAATTATTCTTATTAAATTTTATTGACACGGTTCAATTTTTCAGTAATAATTAAATCTCTAAAATTTATTGATATACTAAAGCACATAAATTAAATTGATATTAAAAATTCAATTTAGATTAAATTTAGAAATTATTTTTTGTTAGCTCATTTAATATTCAATCCGGTTCAAATATTGTAATTATTCTTGTAAGTGATTTACAATAATTTGACTAAAGAAACTTTCATTGACACGGTTCAATTTTTTGGAAATAATTAGATCTTAAAAATTTGTTTTATAAATTATTTTTGTTAATTTATTTAAAATTAATTCGAGTTGTCAAAAAGAAAAAAATCTTATTTATTAACGCGAGTCAGATCTTTGTAAAAATTATATCTTAAATTTTATTTGAGACATTAAGGCAGATAGCATTAAAGTTATATTAAAAAACTCATGCTACCTTAAATATTTACATAATATTAAATATTGAACTAGGGTTCAATAATATCAAAATTAAAAATTAATAAATAATTAGTCTGTGTCCTTTCGTGACCAACTACCCTAAATTACTTGGCTAAAGCCCTCTACCATACAAACTGTCACTCATACCTTTTCTTATAAAGTTTTTTTTTACTAATTTGAACAATGACCAAGAAAAGGAAATACACCCACCGCCGAGCAGCGCGTTTTGACAAAATCAATTTATCCGACATCTCCGAAAAATCCCAAGAAGACCCGAAAGATTCTTTAATGGATGATTCCTCAGAAAACGCTATCACAAATCAGTCCTCATTAGATGCGACAAAAAAGAACAGACCGATAGTGACGAACGTCCAGGTAGTAAAACCTCCGTTAAAATTAACTCCGATTCCCCAGGATAAACAATCCCAAGCCATTCAAACCAACGCGGAAGACTCCTTACCCCCTGGGCAAATACCCTCTATTTTAGACATGAGTTTTTTAACGTCCTCGTTTAATAAGAATAGTTTATCTCAGCCAGCCAAGGAAGCTCTGGCCATCACGGACCGTATACACCGGTTGACTCAACGAGTTGATCAAATGGATGGAAATTTAGCACATGTCTCACAAGCCTTCATCTCATTAACTAACAACGCGGTAACTACTATCTATATTAAAGCC
Source organism: Cotesia congregata (assembly GCA_905319865.3). Lineage (NCBI taxonomy): Eukaryota > Metazoa > Arthropoda > Insecta > Hymenoptera > Braconidae > Cotesia > Cotesia congregata. The sequence goes on from CAJNRD030001123.1 coordinate 11,116,406, forward strand.
GCGATCGATAAAATATGTCAAAAAATCGAAGCGTGCAGAGATTTATAATAAATATCAAGCAGCTGACCAGGAAGCGCGAATATTCATTGATGATATGCAGAAACTGTTCATGGAGATGGCTACTCCACCATCCGAAGAAGTCCAAGTCAACATCATCTCCCAGAGACTAACTAAACAACTCCAAGTCGAGCTTCGTTAACCAAATTCACGGAATATATCGGTTTTCGTTCAGCAGTGAATATAGCCACAACCAACTAACAATATTTAAAGAAGGCCTATGACGAAAACGAGAAGCTCTTCGTGAAGAAAAAATCACATTCACAGTTATCTGCCCAAGTTCGCGTAATACAATCACCTGAGATAATTCAACTAGAAGTGCTCGAGGATACCGAAATTGACTCATCCATTAACTATGTAAAAAACAACTATTCACAACGCAGGGGAAATTTTACACGACCACAAGGATCCGAGTACCGACAAAATAAACAAAATAAATAAAACAGTGGAAGACACGTGAGCTTTGCTGCGGATGTAAAAGACTCAGACCTCAACAGAAGTCCGTTGGCTAGCAGAGAGAGTTCACCAAATCGAGGTCCAGCTTCAGACTACGTGTGTTTTAACTGCGGAATGGCAGGCGACCAATACACAAGATATTGCACCAACGAAAGACAAGAAATGTGCACTAGGTGCAAAACACTTGGCCTATCAAACGCGACTTGTCCCTGCGATTCAGAAAACGCGTAAAGGGCTCAACAAGCGCCGAAAAGTCCGAACAGTTGAGCCCGAAAAATCGAATTCCTCCAAAACCCCCCAATCATAGCGATACTAAACCCAAAGCCCAGTTAGTAACTTACCAAAATAATAAAATATCAGTTTCAGATTGTGAAGACGACTATTTTACAGACGAAACGACTTTAAGTGACGGTAAAATGGCCATACCTTATCGCGTAACTCAAGCCAAAGGATTTAATCAGTCTCTTCGATGTAGTTTAAACGTTGGGACAATCCCTATTGAGGCGATTTTTGATACAGGCGTGAGTAAAAATTTTATATCAAATCAATTATACGAGAAGGTTAAAGAGAACGCGTGTAAAATCAAAAGAAACGTTACAGGAGTCAAATATATCTTAGCTGACAACTCAATAGTTAATGATGACTTTCGGGTATGTTTACCAATAACTATCGATGACATCCTCTGGAAGGAATGGTTTACTGTTTTTCCAGAGATGCCAGATGACATGATATTGGGACTTAACATGATGTCCAGACGAGGTTTTAAATTAGACTTAATTGACAATAAATGGACATTTCGAGAATCAAAGGTACTTCATGACATCGATGTTGTGAAGGACGAAGAACGCGTTTGTAGATTTTTAAGACTGACTGATAACGAGACTGACATACTAGAAAAGTTTTTGAGTCTTCAATTCGAAAAAATGAATTTAGTGAAACTGGGAGTCACAGACATGATTGAAAACGACATAGAATTAACCAGCGACAGACCTATAGTTACTAAACAATATAGACGGTCCCATAAAATGATACAACTACTCCATGATATAGTAGACAAATTATTCGAGCAAGGTATCATTGAAGAAAGTATTAGCGAGTATTGTAGCCAGCCGGTAATTGTAACACGTAAAAATGGCGAACCAAAAATGTGTGTAGATTACCGCGGTCTAAATTCAATTACCAAAGGTGTTGCTCATTCACCTTATCGAATGGATACATTACTAGACGCTATACATCGCGCAAAATTTATTAGCAAACTTGACTGGCGTAATGCATATTACCAAATAAAATTAAGCGAGAGAAGCAAACCGTTTACGGCATTCGCGGTACCAGGTCGTGGATTAATGCAATTTAAATACATGCCCTTTGGACTGAAAACTGCCCTTATTACTTTTATCAGGCTAAAAGATAAATTAAAAGCAAAAATTAGACAGGAACTTCGCGCCCGAGAGTTACCTTTATGGTGGGAAAATTTAATTCAGGCTTATATGGATGATTGGTTAATTGCTACGATTACTTTTGAACAACACCTCACTATGTTAGAAGTCGTATTCAAGGTATTACGCGAAGCCGGAATATTAATTAATCGCGAGAAAAGTGAATTCTGTAAGGAGACAGTAAAATTTTTAGGATTTATTATTACTTATGAAGGCATATCGCCAGATCCAGAAAAAATAAAAACTATTGTTGAATATCCCAGGCCAACGACGCGTAAACAAGTCAGACGATTTTTAGGGCTAATAAACTGGTACCATAGACACCTAGTAGGAGTTGCTCGAGCTCAAGGTCCATTGAATAAGCTCACCAGCGAGAAAAATCTCTGGAAATGGGAAAAAGCCGAAGAGACATCATTTCAAGAGTTAAAACAAGCTTATTCTGAAGGCACCAACTTTAGCCACACCTGATTATGAATTACCATTCATATTGTATACCGACGCGTATGACACTGGCATCGCTGGTATCCTCACTCAACAAGGAGATAATCAAGAATACATGATAACCGCTATCAGTCGCCATTTAAATAAACATGAACAAAATTACACGACGACTGAAAAAGAATGCTTGGCCGTATTATGGTCAGTGCAAAAATTACGCGGTTATTTGGAAGGATACCCTTTTACCGTCATCACGGACCATGCGAGCTTGATCTGGTTAAAAAATATCAAAGATCCACGAAGTCGACTAGCTAGATGGACTGCAGAGCTATCTGGACTACCAGTGACAATCGTACACAGGAGGGGCACAGAAAATGAAGCACCAGACGCGTTATCACGGGCTTATGAACATCTTGAAGTTGATGTATTGTCAACAGAAGAGGAAATGATCACAAACTTCCGAGTCAAATCTACCAACTGGTATGACAGGAAGAAGGATGAAGTAAATAAACTTCCCAAGTGTTTTCCATTTTGGAAAATAGTCGACAACGCACTTTATTATTACCGCGATCGTGTCAAACAAGCCTACCCAATCGAACAATCGGAGGATTGGAAACGCGTGATCCCCGATGATGAAACAGATAAAATTTTAAAAGATAATCATGACCACCTGTTAGCTGGACACCCGGGTATCCAAAAAACATACAATCGAGTTGCGTCATTATTTTATTGGCCAAACATGTATAAAGACGTTCGGCAGTACGTTCAACAATGCCAAACATGTTTATTACAAAAACCTGATACAAATCCCTCAATTCCCAAACCAGGTAGACGACCGATCACATAACCTTGGGAGTGTATATCCATTGACGCTATAGGACCTATGCCTCGTTCCGTAAGAGGCGAAACTCACATTTTATTCGCTTATGATGTTTATACTAGATACCTCGAAGCTGAGGCAGTTAATACACCGACTGGGAAGGGAGTTGTTGATTTTTTACGTAGAGTATTTACCACTTGGGGAACCGCTCGAGTCATTATCTCAGACAACGGGACTGAATTTTGCAATAAACTCGTTGAAGAGTTCTGTAATGATCGAAAGATCAAACATGAACTAACTCGAACATACCACCCTCAATCTAACCGAGTTGAAAGAGTCAATAGAAATCTCAAAATTATGATTAGATCTTATTTAATTAAAAAACAAAATGTTTGGGATCAATATCTTTTTGAATTAAAGTACGCGTATAATACATCGATTCATAGTTCTTTAAATGTCAGCCCCGCTTATCTTAATTTTGGTAGGGACCCGATTTATCTAGACCAATATAGAGACAAACTTGATGTAAAAGTTGTTGATGATTCTAAAACTAGGGAGGACATGCTGAAGTATATTGATGAAATGAGACATTACGTAGAAAAGTGTATGAATAAAACCCAAGAGCGTAGACGAGCGTTAGGTCCACCGAAACCACCCTTTGACCTCCTGTTAGGCACAGAAGGTTATATTAGAAATAGAAAACTAAGCAAAGCTATTGATGGTTTCTCTTCTAAACTATTACCTTATATGAGAGGGCCTTTTTTTATTAAATCCTATATTTCTGCTTCAATGGTTGAGCTGGTGAATGAGAGTGGTGAGAGCATGGGAAATTTCCATACTTCTACTTTAAAAATTCCTCGAGGATCGAATAGAATTAATAAAACAATAATCAACACAGAGAAAATGGGCAACAGCGATTCAACAGGAGTTCCTGATCTGAAAGCATCGGTCTCACCTATGCGGCGAATCAAGAGCGAGCTAAGACCCAGCTACATCCACTGGCAATACGCGGACCATGATGAACCACTGGAACTTGAAAATTCATAATCACAAGTCGAGCTAGTTGAAATGGAAACAAGTGACTCCGCATCGGTAGACCAAGTCACTGTAATTTCACAGACAAGAACTGACATCGCAGTCGTTAGTGACCTGGACACATTGCTGAATTTAGAAATCCCAGAGTCAGAAGCAATTTCAAAGCCGAGCAAGTCAGCCCAACCACCTGTTAACAAATCAAACGCGTACATGGACACGAAGACTTTCTGGGAAAGATTTCCTTGTAAGGGACCCGCTCACATCGGTGGTCCGGCTGATCCAGAAATAGCTTCCCTTAAGCTAATCAAAGAAGTTCCACAAATCAACATTTATCAAGAACTAAAGAGCAAGCTGGGTTTAGTAAAGGAACCTGGAACGCGAAACATCAACCTTCCCGAACCAGGTATGGTCGATACAGAACCACTGTTGGTAACCCATCATGAGACTCTCGGAGAAATTCGCCGAGAATCCAAGATTGACATTCGCCAAACCATGAGAAAGAAAGAATGAGACGCGTATATCACCAGACAAGTCAGTCACTACTTGCAGCAGAATTCACCGAAAACCCGGGATGTTGAGACCCAGACAGTGGAAACTCGAAACTTCCCGTTCACTCCGCGGGGATGTATTAAGTGTAAACAAATCGGTCACGCGTACAAAAATCACGCGTACAAAAAAAACGATGCATTTGGCGAGGAGTATTGCACTAACTGCTGGAAAATTGGTCATCGCAACGAAACTTGCGCTTTCCGAGACCGCAAGACAGTTGAATGGATGCGGCATCACTGTTTCGCCTGCAAGACTCCACATCCGATGTATGATCCACAATGTGGACGCTGTTTGACGCGCGTAGGCAAGGCGAAGGACGACATGGGAAGTACCCAATACCTTCCTTAAAGTGTCCCGAGACGTCGATAAGATTAATTAACTCCAAGAAAACGATCTACAAGTAATTAACAAGTTTATTTTATTATTTTTTGAGTGTTTGTTTATTAAAAAAAATAGCGTTCATATCTATAAAACGCAATAATATGTTTAGTTTGTTTAATATTGATCATACAAAGTTAGAAAGTTCCAATTATTAGTAAGATTTATCCAAAGTTCACTTATAAATTTGTGGTTTTTTATATTTCTCATTTTACGAGTGTTTAAGATTAAAATATTCTAATCTCTATTAATTATCGCGTTACATATACTGAGAGGGAGTTGATCTCCATGTGCCAAAGTTCTATTAAAATTAAGCTAACGTTGGAAACAACATTGTTATTAAATATGATAATTATCACACAATTAAACTTGTTATTTAATATTATTAAATAGAACCAAGGTGCCATATAAAGTATTTTTTGTATCTAGAATAAGTTACTACATGGTTATTGTTTTTTCAATGTCATAAAAAGTTATAACAAAATTTGTAATTCACAGTTGTCAAATAAAAGTAAAGATTGGTAAATGAACAGCAAAAGTTAATTTCGTTAGGATTAGAGATAGCAGCTCAAAGTTTTATTTCAGGTGCATTGATCCACCGCTCCAAATGGATATTGAGCCAGCTACAACTAAAGGTGTAGCCCCCTCAAGCCGGGGGGACTGCAACGTGGCCGTTTGAATCACATTAGGTAAAAGCCAATTTACCACCTGATATTAGCATTTGCTGATAATATGTAAGTAAGTCTAGAAATTAGATGATAATTGTCTATAGTACAAAGATTGTTTAATAGCGGCGCTAGAACGCCTCCCCACTACTCAATGTTACTTAATATACGCGAAAGCCGCGTGTAAGCAGTCTTTATTCAAACCCCATAATGTATACTTCTGTAATTGATATATTTCTTGGAATATAAGTAATTATTTTTTCCGTGCTACAACGTAATGTTTGGTATTTTGTTCATTTACACCATTTATTAAAGAATAACGGCATTTTAAACTATAATAGTACGATACGACTCTGATTATTAGTTAACAAGGAGTATGTCGTACATTTATTAATTAATACGACGCATACACAAGATAATTTCGCATAGCATGTCGTGTACTCAAGAGGTCTCGAGTAGTCAGCCATTTTGTTGAGGAAAGCGTCGTTTCATTGTTCGAGGAAGATCCTAGTTGTTGGTCACTTCGATTATTCGTCTGTTCCTGATCCAGTAACCTGCCCAGCTGCAGCCACGAGGAATCTACAACCGCTGGACAACGTTAAAGCACACCGAAGTGGTAGTAGTACCTGTTGTAAGTCAGGTGGTATATTGGTAAGAATTGGACGCGGTATTGAACTTACTTTGAGCTGTATTTTTCAATATTTGTATTTTACGACCATTTAGCTCTATTTTTCCAACTAAGCGATCAGCGGAGCAGTACGCGGTAAAGGTTGGTTTGTGTCGGAGCTAAACCCACTTTTCAACTAGTATCGCCACCCACGATTTGCCCTGGACCATATTCTTTACGCGAATTAAATCAATTAGCTATTTGTAGCTTTGAAAGCTATCGTCTTTGTCCGCCGTAAAATCTAAAGCTACAAGCATCTGGAGTAGCATCGACTCTTATAAGCCACGGCTTCGAGTTAAATACACTCCGGGTGTAACAGGCGTGTCTTTTCAGCCCAGTTCGTAGAGTATATTTAACTAAAATTTAGATAATTTATTTTATACTTAATTAATAATTTAAATAAATTTAAGTTATTTATTTTGTGAAGTAAAAATTTGTTGTCTCTACGAATAGTCGAGACCAGCCACGTTTCACGCCAAATAATTCGCTGGTCGTTCAATTGTACTTGCTGATGAGGATCTACACTACCACCACCAACTACACCATGCAATTGTCTTTGGAACCTTTCATAATGAGATCTAAGCTGTGTGACGTAAAATTGTTTCTGGAGACGTTCATGTACGTTTAAATGTGGAGATCTTGAAATGTCAGTCAAAACGTCGATGTGCTCTTGAGCATTATCGCTCCACTTTGTTTTATTTTGTTTATTTATAATCAGCGATTTCATAAACGACAGGTGAGATAACGGCCGAGACGGTATACGTCTCTTCGGAGTATTTACGCGCGAGTTTCGACGAAAAACGATCGGCTCCTCGGGATAACACGTGTTGTCTAACACGGACAACATCTCCGACGGCAAAGCGCTCATCTCGATGATGACGATTATAATAACGGGCTTGGCGTTCGAAACTACGTCCTAAATTGTCGGTCACCAGGTCGTGAAGTTGAGTCAGTCTAGTCAAACGGTTCTCCCACGCGGTTGTATCAGGGCAGGGAATTTCTACGTCACCTTCGACCAGTTTTCGGTAGTATTTCGGCGACCTGGGTTGCCAATCATAATTTAGCATGGCCGGGGAAACTTGTGATGAGCTGTGTACAGCGGTATTATATGCGTGTCGAAATTCGTGGACATGTTCGTCCCAAAGTCGGTGATCTCAATCGACGTACGAAATAATCATCGTTTTCAAAACTCGATTGACGCGTTCCACCGGATTCGCTTGGGCGTGGTACGGTGGGGTACGAGAATGGTGGATTCCATACGCACGCGCGACTTCATCCATCAATTTGTTGGCAAATTCAGTACCGTTGTCGGTCAACAACACTTCGGGACGACGGAAACAATGTACGATCAATTTATCAAATTCTTAAATGATCGTTGGCCCATTAGCCTTTCTAATCGGGCATAGTTCAATCCATTTTATGAACAGGTCTTGAAATGCAACCGTGTACTTGAATTGGTTCCTGCTGGCCGGGAATTCCATACAATCGGCGGCGACAACTGTCCAAGGCATATGAACGGTTCGTCGACACATTAGTCCAGCGGGTGGTTGCTGCGAAACCTTGGCAGTCTGGCAGACGGGACATTTGGCGACGTATTTACGCACGTCTTCGTCCATTCCTGGCCAATAATAATCGACTGCGACTCGGTTAGCCATTTTCTCGACTCCTAAATGACCAGCTTCAGGTGGATCGTGATTTTCGGCGATTATGCCCCAATGTGCGGCTTTTGATGGAACTAGCTTCCAGGCGTCCAGGTCCTCGACGACCTGCGCGATCATTCGATTCGGCTTAAAGCGGTACAGGCGGTCCTCCTCGACTCGCCATCCTTTCCATCGTCTCGGGTTATCCAATACGTCTCGTTTGCGTCGTGTGTACCAGTCATCCACTAATTCAGCCACTGGTACATCGTCAGGTTCGGGTTATTCGTCGACCACGCATACGTCATCGTCGGTGTCGGATTCGTTGCGTTCGAACATTCGAGACAAGGCATCAGGGACATCATTTAACGAGCCTTTACGATACTCGATCGGAAATTGATATTCAGCCAATCGCATCGCCCATCGGCTCAGCCGAGGCGTCTTACTTTTTAAATCACGCAACCAACGAAGGCTACTGTGATCCGTGATTACTTTAAAGCGATAGCCCTCTAAATATCGGCGAAAATGTTCACATGCCCATAATACGGCTAGGCATTCACGCTCGGTCGCAGAATAGTTCCTCTCGGCTTTATTTATTATTCTACTTGCGTAAGCTACGACTTTTTCCCCACCCTCGTGTTCTTGTGTCAAAACAGCGCCTAACCCAGTTTCACTGGCGTCAGTCTGTAACACAAAGGTCTTAGAAAAGTCGGGACACGATAACACTGGGGCCGTGGCCAAGGCTACTTTCAGAGCTTCAAATGAGGCGTCTTGTTCGGCAGTCCAAGTCCAACGGACTTTCTTACTCGTCAGCCTTGTCAATGGTTCGGCAATAGTCGCAAAGTCAGGAATAAAACATCGATACCACGATGCCATCCCAAGAAATCGTCGTACTTGTTTCATGTTCTTCGGTCTCGGGAAGTCCAGCATCGGTTTTACCCGATCTGGATCGACAAGCAGGCCCTGTTCGTTTACACGGTAACCTAGATATCGGACCTCGTCCGTGCAGAATTCGCATTTGTCAACGTTAATTTTCAAATTTGCCTCCTTCAAGGCATCGAACACTTCGTTCAGAGCATCCGCGTGCTCTTCAAAGGTTTCCGTGACGACAATCAAATCGTCCAAATAGCCAAAGACCCTAAGTCCACGTCGTCGTTCTAGCATTGTGTCAATAAGTCGTTGAAAGTGCGGTGTTGCTCCAGCAAAACCAAATGGCATGCCTACATATCGGAACATACCTCGGCCTGGAACACTGAACGCAGTGTATTCGCGACTTGCGGGGTCTAACTTTACCTGGTGATAAGCGTGCTTCAGATCGATCTTAGAAATGAATTTAACTCCGCTCAATTGATCGAGAATCCAAGTCATCAAAGGTAACGGATATGCACAAGGTTTCGAAATGGCGTTCAGTCGTCGAAAGTCCAAGCACATTCGATATTCACCGGTTGCTTTCTTTACCATGATAACAGGATTGCACCAGGCGCTCGTTGATGGCTCAATAATGCCCGCAGCCAGTAGATCGTCTACTTGGCGGTACATTTAGGACTCAATAATTGGTGACGTCGGATCGTTGCGTTGTCGAATCGGGTCGTGGCCTAGTACATCAATCGTATGAGTCATCAAGTTCGTGAAAGTCGTTTCACCAGTGTATCTCACTAAGGGCAGTTTACGAGCGAGCAATTCATCGAGAGCATGTTGTTGCTCAGGCGTAATTTTAACGATTGCCACGACGTCCCCTCCATCGAGGTACGCTTTCGAGTTCCAGTCGTACAGATCGTTGGTTCGTTTCGTCCACCAGCGCCCAGTCTGTCAATCGTAACAGATTTCAAAGGCGGCAATGGCATCCATGCTGAGAATCATTTCGTAATTTAATTTCGGGATTACTCGGACTTCGACGGGTCGCATCTCATTATTAATAACGAGCGGTAACGTAACTAAAGCGTGTATCGCCATGACTGATCCATCAGCCACAGCCGCGGTCTTTTTGTTCGTGGGTCGTACGCGAGCGCCTAGTCCGTAGACCCAATTACGCTCGTCGACTTCTTTGATACACGTTACAGAAGCTCCGGTATCTAGCAACGCTTTAATCGTACGTTCTCCAATTTGAACGTCCACGAATGGTCGTCGGTCGTTCTCGTCAATTTTCGTCGGGGATACTTCCTCGGAAAATTCTCGGAAGATTCGGGTTCGTTCATCAGGCTGTACGCAAATGAAGCAGTAACTGGCCAATCCTCAGATTGGTGTTCTTTCGAGCAATAATATGCATTCTCACACTGTGAACAGCACAATAGCCGTTCAGTAGATGCACATACATTGCATTGCGGTAGTAGTCGGCACGGGTCGTCCGGGTCGGTTACGGGTCGATGTACGTACGGTTCGGGTTTTGCAGCGTCGGAAATCTGGTTCACTGGGCCAGAAGGCTCGATATCGATGTCGAATATGTCCGGTAGAGGTAAAGCAGCCACAGCGGCAACCTCTTTAACCGGAATTTCAATCCCAATTTCGACGGAGATCAGCGGTGGATCGTTTACTGCTGTCCCCGGGGAGCGTTTCCCGGTGACGCCGTTCTACGTTGCTGCCAGCGGATGCAACCTGGGCATCCAGCGGTTGTACAGTCTACTGAACCGTAGGTCCAGCAGTAGCCGGTTCGAGGAGGGCTTGGACAGGCTGCTCGGAGATGACCTGGTTGGCCACAGTTAAAGCAGCACCCTCGGAGCGCAGGGTCGATCGTAAATGGTCGTGTTTGACCCATCTTATCGCGCGGTACGAATGCGTTTGCCGAAGCGTTCAACGCAGCAACCGGCTGTTCTGGGGAAAGATCCTCGACAACTGGTGGTTGAACCGCTTGGGTATTCGCTGGGGTTTTTTTCTTTCGAGACGAATTCGGCGATTTAGGCGGTTTTGGTGTTGACAAAACGTCATCAATGGCCGCCACTGACCAGTCGCTGTTGGGGCGGAACAAATAAATAAAAAAATTCACGGATGTTCAGTTAACAATTTATTCCTATAAGCGCTAATATAATTCAGGATTTCGCGATATTCATACGCTACGATCTAAATTTCGCTTAATTCACTTAACTTCAATAAATCGTCGCTACGATTAATCAATAATCGTCCAGTTAAATTCCTTAAATTATTGTCATAACAATTTCGCATAAATTAATTAACAATTAGTTTTTTTTTCTTTAAAATAAACACAAAAATAATTAGAACACTAGTCCGAAATCGGCTCAATAAATTCTCAAATTCGTTAATAACTAATTATTCAGCGAGATAAGCAACGTAATTTTTTTCAATAATAAAAAAATAATTCCAAATACTAACTTTATCAAATGGACAAATTATTAACCTCAAATTGGGTTTACAATTTATAATACGGCGCAGTAAACAATTTAAAATTTAATTAACCTCTAATGGTTAATAACGAAGTAGTCGGCGAAATAACAATTTGATTTAATTTCAAATCACTCGAAATTTAAATAATTTTTACTAATTTCGATAATTAATTAACCTCAGATTAATGATACGGCGAGTAACAATTCCAAGAAATTAAAATAATCGATTACCGGACAGTTAAGAAGCTCGAGGTAACAAGTTCCTACGTGGTGAGTCACTACAAGCACACACACGTCACACACAACCCACGGTACCGTACCTCAGAGTGTCGTCACTCGATCGTAGAAAAATTCCGCAAGAAATCGACTATGGGAACAAAAATTATCAACAAGAAAAAAGAAAAACTCCTGGCGAAATTCGGCCAGGTTCACGACACAGAACGCGGTGAGGACACCCTGAAGTATAACAATCTCGATCAGACTTACCCCGTGGCCGTAGTTAACTCCCCGAGGTCGGTGTTGGCTCGTCAGAAGTTATCCTCAATTGGCGGGAAGGCTGGCGTCGATCGTTCGGCGATGGCGTCTCCACGTGCTCTTGTTGGCAACAACAACAAAAAAAAACAACTGGCAAACAATATTTTATTTAAACAAAATGACTTATTTGTCCGTTTTTCTAATGCAATTCTGCGCGTATATGAATCCGTATCACCAACAATGACGGTGTCTAGATCAGAATTGAGAATAAAAAAATGGCTGCCTTCTCGGCAACACGTGCTCGTTTTTTCTTTCTCTTGTTCCGAAACTCGCATCCAATCAGCTCACAGCTCCTTCTCGCCGGCCGTTGTATTGCGGGATGCGTCCAATATTCTGTTGCGATCAATAATTGGTCGATATGCCGCTCAGTTCCGATTTCAGAAGACAGATGGCGACTCGCTCGATTGCAATTATCCAAACGCTGTCGTCCTTGGTCGATTTGAATTTGCCTCATTCCAACGTCGTTGTCCAGATGTCTCACCGGTCGTCGATGGTCCCATGAAATACTCTGGTTCGTCTGATCGCTCTCACTCTAGCATACTCTTTATAAAATTCACACTCATTCGTACATACTTTTGAAATTTGGCGCTTTACTCTCCTACCTGTCATACCTCGAGCTTCGCACTCTGATTATAGGACCGTATTGGGGCGACACAGTCGCGTCGATTCTCCGCCTTCCTTCAGTTGAGTAAATAAATTTAAATAATAAAAGAAATAAAATAATAAAGAAAAATAAAACAAAATAACTAAAGTAATCGTTTGACATGGGAAATTTTTCCCATGTCACAAACTATTGACGTTTTTGAAGATATGAGCTGATCCCGATGTTACACTCATCAAGAGCTTTCATTTGAGTACCCCCAGCATTTTAATATATATTTCATATATACAAATATATATATATATATATAAATAAATGAAAAATGATGTGGGTACTCAAATGAAAGGTCTCGATGAGTGTAACATCGGGATGAGTTTATATCTTTTAAAATGTCAATAGTTAAAAAAAGTATAGTGCAATTTACCTGGGTTACCCTAACTTTATAAACAGGTGCGGGTAACACGGTTGAGTGCCGACCGGGCGCGTCCTCGAGTGGCGGATAGGGGGGCCGTGGATTTGCATGGAGATTCCTGGATTTCTCACCACGGGAGACAGGGGCCTCTGCTCAGATCCCGGCCTGCAAAGGCATCAGAAATCCAACCGGAGTAAAACCTGGTTTAGGATGACTGGGGCCCTGCCGAGGACCAACTCCCCAAGCTAAGGTGGAAGCAATCGTGCCGATGGCTGAATGGTACTAGGGTTATAGCGCCGCGAACGATGCCCTTGGGGTACCAGGTGCAACCCCATTGTATTGATGCGCCTTCCGACGGTATTCAGGCTCTGCCGGCGGTGACTTTTATTTCCTGACTACTCTTGGGGCCAAAAATGGAGAACCCAACTACTACACCCAACGGACCGAAGGACCTTACAGAGGACCCCGGTCTTTTCATGAAAATGGACATTGAGGAGGAGGCGCAGGACTCAGCGAATGCCGGGCACAGTGACTCCTCTAAACGAGATGGAAAGAAGAAGAACCGCAGTGGTGCGGCAAAGAGACGGGCCCTCAAAGCCAGACTGGCAAAGAGGGCTCAGACTTTGGAGCAGGACTGCGGAGCTACTCCTCCCACTATCTCTAAAGACAAGATGGCGGGGGAGTCCAAAGGAAATGGCGGTAAAAGGCCAAGACCCGAGGGCAACACCCCACTGGAAGTCAAAAACAAAGCCAAAAAGGGCAAAATAACCCACAAACCGAGTGGATTCAGCGACGCGGTACGGGCGGGCATGAAGGTAGCAATAACGCCTTCTGGCTACCCTGACGTGTTGCTGAGCCAGGAGACCAGCGACCTGGTAACGCAGGCACTCGTCGAGGCGCTGGACGCTACCCCCATGGAGCAAGCAATCCCCCGCTTCGATGGATGCCGATAGGAACAAAGAATACTGTGGGTCACTTGCGCCGATGAAAGGTCGACAGAATGGGTCGTAAAGACGGTCCCAGCTTTCAGGGCAAAAGAGGACCTCATTCTCCATGTACTGGAGAAAGAGGCACTTCCCAGGCTCAGGAAGCTGACGGCGGTCCTAGGAACCAACGAAGAGAACGGAGTTATTCTCCGCAGACTCGCTCGTCAAAACCAGGGACTTAACACCAAAATGTGGAGAATCTGGGATAGACGAGTGGTCGGCAAAACCGTCCATCTAGTTCTAGGAGTAGACCAGAGGTCTCTGGCAGCGCTTTCAGAGTGCAACTACTCACCCCACTTCGGAATGGGCAGGGCCCGTTTTTACGAGGCCCAGCCCAAGTCCGGAGGAAGAAAAGAGAGCGCTGCTGGGACCGCTGGGCCCGCGTCAGGAACTGAGACTCATAAAGAGAAACCCTCAGCGAGAGAAGTGGAGGCACCAGGCGCCGTCACCCCGTCGGAGGAGAACCGAGAGCTCCCCAAAGAAGGGACACAGACGGAAAAACCAGGGACCTCTACTACCTCACAAGCACAGAGCAACAAGTTCTTATTAAGGGCTGCGCGTCTTCTAGTTAGAAGGGCCTCCGATGGATCGGTTCCGGAGGAACGATCTGGATCCAGAGGAAGGCCCACTAAGGCGGAGGCAGTAGCCAGGAAGGGGGGCCAAGGAGCTTATGCTGGGGAAACAAACTACCCTCGCACAGGCCCTGGCCAAACATGAAAACGGGCCCGGCACCCTAACCAAGCCGAACTCTGAAAGCAAGAAGGAAGAAGGTGGACACTAGAATGTCCCCTTCCTCCTTGCGTCCCCCTAATCCCTCTTCCACTCTTCCACTTCCCTCTTTCCTCAGATTCGCGAAGACTGTCAGCAATACAGTAACTACAACTGCAGGGCAGACAACGTTTTCGCAAATTAACTTGCAGCACTGCAAGGCGGCCTCTGCTTTACTCAGCAGAGACCTGGCAGTCAGTCAGACAGATGTATCCCTGATGCAAGAACCATGGATTAACAAGGGTCAAGTATTAGGGATAGAGTTGAAAGGCGGCAGCCTGGTCCATGGTGATTCGGAACTGGAGCCTAGGGCCTGTGTTTTCATTAACAAGAAACACACAGCGCTCAAGCTGCACCAGTTCTACACTAGGGACCTGGCGGCGGCCTCAATAAAAATTCCTCTGGGGGAGATAAGGGCGGAAGTCATAATAGGATCTGCCTACCTCCCCTATGAGGACAATGAGGTGCCCACTGAAGAAGTCATCAGACTGGTGGAGCACTGTAAAGTTAACGATCTGCCACTCCTGATTGGATGTGATGCAAACGCGCATCACACGGTGTGGGGCAGTTCAAACATTAACAAGAGAGGCTCAGCATTGCTGGAATATCTATCAACCACAGGCTTGGAAATCCTGAACGTAGGATCCAAACCTACTTTTGTCACTTCTCAAAGACAAGAAGTGATTGATTTAACACTGGGCTCTCGAAAGATAGCACAAATGATCACAGACTGGGGTGTCAGCAAAGAGGATACGCTCTCTGACCACAGGCAAATAAACTTCTCAGTGAAAGGCAACAATGACAACGGAACTAGGGACACTTACAGGAATCCCAGATCTACGGACTGGCTCAAATACAGGAAAGAGCTTGGAAACAGATTAGGGAAACCTGTGAGAGGACTAAGGAACGTGCCAAAAACTGAACAAGTGGCCGAACACCTTCAACAGGCCATTGTTCAATCCTATGAGATTGCTTGCTTGCTGAAGGTTAGAAAAAGCAACAAACGAGTGACATGGTGGAATGCAAAGCTGAATAAGCTTCGCACCCTGTCTAGGAAGCTGCTGAACAAGACGCTTAAGACAAAAGCGGACCAGGACTGGGCAGACTATAAAGCTACCCAAAAGAGATACAAAAAATGTATCAAGGTCTCTAAATCAGAAGCCTGGAGGAAGTTCTGTGGAGAGATTGAAGATCTACCATTGGTGGCTCGTCTACGCAGAATCTTCACCTCAGGACCTACAACAAAACTCGGTGTGCTCACCCTCCAAGACGGTAACGGTAGGGTAACGGAGAACGACGAAGAAACACTTGCGCACCTCTGTGAGGTTCACTTTCCTGGCTCGGAACTTACAGAACTGGAACAGGAAGAAGCCTTAGAGGATGTGATGAAGAGAACAGTCACCAAACAAGGCGACTGGAGCACAGCTGCCAGAGTGGTAACACCTGATAGGATAAGGTGGGCAATTGGAAACTTTGAAAGATTCAAAAGCCCAGGGGTGGATGGGATTTTCCCGGCTCTCCTGCAGGAGGAGAGAGAGATCCCTATCAAACACCTAACAAGACTCTTTAGGGCCTGCTTGGCCCTAAACTATGTGCCGAAGGCTTGGAGCAAGGTCAGAGTTGTCTTTATACCCAAACCTGGCAAAACCAGCTATGACCTGGCTAAATCCTTCAGACCCATTAGACTAACATCTTTCCCTTAGAAAACACTGGAAAGACTGGTGGACAGACACATTAGGGATAATGCGCTAAACAACAGGCCAGTGCATTGTTCTCAGCATGCATACCAGACTGGCAGATCAGTCGAAACGGCCCTGCACGATGTGGTCAGCTACATTGAAAGGGCCTTTCGGGCGAAAGAGTCAGTCCTGGGAGTATTCATTGACATAGAAGGGGCGTTTGACAACACCCCCTTCGAATCAATATGCGAGGCAACGGAGCTCTTTGGGGTGGAGAAATCTATCACCGGATGGGCTCATTTTATGCTTCGGACTAGAATAGTGACTACCGGACTTAGTGACACTAAGGTCCGGGCCCGAGTGAGGAGGAGTTGCCCACAAGGGGGGGTAACATCTCCTCTCATGTGGATCCTGGTAATTGACGAGCTCCTAGTGGCGCTGAAAAACCTAGGAGTGTACACTGTGGGCTACGCTGATGACGTCGTACTGATGGTCAGAGGCACAAGCCCAGCAGAGATGAGATGGAGAACGCAACGCGCCCTAGATCTCATACAAAAACGGTGCACCGGGAAATCTCTAAGGGTCAATCCCACTAAAACAGAGATGGTGCTCTTTACTAAAAGGAGGAAACTGAAAATCACAGCTTCCTCAATCTTTGGCACCGAGCTTAAATTCTCAAAGGAGGTACGCTACCTAGGCATAACTCTGGACAGTAAGCTCACGTGGAGAAGCCACATAGAAAAGCAGACCAAGAAAGCAACTGCCACTTTCTGGGCATGCAGAAGAATATTTGGCATAACATGGGGTCTGAGACCGAAATTGATCAAGTGGATATACACTACAATTTTGGTACCACAGCTCACCTTTGCCTCTGTGGTGTGGTGGCCTTCCCTTAAGAAGAACATCAACATCAAGACACTATTTAAGGTCTATAGACTTTCTTTGCTAGGGATAACTGGGGCTCTAAGAACCACAGCTACTCTGGCAATGGGGGCACTCCTGAACCTGGAGCCCCCACACATCACAGCAGAAGCGCTTGCTATGAAAACAGCAATGAGACTGCATTTTAACGGATACTGGACAAGGACTAAGACGGGACATGCATCCATGCTAAGGGATAGGGGACTCGATGGGTTCCTAGCCCAGAGAGGAGACATGAGCCCTCGTAGATACCACTTCAGTCATCACTACAGAGTCTTCATCCCAAGCAGGCAGGAATGGTAAGAAGAAAGTAAGAGCATCCTGTCCCCAGCGGGGCTAGTCTGGTATTCGGACGGCTCTACAATGGAAAGAGGGGCAGGGGCTGGTATCTACAGTAGTGGACCAAAAACAGAAATTTCTCTGCAATTAAGGGACACTGCATCGATTTTTCAGACAGAGGTATATGCGATTTGGGCCTGTGTAGAGCACATCAAAAAGCTCAATCACAGAAACAAGCACATCTACATCTGTAGCGATAGTTGCGCTGCGCTCAGAGCACTAGAACAAATAGAAGTGTCCTCGAGGCTGGTGCGTAGCTGCATGAAGTCGCTGGACGAACTGGCGATATATAACAGAGTCAAACTCCTATGGATACCGGGTCATAGCGGGAACGCAGGAAATGACAGAGCGAATGAACTGGCGAAGGCAGGAGCCCGCAAGAGGGAATCTGAGCCAGTGGTCAACATAGCAGCGCCTTTCAGCCTCATTAAGCAACATACTTCTCAATGGGCTGACAATAAGTTCCAAGAAGTGTGGGCTGAAGCAAAAGTCACGCTGCATACGAGGGCACTAATAAAAGGACCCTCTAGGCCTGTCCTTGATAGGGCTCGACAAGAAAACGCTAAGGCTAACTGTCGGGTTCATCACAGGACATTGGACCACTGGCAGACATCTAAAGCATATGGGCATCTCAGAGAGTTCTGTATGCCCCAGATGTCGATTAGAGGAGGGAACTCCTCGACACCTAATCCTCCATTGCGAGGAACTAGAAACAGTTCGAGAGAACATACTAGGATTCCGCAATGGAGAGTCGATCGATGTGCTGGAGATTGGTATGGGACGGCTGCTCCACTTTCTGAAGCAGACAGGCCTGGCCAATTCCTCGGCGACATAAAGTAACTGACCTAGGAGGGCTGAGTACAATGGTCCAACAGGACGGATACTGTTAACTTTAATCGGAAATTCAACTGCATGAATTTTCAGAAAGTATTCTACATCCTTCGCTTTTTTATATTCTCGTTGTTTGATTAGCTCCTTCTCATACAACTTAGCAATCTTAGTTACCCAAGTACCCGCCGTTGTCGCAGTTGATGGTGATTTGCACTCATTACTTTCAGCATCGGCACCAACAATACTTTGGATAGCTATAATCAAATTGTCATACATCCTTGGGTCAAGAATATCAGCAAAAGTATTTACGTTAATTGGATTACACTTTTGGTCAATTCGACTACTTTTAAAACAATGTTTATTGTATTCTTTTAACTTGACTAAAATACTTCCCAGCATTCTCACTCGTTAACGAATCATCGAGTGTTGATGTGGGTTTGTATATTTTTGAGATAGTTCATTGACAAAGGTAATCAGCAACGGATCTTGTCTTACTGCTTCTGAAATACTGTCGTCATTATTAATTGCAAGTATTTTTCTTGTTAATGATGTTGCATTATTACAAATTTGACCCATTAAAATTTTCGACTTTATAAGATCTGATCTATCTCCATTAGATTCTTTACCATATGGACATTTATGGCGATTGATATACTGTAACCATCGCCCACATTTATGGCATGGCTTGAAGTCATGTACGTTAGCTAACGAAGTTTTTTGTGGTTGTCGAGTAACGAGTAATCTACCGTGGTTAAAATCATTATTTAAATTGAAGAGCTGCGTTCCCTTAAGACGTAACTTTTCAATAGCTGCGATTCTTTCAGTAGATCCTAAAAGTATTTATAATTATGTGATATCAAACAAAAACTTAATTGAATAAACTTACTTTTTTTTAAAGACAGAAAATGTTGGACTTCCTTTTCATCACTATGTATTGCTTCATAATGCCGACTAATGACTACAAAAGAATGAAAGCAAAAACAGCAGAAGGATTTCTTTGTTTCTTCACCAGCTCTTGGAACTTCTAAATCATCAAGTTTTGGTGGATTTGACTTTTTGATTAGTTCTTCAATAACTGATTCATTGTCTTCTGTATCTTCTAAATTTTCTGTCGTTTCGTCTTCAATGTTTGTACACAGCTCACTAGATTGATCTAAACTCGTATCCGGTGGGAGTACATAACTGCTGTCATCTTTTGTATTATTTAGAGTAGAACTGCTTAAACCTATTAGTAATAATTTATAATTAACACTGATCGACATAATGCTTAAGCCTAACTTTTAATTAATAAGCCTAACATTTTATTAATAAGCCTAACTAGTAATTAATTAAATGAAAGGTAATTTTTCTCATGAAAATTTACTTTTGTAAAAGCCAAAGGAATTTTTCGAGTCTTAAGATTTGATTTTTTTATGATATGATCAATTACAACTAAAAAAAAACTTTTTGTTATACTCGCTCCAGAAGTTCAACTTCTGAGCGCTGAGTGGCGTCCGTAAAGGAACTCTTTTCTAGAGGCTCTATTATACCGTCTTTTTCTCACGGCCTAGGCCGTGAAGTTTTACCCCTTCCTTTTTTTTACAAACTTTTCATGTACACCCAGACGAAATTGAGAGACATTGTAAAAAAAAGTCACATTCTAGCGTACCGACCGATAATTTTTAGTCTTAGTTACTATTGAGTGGCGCTAGTTATTTCTCTGCTGGCAGTTTATTACCAAGCGGACCGAATGTTAATAAAATAACAGCAACGCCATAAATAAATACAGTGAAAACTGTTAAAATTTACCGTAGTTCTGTCTCAATTTCTCATAAAACACTAATAAGAGTAAGAAAGACAGCCTGGGTAACTTTTTAGAGCTTTTACTGTACTAATAAAAAGTTATTTACATTTTCTGGACGTTAGCAAGATTTTAATAATAAGATAATTAATATAAAATTAATTTTTTTTGGCGTTGTGAAACTTCCTCAAATTCAAATGTCATTATTTGCCTCCTATGCCTTAAAAATTGAACTTATGGAGCGATAATAACAAAAAATATTGTATGTCATTCGGCCGTTTAGTGGCGATTTTGACAACGACTTTTTTTCGATATTCGCTTTAATGTTTGTGACACGAATGTTCGAAAACGAGCGTAAATTTCCGTCCTCGCCTACGCCTCGGACGTTTCGGACCTTCCTGCCACAAACCTTAAGCTCATATCGAAATATCGTCGCTGTCAGAAAACCGCCACTTCACGGCCTTATGACATAAATATCTATTTTGTTGAGCATTTGAATCTTGTTTACTCAAAAATAATGATAAATAATGGACAATTAAATGTAAGATAATCGAAATCATGTTAAAAAATTAATATTTTTGGTACTATTCCTATGTTTACAAACACTTATTTATACTAAACTCTAAGAATCAAAATTCTAGCTAAAATATGAAAAATACAAAAAAATCATTAAAAAATTTTCTTAAAGACAACCAAATTCCTTACAACTTTCATATAAATGTTTTGCTTGTATCTCTTCTTGTTTAGTCAAAATATCAATTGAGAGTTACTGAGAATATATATTAAAATTATTTCTAATTAAGAATCTTTAAGCCGAAAATTCAATTCTCGATAAGTTTTAGTTAAAACTTTCTCTCTATGTTAATTGGTTTTTAATATATAAAAGTGACATGAATTGCTGCAGGTCATATTAATAATAATTTTAAAATTAGGACTTTTAAGTAAAATGATCATTAAAGAATAAATTGGTGACTTACGCGACTGATCAGTTAATGTTGGAATCGATAAACCAGTATCATTTAAATGATCTTTTTCATAGTTACAATTACGTAGTTCTGGAAGATTATTTCCAGCGTGAAGTTCAACACTTAAGGATAAATTATTCACGTCATAATCTGTTGAACCAATACTATCGCGAATAATTTCATCATTATCCACGTAATCAAGATCATCAATTATTTCCAAATCTTCAAGCTCACTTATATAGGAGCTGTTGCAATCGCTTCGATCATCGTAGTTTGAATTACTTAAATTATCATTATCTATTTCTTCAATTATAATTTGATCACTTGAAGCGCCAAAACTTTGTGTGGTAACATTTAAATTTTTTTTTTCATTATTATCAGCAATGTTAATTGAATCACGGACTGAACACATGGTCAATTGTTTTAAACTAGGTTCCATAGTTGAACTAGTCTCAACTGAATTTAATTCAGTCTCTTTATAAGAGTCCTCACCCAAGAAATTAGAATGTCCTAACGCTGTTAGTGAAGTAGCATGTTCAGTAGCAGTTAAGCTTATGTCAGCTACTTGATCACTGGTTTTAAGTTGATCAATAGGCGCATTAATGATAAATATAGGCATATTGTCGAAATCAGCTGACGTATAGTGTGGAATTTTCGTGGACCCATTTTTTGAAATAAATATGCCCGACAAGTCAGATACGATTTTCGGTTGCACATTTCTTGAGCTTATAGCCTTATGTATGGAAGTAGTACAGGATGAGTTTTGCGATTGTGAGTCTGGAGAAATTTCGTCTGTATGAGCAGTAGTAAACTGTGAATCTTGTGCTTTTGAAAGCTCAATATCCTGGTCCATATTACCTGAAGAATACTCCTCGAAAGTACCATCACATCTGTCTTGACCTAAATTTCTATCTTCTGAAGCTATTTCACCGTTTAAAATATTTTTTTCGTCCACATCTGAAGAACTGCAGCTGTAATTATGATCTAAGAATATATCTGCTATCCAGTTCTTATGATTAGCTAAAGTGAGGTCAGGAGAACTTTTAAAGTTTTCAGTATCAACAGTGTCCTGAACGATAGACGGAGATTCAGTGTGCTTTAATACAGATATTGACATCAATTTTCCATCAGAGATGTTAGCCTCAGCAGTTTTAATATTATCATAAATAACAGACTTTGCTTCAACTTGCTTTAATACCTCTGGTGACATCAATTCCTGACCAGCAGTGAATTGATTGATTTTTTTTAGAAGAACTCTAGGAACGTTTTTTGTCAAATTAGTCGCAATATGTTTTAAAATTGACAAGTTATCTAAAAAATTGTAAAGAGTATAATCAATCATTTATTTTAATTCAAATTATTTATAAGAAATTATGTTACAGCATATTTTATAAAAATTTCGATAAGAATTGACAAAAAATTAATTAATTACCTGATCGTAAAAGAATGTCAACATTATAGCCATTGTGTTTACTAATATTGCGGTTTAATTTTTTACGTGATTTACTTTTTCGAATAACCGAATATTTCAGGTTATTATTTCTGATCAACGAGTACATTTTATTGTATTGCTTAGACAATTTTAATAATTATACCAATTGAATTCATTAACATACGAATAAAATATTAAAGACATCTAACAATAAAATATTACAAGTAGTCTGGCTAAGAAATGATTTTTGTTTAAATAAATTTTACGAATTGTAGCTGTGTACTCTACGAAAAATTACACCATTTATAAAAAAAAAAAGTGTAGTCGAAAGATAGACAGTCGATAATGTCTGAAAAGTCTCATAGTTTTTTAATTTAGTTAGTCAATAATATCGCTTAGAGGCGCCACTAACAAAAGGTAGTGAGTGTATACATTTTCGTGACTTGATTAAAATATTTTCGAAGCAAAGATAAATAGTATATACACATACACATTACTGAGAATCACCAAAATGTAAAATCACTCAATAATAAGAATTGCAATTTATACATTTATGTCAAATCTGAGTATTTATCGATTAATCAATATTTAAGTGCATTAGCAGCCGATGGGATAAAGATTTTCAAATAATCCTTTCCCGCACACTTCGCTTTTTTTATAATATTCAAGGAAAAAAATATATAAGAGTATTAACGCATGTTTTGAGCCACTCATTTTTGTTTTTAAACCGTTTTTCCGAGTAAGCAATATAATTTATTATAATTGGAGAAAAAGACTTGTTAAATTTGTAAAACTTTTCTATTTCAAGCTCAAATTTAGATGTTTCCGTAGGTCATAAAAATAAAATTTCGAAACAGAAATAATTGAAAATCGAAGTTTTTACAACTATGGTTTCAATCATGCTTTTTTACAAGGACCAAGAGCAAAGCTAATATTTCAATTTAAAAACAGAAATTTTCGAAAGTGAGAAAAATTCTATCTTTAATTTTTATTTTTAACATTATAAAGATTCTAATTAGTTTTATATATTAATGTTCTGATTAAAAATTGTAAAAAATTCGATTTCTTGTAATTTTTGTTTAAATGATTTTTCATATTTTTATCGAAAATTAAAAGTCCTGTCTTATTCTGCAGAAAGAAAGTGCAACTTTTCTCTTATAGTCAAGAAAATAAAAGTGTTTGACATCTGCACGAACCTGGCAAAATAGAGGAAGAAATTAAAAATTTCAGTTACAGATATAATAAATAATAGTATATATATGCCAGCGAGGAAAGTAGTATATCCAAATTCGCGTGTTTGCCACCCTCGCTTTCAGCTTGGGTGAACATTTACACACGGTTAGAAATGTCCTATTTCACCCCCTCAGTGTGTAATATACTATTTTTTTAATACAAACAGGAAAGCCGAAATTTAAAATTGGTCAGCATCGTTTTAAAAATCCGATCGAGATCCTAAATTAAACAATTCTTGCCGATCATTTAATGCCTTCGTTGTTATTGGTACCTGAATATATTTACTGGAATTCATATGATATTCAACTTTAAAAATTGTACCTATAAATCAAATTTTATCTATTACTAAATGTTTAATTTATATTAATTCATAGATGTAATCAACTTTATTTTTTATTAATAGTTTTTATTAAGACAAATTAAATGCTACAGAAATCATAAATTTTTTCTTGGTAAATGATAATGTTGATTTATACTTGGATTATTCTCAACTTTTTACGCTAATTCTTAAAAATTTATTTTAGAATTTAACTTTTTAATTACTAAATATTTTTCTTCAAATACTTTCTTAGAGAATCATTAATAATAACTTTATTGTTAATGCAATTTTAAATAGAACATGGAAAAAAGAAAACTCGAAAAATTATAATATAAAATGTAAAATCGGTCCCGTCATAATCAAAACTAGAAAAATTACAGTTTAAAATAACATTTTTCTAAATTCAATTTTTTAATTTGATATTCAGAGCTTTTAATGTAAATCTTACATTCTACAATGTAATTCTTATAAAATCTGTAATAATTACAATCTGAACTGTAATTTTTCGAGTTTTCTTTTTTTCGTGTAGAAAAAAAATTAGAAGAAAACAAAACAAAACGTCATCACATTGTTGTGGAACTTTCATATAAATAACTTTTATTAATTATTATGAATATTTAAAAAAAAAAATAGAACGCAAACATTGTCACATAGATGAAAACATTATATAAAAGAGTCTCATCAATCGTTATAAGTATTTTAACAATTATATAATTAAAAAGAAATGGAAAATATTATGTCACAATAAATAACGAATTTGGCAAAAGTATCGGTTTTGGCCACTTTGAATTTTGTTTGCTGTTGAGAATATTTTAATGCTAAAATAATTTTAACTAAATTTATGGTGTTATTACGTTTGTAAATTATTCATAAAATGATTTTGATGTCAAATAGCCAAAAAAAAGTAACAGTGGCTACAAACGGTACTTCTACCTTATGGTTTTAATTCCTATTAATTATAGTTCTTTTTTGAACAACTATTATCTTCTGACTTATGTAGAAAAATAGAATCGATGTCTATAAAACGTTAAAAAATTCGAAATCAATCGATTGATGAATTTTGATCAACATATTCGTTAATGCTTCTTTACAGATCCAAAAAGATCTATAGTGATTAAAAATATTTTTTCAATATCACTCGTCCAGACTAAAGATTGTTTCTCTCAACTGAATACTCCTGATGAATTAAATATTATAGACTGTAAGGAGTCGAGCTTTAAATATTTTATGCCATATGTACAGTACATTTTTTCATAAATTTCATAAATTCTTTTCAAAATTTGTAAACCAATATAATAGAAAAATTATTAAGAATATTTTTAGCGTGTTAATGTATAAGTGAATGATATTTTGTAATCATCATATTTTGTAACTGATACCAGGACGAATATTTTTCATACATTATTGGAAAACGAGAATGAGCTCTCTAAAATTCTCGTCTACTATGAGATACTGGTGATATTAAATGATCAGGAACTTAACTTGAGTAAATTCAGTTTTTAACAAAATTCTAATTTTGAATTCTTATTTTTATCACTCCATTGGCTTACCATAGTTCGATTATCGACATTTAGAATGTAAGATGAATAAATTAAAAATCTAGAAATGAAACAAAAATTTCGAACTCATAAATATAGCTCAGTTATGCGAGGACATGTTATCGATTATTAGAATTGATATTCATTGAATTTTTTACTAATATACATAAAATTTTCTCATTGAGTAACCACTTTGTCATGGTCCGGGTATTGTAGTGTGGGATTTTATCTTTTAGTCTTTTTTTATCAATAAATGTTCAAAGTCGTTAACTTAGAGATTTTCTGAACTTTTCTAGCTTAATGCTTTAAAAATTTACTTTAAGGCAGTATTCTAGTCTAGAAGCATGAATTTCAGCTAATTTTTTTAAGTGCTGTAAAAAAAGCAATATTTTTACGATCCATTTTTTTATAAGTTATTTATTAACATTAAAAGAATACAAAAAAAAAAATAAAAAGAGTTAAAAATTCAAAAAATTAGCAGCTGATGAAGTGGGAGGATCTCAAAAAATTGGCACGTGACCATACCCACGATTCCAACCTTCCTAGGAATCGGAAATGAAAAAATAAAAAAGATTATTAATTTAGAGTAATGTCGCCATGACATGAACTACGGTCATTCTCAAATTTTAATTTTTACTATTTTTAAAAATTCGAGTAAATAAAAAAAAATAGAACAAAAAATATTTTTTTTTTTTTCAGACAGTCACCATTTTGCAAAAAAGATTTTTTTTCAACTTTTCCTTAGTTCATGCCATAGTGACATTACTCTAGATTAATAATATTTTTATTTATTTATTTACGATTGCTAGGAGTGTTGGAATCGTGGGCATGGTCACGTGCCAATTTTTTGAGACCCCCCCACTTCATCAGCTGCTAATTTTTTGGATTTACAACTTTTTTTATTTTTTTCTATATTCTTTTAATGTCAATGAATAACTTATAAAAAAATGGATCCGAAAAATATTGATTGCTTTTTTGTGCGGCACTTCGAAAAATTACCTGAAATTCATGCTTCTAGACTAGAATACCCCTTAATAATCTAAGCAATGTCACTTTAATGGTGCTTCTGTGAAAATTTTTCCTGAGACTTTTCAGCAGGAACCGTTCGTGTAATAGCATTCACATCTTTGCCATTACTATCTTGTTCTTCGCCGGCCAAGTCACTGTTACTACGATCCATACTTAGGTTTCCTTCCTTATCGTTACTCATTGCTGACAATAGATCGTTATTTTTATTTTTGCATAGTGTTTGTTGATCTCTAACAGCTGTTTTTTTTAGTAAAATTGAAATTTCATCAGTCCATAATTTGATAAAATCATCTGCTTTTTTTTTTTCTTTTTGATTTTCTTTCCGTATACACTCTGATCGGTATTTATTCGCACATTTCTTGACTGAAGAAGTTAATCTTGTAGCATTTGAAGAGACATCAAATCTCATTGTTTTTCTATTCCATTTAGCTACCTCCTTAACAGCTTCTACTGCAGTTTTCAGGTGCTTAGGATTCAACAATGATGCATAATCAGTAATTTTTGGCTCAATCTTTCTAGCAACTATCAAATGTTTAGCCAAGGATCTTAACTCAGCTCTTATCATAATATGATCACGTACTTCAATACATTTTTCACACATTTCATTACCATAGAGAACTAAAAGTTCGTCAAATGCAATGATATTTTTAAGTTCACCTTCTCTTAATACTGAAAACACATCACGACGAAGTACTTCATTTGCACGTGGGTGCATGTAACCTGTCTTACGCCGACATTTTTTAAGAATATCTCGTGCACCTTTTTCATGCTTATCATCACATTTAACATAATGAAGTCGGATAGTTGCTTTAGAATAGAAACCTTGACAATTAGCACAACAAACATAATCATCTGCCGTCTTATGTTTAAATCGTTTTCCTCTCTGACGACGTCTAGCGACCATCAGATGACCTGTATTCAAGTCACTGTGCATATTGTGCATGAATGTGCCTTGGTTTCGAATTCTCGCTATACTCTTCCTTCGTTCCTTCGTATTTTTCTTAAGAGACACAATTTCTTGAACATATTGGTGATCGCGATGTTTCAACTCAAGATGGCGAGCAAACTTTGTTTGTATAGTTTGGCAATAGGGGCAAAAATATTTTTTTGTAGTTTTAGGTTGTTTATGTTTTTTTGAACATAAAATTTTCAAATTTCTGACGTCAACAGAAGGCACAATTTCGAAAGATATTGATTCATCTTCAAGATCAAATTCAGATGAAGATTTTGTAGCTTTAGTAGCCTCAACATAAGTCGCATTGGTATTAATATTAATGAGACTTGTGTTCTGCCTATAATTAGTGTCTTCTTTAGAATTTTCAATTACAATGCCGGTTTTAATAGTACCAATGACTTCGGATTTAGTGTCAACTTGATTGCTGAGAGAGCAATCGATATTAAAATTTGAAAGCTGATGGCAAGTATCTGGTATTCGTTGAATTTTATTATCATCAAAGCTGTTGTTCAAATCGACAGATATTTCATGTTGATAGCTATTACTTAATCTTTTGTGTTCATCATCGAGCTCGTGAGAATCTTTTAACCAGCTATCTCCAATCATTCTGGCTATACTTGAAGCTCCACTAGGTACACTACTTTCGGTATTATTAGCATTGAAATCTGAATCATTAATATCGATAGTAGTTGACTTATCAGAATTTTGTTTGTTCAGATGCTGATTAAATAATTCCTTTACTATTTCCTGAGGATATTGCACTTTTGGGAGTCCAATATTTAATTTTGGTAATTGCAATGGTTCATTAGGAGTAGACGTGATTACTGAAATATCTCTATCGATTTTATTGTCAGCAGTGAGGCTAGTAGTCAGTTGTTCTTCACTTGAGTAATCCATATCATAGTCATTTAAAACTAGTTCCAGGGATTTTAATTTTTTACGAAAAATAACTAACTCTCTTCTACATTCTGAAACAAAAATTAATAGATTAGAATAAAAAATAAAGGAAAAAATTGATAATAAAAATTAAAATTTAAAACCAGTTCATTTTTGACAAACCGTAAGAATTGTGCACGGAGTTTTTTCATACTATATTTAAAATCAATTTATACATTAAAATTTCCAACCAATTAATATTTGATTAATAATGGCCAAAAGAAAGTCATTTGAAAAAAAGTTTTTGTTAGATATAAATTGAAAATTTAATTATTACACGAAAACGACAAAAAAATTATACAAAATTTAAGAATATACTTTATAAGAATAACAGTATAAACCGGAAATACATGCATTTTTGCCACAAAACATAAACTAACATGCACACAAATTTATGTTGAGTGTTGCACAGGGATCCTTCTTCCAACAGGACGTTGAATAGGTCCCATATACCTTGCTTTGCGGCTAAGTGGATTGCTGCTTGACCTTCTCTATTTTTCGCTGATAGATCCACTCCTTGTCGAATCATGTGATATAGCATTCTTCTGCTCGTGACTCTTACTCTTCTTGACCCAAAATCTCTGTTTAATATTAACTCATGTATTGGCCGGTTACCGCTGTCATCATTGTCGGCGTCCAGTCGGGCTCCCCGGAATATAAGAAGCCAGGCTTCCTCCATTAGTTCTCTGCCTAGAGCTCTACACAAGGGCACTGTTGAATTTTTTTGATCTGCTTCATCTATTTTGGCTCCTAATCTGATTAACTCCCTCGCTGATGCCTTCCTCCATTTGGCCAGGACTTTCCCTAAAAGTGTGTAGCCGTAGTTCCATTCTGGTACGTATCCCAGGCCATAGTCCTGCACGATGTTGGTTATTTGACTGATGTCTTCGTCCATGACTGCCGTGATCATCCTCCTGTTTACTGCCTTGACGTCCATGATTTCCTGTTGTATTCGTGTATTTTCCAAAAAAAAATATTTAGTACCTGTCAACATATAATTTTGCGTTTTGTTTAATGACAGGAGTATAATTTTATTTATCTTCATGCAGAGTTTATATTTAATAGCAAGTCTTCAGGTTCGGAGTCTGGAGCTGTCTGCGTCAGTTTGATCTTGTCCTGATGTACCACCCGAAGCTTCCCTCTTACATTTATTTCGACGTTATCATTATCACAAACTCTGGTTATTTCATATGGACCCTCATAATGATATTTCATCTTATCTGTCCGCGGCTCTTTTAATAGCCACACCTTCATACCTACTTCGAAGGCTCTTTCTTTCGCGTTGCGGTCGTAGTATTTTTTTGATTTTCTTTTTGCATTTTCTAAATTTGTCCTCGCAAGTCTTTGAGTCGTTTCTAGCATTTCTACTAGATTAGTCAAATAGTCGTGGTAGGTTTTACCAGCCGTATCCGCTCCTAACGAAAATTCAGACGGTATACTTGCAGTTCGCCCGAATACTAGTTCATGAGGTGTGTAATTGGTTGCTTCATGAACTGACGTGTTATATGAGAACATTGCGAAGTCCAGCCAGTCGTCCCACTCCCTATTTTCGTCGATGAAGGTTCTCAGGTACTCTGTTAACGAATGATGACTCCTCTCAATGGAACCGTTGATCTGCGGGTGGTATGCGGTTGTATTAAGATGTCTAATTTTAAATAACTTACACAGGCTTTGCATAGTTTCACTCATGAAGTTCGTTCCTTCATCTGTCAAAATTGCTTGCGGTGCTCCAAATAAACAGATAACTTTCTCTGCTAATGCCTTCGCGATATCTCCCGCTTCTTGACGATTCAGCGGAATGGCGATGGCGAACTTTGTTAATAGATCCTGTACTGTCAATATGTATCTATAACCCTGTCTTGTTAATTCACGTGGCCCGTAGATATCCATAGATATTTTCTCGAAGGCTACCTCTGGAGTATCGGTGATAACCATGGGTTTTTTTGGTTTTACACGTACTAGTTTTCGTTGTTGACAAATAAAACAGGTCTTGATGTAATTCCTTACATCCTGCTGCATAGTTCTCCAATAGAATTGGCTTCTTACGCGGCGATACGTCTTTGTCATGCCCTTGTGTCCTCCTACAGCTGATGTATGGTGATCTCTTATCAGTGATCTTCTATTGGTAGCTTTCGGCACTTCTATTTTTCCACTGCATAAAATTATCTTCATTTCTGTATTCGAAAATGTCTCTCTTAATCTTGATACGTAGTATGCTTGCATCGTTTTACTGAGTAACTCGATCCCTGTAGGCATTCGTAGTGCTTTGCATTGTTTTTCTTCGGCCAGCTGTTTCAACAATAACACGACTGTGTCCAACACTTCTTCATCTGTTCGACCGATAGCGTTGGCTGCATATATGATCCCAAATCCCCATCTTTTTCTTTTATTTATCATTAACACGTCACCTTTGTCTAAATTCTCCTCTTGAATATTACCCATATTTATCCACTTCATTTCTAGAAGTACGTCAACTAACTCTGAATTTATATCTCCACTGGCAGGTAGGAAAAATACGAAGTTGTCGTTGATGTCTGTCACATGTTGCCTGCTGTATTTTACATTCGATTCTTCTTCTGGGTCGGTGCGGTATCCTTCTGGCACATTTAACTCGGGATGCGTTGGATATATGGTATCACTGTCATCTGAACTCGTCTCTAACTCCTTGTCCTGCGGTCCAGATCCTATTACTCTGTTTGGTTCGTCATCACCTTCGTTGATCACTGCTTCTTCTCGTTCCGGTGGCTGGGACCTGCCTCCTTCTGTTTCCGATGCTGAGTCTGTATCTTTGTCACTTTCCAGATCTTCTATCTACGTGGGATTCTTTTCCGAATTCAGCATCAGATGTCGAGTCATCGCTGGACTGCTCTTTTCTGTTCAGCGTCCGTTTTTTGCTTCGGGCTATCTTCCTTGGACCGCCCTGCTCCGTTGAAGATGGATCTGTGGTTGCCTTCCTTCCTCTTTTCGCCATGTCTATTTCTGCTAACGGCAGAAGTTGACCGTTTTCGTCTCGTACTGGGTTCCTGGAGAGCGCGTCTGCATTTGAATTGCTCTTACCTGAACGATGTACAATAGTGTAATTGTATTCTTCCAATCGATCTACCCACCGCCGTAGATGTTCGCCAGGACTCTCCGTTGACTTCAGCCACGCTAAAGGTTGAAGATCAGTGACTAAAGTGAAATTCCTGCCATAGATATATGGCCTAAATGTTTCTATAGCGTACATTATCCCGAGCAGTTCTTTCTTCGTCACATTATAATTTCGCACAGCTGCTGACATTGCCCTTGAAGCGTAACTTATCGCTCTGTCTTCTCCAAGCTTACCTTGACTTAATATTGCTCCCACTGCATATTCTGACGCATCTGTTGTGACTATGAACGGTTTTTCGAAATCCGGATATTGTAACGTGACTCCTTCGCATAACTCCTTCTTCAATATTTTAAATGCCTTCTCCTGAGCCTCCCCCCATATAAAAGAAGTGTCCTTTTTAAGCAGATCTGTTAATGGTTTGGCCTTTCCTGCAAAATTCCTGATGAATCTTCTGTAATAGCCGGCTCATCCCAGGAATTCTCGCACTTTCTGCAGCTTCCACTTTTGTCGGGTTCGGTCTGACTCCATCCGCACTGATGATGTGACCTAAGTATGTGACTTCTCGACGTAGAAATTCACACTTGGACGGTTTTAATTTCATTCCTACTTTCTTCAATCTGTCAGCAAATTTTTCGTATTTTTGGCGATGCTCTCCCAGCGATCTTCCATATATTACTCCGTCGTCCATGTAAACGAATAATATTTCTCACTGTAAACCTGATAACACACACTCCATTGTGCCCTGAAATGTTGGTGGAGCACCCTTGAGTCCCATTGCCAGTCTTTTATAATGATTGACGGTTTTAATTTCATTCCTACTTTCTTCAATCTGTCAGCAAATTTTTCGTATTTTTGGCGATGCTCTTCCAGTGATCTCCCATATATTACTCCGTCGTCCATGTACACGAATAATATTTCTCCCTGTAGACCTGATAACACACATTCCATTACATTCCACATTACATTTGTGCCCTGAAATGTTGGTGGAGCTCCCTTGAGTCCCATTGCCATTCTTTTATAATGATAATGGCGCATTGGAACCGAGAATGCTGTTTTATGTTTATCTTCCTCTGCCAGTGGAATCTGATGAAATCCTGAATCAAGGTCGAAAACGGAGAGGAACGTAGCGCCGCCGAGTTGATCAAGTATATCTCGAATATCAGGTAGCGGATATGAATTCGGGATTGTTTTATCATTTAGTTTTCGAAAATCTATCACCAGCCTCCAATTTTTCGATCCGTCGGGTTTCGGTTTCTTGGGCACGATCCATACCGGCGAACTGTATGGTGAATCGGAAGGTTCGATTATGTCAGCGTCCAGCATGCCTTGTATTTGCGTTTTTAATTCATCTTTTAAATTATGTGGCATTCGATATTGTTTAACATTTATTGGAATATCGTCAGTTGTCCGAATTCTGTGTGGTGGTACTTTCGCTGCTTGCAGTTTTTCCCCGGGCAGTATATATATGTCGGGCTCGTACAGAATATTTTGACGTACCATTTTTAATTCCTCTTCCTCCAGATGTTCTGTTGAAATAATCTCAAGTATTTTGTCTGCTCGCTCTTGTCTTGTCTCCCTTTCCGCACTTACTTCACAAACACTATATATTTTAACTTCTTTCAATTTTTCTTCAAATTCTTCAATTTCCAGGTATGGCACTGTGAATATGTGTTCTTCATCTGTTGTGTTGTAAGCATACAGGCATGCTTTCCCGTTGTTGACAGCCACGACTGCGTCTCCTAAATAAACGCCGGGTGCTATATCACATCGCTGAATATACCCCTCTTTTTCGACATTGATCACTTTGACATGTACCAGCTGCACACATCTTTTGAGTATTCTGATGATCTCTTCCTGGAATTTAAAGTTTTTATCGCCAAGCGTTAAGGTTTTGTTTTTGAAGTCTATCTTCACTCCCTGCTCTCCCAGGAAAGGTAATCCCAGGATTCCGTCTTCTGTTAAATTAAATTCCTCTCCTACGACATCGTAGGTGGTTGTTCGGCCTTCGATTACCAATTGTACTTGACCTAAACTTATTACTGCTTCTGATGTGATCCCCTGAAGTCTCGTTCTTTTTGATTGATCTACTTTGACATTCGCTCCCAGCATGCTGTCTTTTATAAGGTTTATTTCGGCTCCAGTGTCTATTAAAAATGTTGCTCTTCCGCCGTTGACTTCTTCTGCGTGGAATTTTATTTTTGTATATATTTTCCCGCGTTTGTTGTTTTCCGAGATTTTTGCGTCGGCCGTTTCAGCAGGGAGTATTGCTGCCCCGGCCTTCTCTAGTTTAAATGTCTTGAGTTGTACCTTGATTCTTGTTGACCTCGGTTCTGCTGATACCGTCCTTGCTGCGCTTGCTGCTGCCACTGATTCTGCGGTGATCGCTGGTTTTGCTGCCACGATTGTTGTTGCCATTGATTTTGGAATGATTGTTGATCCTGTTGCCATGGCTGTTGTTGATACTGCGGGCCCGTTGATCCATCTCTACGGTCATCTGCTGGTCGTTGCTGCCACTGATTTCTTCTGTCTTGATAGTTGTAACCTCTTCCTTGTCCCCTGTAGTTGTCTTGATACCCTCGACCGGCTTGATTATTGTTGACATAATAATTATTACCGTATGATCTTCTGTTGTCGAGATTACCTGCGTTATCGCGGTTGTTGTTCCTATACAGCTGTCCACTTCCTCGAGGATTGAAAGATCCTTGCCGTGCCTGTTGTCTTTCATCTTCAACTGGGCAATTACGTATGTAATGTCCTACCTCTCCGCATCCATAGCATTTTGGCCCTTCTTGATCAATTTTGGCTGCATCGTTCACAACGGTGAATATCGATGGTTCTTCCCTGGCTGCCCCCTCACTGAACTTCTTTATTGATTCTTCGGCCTGTAATTCTCCCCCGTATGTTGCACACCTGATTCTAGCGTGATCTCTCTCTCTCTGCGGCGAACCTTGTCCTCTCTTAATCTGTTCATTGCGTCTGTTTTTTCACTCTGGGTCTCGGCTTCCAGTGCTATTTTCAATGCCTCCGCAAGGTTCCTGGGTTTCTGGGTAGAAACTGCGAATGATAGCTGCGGTGCAAGTCCTACAACGAATGTTTCTAGGGCTGCTGCATTTAGATCATTCTTCCGATATTGTTTTTGATCCGCTGGCAGTGCGCTCCTGTCAATTTTGTTAGTTGCTTGACTTCTCATACTTTCTATTCGCGCCCCGAATTTTGCTACGCTCTCCCTCTTTTCCTGCAATACTTTTGTTAGCCGATTTAATATTGCGAAAAAGTCGTCGGTACGCCCAAAATTTGGTCGCAATTTTTCTATAACTTCATCAATTGTTTCCGCTGTTTTCATGACTGTTTTCATACTGCCAACCGCAACGCCTGAAAGTCTGGACGCTAATTCAAAAATGAAGGTTCCTTCATCTCCGGCTTTTAACTTCGGAGTACAGTATTCAATAGCATCGATAAATGGTTCAACATCGCCCTCTCCTGAAAATACCGGAATGTGTCTCATAAGCGATATGATGCGCTTCAGCCGCCCTTCTTCTGTTTCCATCGTCACCGCTGTTTCTCTTGATAATTCTTCTTCTGGTTCGCTGTCCTGGACACCGATCCCTAAAATGTCCTCTAACGTCTGTTCGTGTATTAGTGCGTCAAATGAAAGATCATCAGTAGTAATGTTAGAACTTTCGGAACTATCGGCAGAGTCGCGTGATATGTTATCGCGCCACCCGTCGAACCGCGCCTGCCGATCCTCGACAACAGATTCTTTTATAAGATCAATTTTTGCGACTTACCTGAGTGCCAAGATGCTCAGTTGAATTGCGATCTGCATTTACTGTACTCCCGTGCCCTTTTCTAAATGATTGGCCGTTTTTCCTATTTCTCGGAGCCCTGTTGATGACGCATTCTTTTATTGCTGGCCTTGACTCGTCCTCTGCGTGGCTTGCGTCTCTCTTCTCTGTATTTGATGCTTCTTCTTCTTTATTTCTCGATTCTGGCGACACTTATTTGAACCTTCTCACCTTTCCCACTTCGTATCCTTATTTCTCTGTAATCCTTATCTTTTGCGGCACTTGTTTGAACTCTCACTCTCTTTTTCCATTTATTTTCTTATTTCACTGTAGTCCTTATCTTTTTGGGGCACTTGTTCATTCACTCTTTTTATTTTAATCACTCTTCTATATTCAGTAAACTTATTTTTTCAATTGCACTTTATTTCAATTCTTCTTATTTCAATCACTTTTCTTTTTCAATAATTTTCTCTATTATGTCACTTTTCTCTCAATTATTCTTCTTTTCTGGATTCACTTTTCTTTTTCACTTATTTTCTTATCTCGATACTTTTCTTATTTTCAATTAATCTTCTTTTTCTGAATTACCTTTACCATTTCGCTTATTTTCTTGTTTCATGTTACGTCCTGGGACGCCACAAATTTCTTCGACTGCTTGTTTGTACGGTCAGACAACTGAATGCCTTTACCCTGGGAGTGGCAGTCACACTTGTTGACATTCATAACAATAAAGCCGAGTTGATAATGGATAATGAGTTTCATTCCTGTATGCATCTAACCAATTTTTCCGTTTAACATAATTCGATGGAACATTATTAAAAATTTTTTCTGGTGTCGATTTACCAGTATTTCTACACGTTAAACCTATACACCAACAAAAATTGTTTTTTGACTACATTTAAAATGATTAAATACTATTATTTTATTATAAACAACACTACAAGATCTTTTTTTAATCAAGTACAATTCAGCACAACAACTGTTTACACCTGCCACGTGCGTACAAGAGAAATTGGGGCTTAAAATTTCAAATGAAATAAGCATCGTGACGTCACATACACGAGATTAAGCTTACTATTAATTGAAATATCAGCTTTTTTTATTTATTTGATTATTTAAATTTTTAAGAACAAAATCGAGAAATTTTTTTTTCAAAAATTTTAAAAAAATATACAGAATGTAAAAATATCTAAACTTAATGAATACCAAAATCATGGAAATACCCAATTATAGGGTACCTCATAAGTCATCCACTGTCCTTGTTAATGTTTATTGAACCTATTTTGACCTTGTATGACCTTGAAAAAAAAATAAAAGTAGATCAATCATCAGTGTTATGGTTTAAGGCCAAAAAAATCAGGTTTCTTTATGCCTTTTAATTTTTTTATATTTCTTGAAATATACACATTATCTCTGAGTCAACCTCTGTCCTTCTTATTTTTTATTGAATCTATTTTGAACTTGTATGACCTTGAAAAATTAATAAAAGTAAGTCAAACCCAAGTACAATTGATTTAAGCCCAACAAATGAGGTTACTTTACGGCCTAAAATTTTCTTATGGTCCTTAAAAATTACAAGGTACTTCCTGAGTAATTCTCCGTCCCTATGAATTTTCGATAAACCTTTTCTGACCTTGTATGACCTTGAAAAAACTATAAAACTAGGTAAATTGCTAGTAAAATTGATTAAGGCCAAAAAAATCAGGTTTTTTATGCCCTTAAATTTTTTTTTGGTCTTTTTGAATTTCAAGGTACCTGCTAAGTTATTCTCCATCCCTCTTGATGGTTAATGAACCTATTCTGACCTTGTATGACCTTGAAAAATTAATATAAATAGATCAATCCTTAGTTTTATGGATAAAGGCAAAAAAATCAGGTTTCTTTATGCCCTTTAATTTTTTTATAGTCCTTGAAATATACACAGTATCTCTGAGTCATCCTCTATCCCTCTTATTTTATATTGAATCTATTTTGAACTTGTATGACCTTGAAAAATTAATAAAAGTAGGTCAGACCCAAATACAATTGATTTATGCCCAAAAAATAAGGTTACTTTACGCCCTAAAATTTTTTTATGGTCCTTAAAAATTACAAGGTACCTCCTAAGTCATTCTCCGTCCCTCTGAATTTTCGATAAACCTGTTCTGACATCGTATGACCTCAAAAAATCAATGAAACTAGGTAAATTGCTAGTAAAATTGATTAAGGGCCAAAAAAATCAGGTTTTTTATGCCTTTAAATTTTTTTTTGGTCTTTTAAAATTACAAAGTACCTCCTGAGTCATTCTCTGTCTCTCTGAATTTTTGATGAACCTATTCTGACCTTGTGTGACCTGGAAAAATCAATACAAGTATGTAAAACCCAAGTATTATCGATTGAGACTCAAAAAATCGGGTTTCTTCATGCCCTTAAATTTTTTATGTTGTTATAAAATTACAGGGTACCTCCTGGATCATCCTCCGTCCCTCTTAATATTTATTCATCCTATTTTGACCTTGCAAGATCTTGAAATATTAAGAAAAGTATGTCAAACCGAAGGATAATGGAATTACGCTCAAAAAATCAGGTTTCTTTATGCCCTTAAATTTTTGTATAGTCTTTTAAAATTACAGGTCATTTCCTGAGTCATTTTCTCTCTCTGTTAATTTTTATTGAGCCTATTTTTACCTTAGATGACTTTGAAAAATTAATGAAAATAGGTCAAACGCAAGTAGAATTTATTTAGGCCCAAAAAATCCGGTTTCTTTATGATCTAAAATTTTTTTATAGTCCTCAAAAATCGCAGGCAACCTCCTTAATCGTCAACTGTCCATCTCAATTATTATTAAACTTTGTTTGATCTTGTATGTAGGTCAAACCCAAGTAAAATTAAATTAGGCCCAAACAATTAGGTAATTTAATGCCCTAAAATTCTTTTTTGGTCTAATGAAATTACAGGGTACCTCCTGAGTAATCCTCCGTCCCTTCGAATATTTGATGAACCTATTCTGACCGTGATTGACCTTGGAAAATTAATAACAGTAGGTCAAATTTAAGTTTTATGGATTAGGGTGAAAAAAATCTGGTTTTTTTATGCCCTTAAATTTTTTTAAGATCCTTGAAAATCACAGGGTACCTCATAAGTCATCCACTGTCCTTGTCAATGTTATTGAACTTATTTTGACCTTGTATGACCTTGAAAAATTGATAAAAGTAGGTCAAAACAAGTACAATTGATAGAGGCCGAAAAAAACAGGTTTCTTGATGCCTTAAAGTTTTTTTTGAAGCCCTCAAAAATCACAGGACACCACCTGTGTTATTTTCCGCCCCTCTTAGTATTAAGTGAACCTAATTTGACTTTGTGACCTTAAAAAATATCAAAAAGTAGGTCAAACTCAAGTAAAATTGATCTAGGCCTAAAAAATCAGGTTTTTTCATGCCCTTAAATTATTTTATGGTTTTATAAAATTATAGGATACCTCCGGAGTTATCGTCCGTCCCTCCGAATGTTTAATAAACCTATTATGACTTTGTATGACCTTGATTAATTAATAAAAGCAGATCAATCATGAGTTTTGTGGATAAAGGCCAAAAGAATAAGGTTTCATTCTGTCCAATTTTTTTATAGTCCTTGAAATATACACAGTATCTCCTTTTCAAGTCGCCCTCTGTCATTCTTATTTTTTATTGAATGTATTTTGAACTTGTATGACCTTGAAAAATTAATGAAAGTAGGGCAAACCCAAGTACAATTGATTTAGGCCCAATGAATAAGGTTACTTTACGCCCTAAAATTTTTTTATGGTCCTTAAAAATTACAAGGTACCTCCTGAGTAATCCTTCGTCCCATTGAATATTTGATGAACCTATTCTGACCTTGTAAAAACTTGGAAAATTTATAACAGTAGGTTAAACTTAAGTTTTATGAATTGGGACCAAAAAAATCAGGTTCTTTATGCCCTTTAATTTTTTTAAAGTCCTTGAAATATACACAGTATCTCTGAGTCTTCCTCTGTCCCTCTTATTTATTATTGAATCTATTATGAACTTGTATGACCTTGAAAAATTAATAAAAGTAGGTCAAACTGAAGTAAAATTTATTTAGGCCCAAAAAATAAGGTATCATTATGACCTAAAATTTTTTTATAGTCCTTGAAATATACACAGTATCTCTGAGTCGTCCTCTGTCCCTCTTATTTTTTATCGAATCTATTTTGAACGTGTATGACCTTGAAAAATTAATAAGAGTAGGTCAAACCCAAGTACAATTGATTTAGGCCCAAAAAATAAGGTTACTTTACGCCCTAAAAATTTTTTATGGTCCTTGAAAGTTACAAGGCAACTCCTGAGTTATTCTTCATCCCTCGGAATTTTCGATGAACCTTTCCTGACCTTGTATGACCTTGAAAAATCAATAAAACTAGGTAAATTGCTAGTAAAGTTGATAAAGGCCCAAAAAATCACGTTTCTTCATGCCCTTAAATGTTTTTATCATCTTATAAAATTACAGGGTACCTCCTGAGTAATTCTCCGTCCCACGCAATATTTATTAGTTCTATTTTGACCTTGCAAGATATTGAAATATTAAGAAAAGTATGTCAAACCGAAGGATAATGGAATTAGGCCCAAAAAATCAGGTTTCTTTATGCCTTAAAATTCTTTTATGGTCTTTTGAAATTACAGGGCATCTCCTAAGTCATTTTCTCTCCCTTTAAATTTTTATTGAGCCTATTTTTACCTTAGATGACCTTGAAGAATTGATGAAAGTAGGTCAAAACCAAGTAGAATTGATTTAGGCCCAAAGAATCCGGTTTCTGTATGCACTATAATTTATCCGAACAAAAACAGTTTCACTGTAAAAAATTGCGCCAAGTCCACGTTCATAGAACTCATCTCAATAACATTTGCACTTTACAAAAAAAATAAGGCTCGTTTTAATAATTTTCATTCTCTACAAAAAGATGTGAAATCAAAAAAAATACCAAGAAACCGTCATAATGTTGAAAAAATTGAAAAAAAATTTGTTGAAAATTAAAAAATTAAAAAAAAAATTTTTTATCGTACTTGGCGCGCGTCATTGAGTACCCCAAATTTTTTCAGGATAAATATGTTGGGTAAACATCCTTTTAATGTTGAGAAATTTATAAGTAAGTGAACATATATTATTTGATAATAAGTTTTACAAAAGTTAGGTAAAATCGACATGTCATACGCAGTTATGCAAACTACATACAATTCGATACGCATGCACACGATGGGTCGGTTGCATTGTGAGAATTGTATTTATATACTAAAAAATAAAACATATGGCCGACTACATTGGGAAAATGCGGTGTGAGTGCCAATCAAAATGTGTTAATTACAATTAAACGAAGCAATATCAAGCTTTAATATTACATAAGGTTCTTCATTAAAGATTTATGACGAAGCTAAAAAAAAATGAATCAAAAAATTCTATATAATTTCAGGTTTCTTGAACACACCACCATATTGACAGTTGTTTTCACTAAAGATCTAAAAAAAAATTTTAAAAACGGGTTTTTTCACTAAAACTGATAATTAATACACTAAGCAACGTTTTCAATGAGTGCAGTATCCTTGACTAATGTAAATCTATATAAATATATAATATGATTATATACATACAAGCAAAATCGTTTTTTCTTGGATCGAAAATCTTCCGAAAAAATTTAGGGTACTCAATGACGCGCGCCAAGTACGATAAAAAATTTTTTTTTAATTTTTTAATTTTCAACAAATTGTTTTTCAATTTTTTCAACATTATGACGGTTTCTTGGCATTTTTTTGTATTTCACATCTTTTTGTAGAGAATAAAAATTATTGAAACGAATCTAATTTTTTTGTAAAGTACAAATGTTATTGAGATGAGTTTTATGAACGTCAACTTGGCGCAATTTTTTACAGTGAAACTGTTTTCGTTCGGATATCTATTTTGTTAAAGTGGGTTGAATTTATAAAAATAAAAAGTAGGAAATAATTCAAAATGGATATTAAGAAAAAAAAATTATCTTATTCTAAATCGAATAAATCATACCGCAAAACAAGCGTCAGAAACAGATTAAAGAAGTATGTATGCTTATCTTTCTACGTATTGCTATTGGTAGCTGTAAATATTTAAATTCCACTTAGATCAATCGATTCGCAATTTACTCTAAATATCTCATAATAGTGCGATGTAAAAAAGGCGGTGTTAATTGTGATGTCAATTTAAAATTGCTTGATGTTAAATTGGAATAACACTGATGATAACAGTCACATTAAATCAGTCTATAAAAAAATTTATTGTTAGATAACGATTAAAATAAAATCGGAATATATATTTCGCGAGATAAATCCGTAGTAATTTTTGAGTATATGTAAATTTATCTGTGAAAAAAATTCTAATATTGTACTAAAATAAATTTTTATGTACTCGAAACGAGTTTTACATACTAAAATTTTTTTTCTGTAAGCTCAAAACATCATTATAAACTATGACAGAAATTTGCTGGATTAATATAAGTCAAATTTCGATTTTCGAAAAAAATTATTTTAAAAAATAACACGGGTCAACATGAAATTTGACTTTGATTACAAAGCATTAAATTTCGGTAGTTTAGGTCGTAATAAGACGGAAAAAAAATATATGGCATGAAAAAGTTTGCTTTTGTTCTTAGAAGACTGATTAAACGAAATTTTTGAAAATCTCGGATTAAAAAACTCGG
Organism: Cotesia congregata; assembly: GCA_905319865.3. Classification (NCBI taxonomy): domain Eukaryota; kingdom Metazoa; phylum Arthropoda; class Insecta; order Hymenoptera; family Braconidae; genus Cotesia; species Cotesia congregata. The sequence continues at coordinate 11,158,717 of CAJNRD030001123.1, forward strand.
AGAAAGGATGACCCAGGAGATACTGTGTATATTTTAAGAAAGATGAAAAAATATTAGGGCAAAAAGAAACCTGATTTTTTGGGCCTCAATCGATAATACTTGGGTTTCACCAACTTTCATTAATTTTTCAAGATCATACAAGGTCAGAATAGGTTCATCAAAACTTTGGAGGGACGTAGGATCATTCAGAAAGTACCCTGTGATTTAATAAGACCAAAAAAAAATTTAAAGGCGTGATGTAACCTGATTTTTTGGGCCTCAATAAATTGTACTTAGTGTTGACCTACTTTTATTAATTTTTCAAGAACATACAAGGTCAAAATAGGTTCAATAAAAATTGAGAAGGACAGTGCGAGACTTAGGAAGAAAATGGGTACAAGGGAAATTTTCTTCCAAAGAATTTTTTTATATTTTAATTCTCGTCATTAAATGTTATTTATTATTATTATTTTTTTTTGTTTAGTATTATAATTTTTTCAATTTTTGTTTTGTTTGTTTTCATTTAATTTTTTTTTTTAATTTAAAATAAGTTAGTAGTTGTTATTTAATTTAATTTTTCGTTAAGTTTAACAATTATTTAATAAATATGGCGTTACAACTGAACATCATATCTGAAGGTGCCTATATTAATAGTGGCGCTTAGATGTTACCAAATATCCAAGAAAGTAGTTACTATTGTTGTATCCGAAGGTGCTCATATTAATAGTTATGACTATGACAACGAACTAAAGTCGTGTACAATTTTACATATGGCAGCAAGAAATGGTAAATAAAGCTATGCTAGAAATTTTATTAAAGGAAGGTGCAGATGTTCAAGCGCGTGATGAGAAGGACGAGACACCTATTCACGTAGCTATTACTAAAGAAAATACCTAAGCTGTTGGACTCCTCATTCAACATGTCGCTGATGTCCACTCGGTTAGTCCCAAGTGGGAAACAGGATTCACCTCGTTGCATCAAGCCATTGTTAATAACAAGAAAGACATTGTAAATATATTAATATCTTGACTGTGGTGAAATAATAAAAATTCTGCTAGATAATGGAGTCTACGTGGATACTTTAGATCGGAATGGCAAAACTCCTTTAATTATCTCGTTTTTAAATGTTGTTTATTATTATTTTTTTTTGTTTAGTATTAAACTTTTTTCAATTTTTGTTTTGTTGTTAGTGTTTATTGAAGAATTTTTTTTTTAATTGAGAATAAGTGATTAATAATAATTTCATTTAATTTTTTGTTTAGTTTAAGATAGGGTAATCATTTAATAATGTATAGCATGCTACACATAGCCTGCTTTCATCGTCAGAATGAAAGGGGTTAAATTATTAATCTCGTTTGATTAATTATCTCGTTATTTAAATTTTGTTTATTGTTATTATTTTTTTTTTAGTATCATAATTTCTTCAATTTTTGTTTTGTTGTTTGTGTTCATTTAAGTATTTTTTTTTAATTTAGAATGAGTGATTAGTAGTAATTTCACCAAATAAAAAAATTCGCTTGTGATAAAAGTTATCTTCTGATACAAAAATGAGTCTATTTTTTTATTTTTTAATTCTCGTAATTAAGTGTTGTTAATATAATATTATTTTTTTTTGTTAAGTATTAAAATTTTCTAATTTTTTATTTGTTTTTGTTTTCATTTAAGTTTTTTTTTTTTTAATTCAGAATAAGTTATAAGTAGAAATTTCATTTGATTGTTTGTTTAGTTTAAGATAGGGTAATCATTTAATTAATAGTAGAGGTTGAAATAGTCAAAACTATGCAAAAAAATTACAATCTATAGAATGGAATTTTTTTTTGACTCAGTGTTATAATTATTTAAATCTTAATTTTTTGGTTTGAGTTCGTTTAAATATTTTTTTTTCAATTTAAAATAAGTTATTGGTAGTAGTTATTTCATTAAAGTTTCAATTTACTTTTTTTGTAAGAAAAATACATAAGCACTTTTAGAATTCGCAGGCCATCTTACTGATTGTACAGTCTCATCATCTATTTGGATCCATGATAAATTATGTTTAATCATCGCAACATGATGATTTTCAGAATTACCATCTTTTGAAGAGTTAAATATAGCACTTACAACAGCATAGTTTGCATTACATAATGATATTTTTGCTTTGGGTACCGATTTTATAAATTCTTTTTTTCTGTTTGTCAATTTATTTTTTTCCTTTTACGGACAAAACTAATTTCACAACTAATATCTGTTGCAAAGAATTTAATGGAATTTTTGTTAGCGTATCTTTGGCTTCTTTACAATTTTCACAAAATTTGAAACTAGTAAACCAATATCCAAATGATGAATCAATTAATTCTTGTAGTTCAAATGTTTTTTTCTCATCATGTATTGAAATTTGTAATACATTTTCTAATACACTATAGGAATTGGAATAACTGCACGATTTGCATCGATCATTAATTTCTAATTTAAATTGCACTGAATTTCTAATATCACAATTATCTTCACAAATTTTAAGAAATACTGACACAGGGTCATTATTTGTAATAGAACAAGACTGCTCTATTAATGACTCTTTAATGTCACTGGACTTTAAAAGTAATTCGCGATCATTGTATTTGCTAAATAAATTACTAAGTTTATTGTTGACAGAGTGATTCTCTAGGCCTTGATTGATTAATAATGGTCTAATTATTGTATTATTAAACATACATTGAATAATTGAATTAAGACCATCAGAATCGTTATCACAGTTTTCGATACCTCGAAATTCTAGTAAATTAAGAGAAGCTTTTTTCGCATTTTTGGGTTCAATTTGAATAGAATGTTCATCAACTGCCCAAATCATGTCCCATACTTTTTGCCACCGTGTATCAGGAATTGGTATGGTAGGTAAATCAGACCGATAAATTTTTCTTAAACGATTATATTCTTTAATTGCTGAAGAGCTTGCTTTAATGGAATGAGGATCAAAATTGATTAAATGTAATCCACGTAACTCTGTTACACGAGATAGAGCTACATAAATTTGACCAACATTAAAAATGGTGTTCCCCGCTTCAATGATAGCATTTTTTAGACTTAAGCCTTGACTCTTATGAATAGTCACTGCATAACTCAAGCATAATGGGAATTGTTCTCTTACAACAAAAGCTCTTTCAAATAATTGAAATTTGACTTTAATCTTCTCAATAGCGTATTCGGTATCTGCACCAAAGTCTATATTGATAGCTTGTATTTCACTCCCATCAATCGACTTGGAGACTGATTTAACTGTTCCTATAGCACCATTTACTAGACCAAGAGTAACATCAATATTTCGACGTAACATAACTTTCGCACCAATTTTTATTGCTATAGTTTTAGCAAGTCCAGCTGATTGACTAGCATTGTCTTCTATTTTATTTAAAGTGTCAGATACTTTTTTGATCAACGATTTATTGCAATCTAAGTGGTCACGAGCCGTTAGTATAATTTCTTCAGAAGAAATTTTACTCGTCATTACTGAATTTATTAAATCACATTGCTTACAAGTAGGTACCAAACAGACTGTATCTGACGGCAATTTCTCAATGTAATTACATATTTCATGTAATTTTTCATTATACGAAAGAGACGGATCAATAATAATTTTTCTCTGCTCTAATAATTTGATATCATTAGTCATAGAAGCAACTCGCACTCGAGAGAGCAGCTGACCATAAATATTATCAGTTTTTTGTCTCATATTAATTCTTAGTTCTTCATAACAGAATAAGTCGGTCCATAACTTAACACTACACAGTGACCCAACATACTTCTCAGCATCTTCAGATGATAATGTGACATAAGTTGGATTTTCATGTACAGGACGGAGTTGGAGTAAATCTCCAAAAACAACAACATGTTTGCCTCCGAACCAATCATCAGCATACTTCGTATTCACTTCAGAATAAATGCTTGCTGAAACTTTTAAGAAGGAAACATATTTTTTTCCTTTTATAAAAAAAAAATATCTTCAATCTGCATGAATATTTCAGTAACATAAGATGTTAAAAACTCGTTTGTTATAAATAAATAGAAAATTTATAGTGACTAATTTAATAAAAATTCGAATATAATTGTTAAGTTTTTATACTTCGAAAGTTACTGCTTTTCAAAAATGAAAAGTTTTGTGTTGAATCTTATGAGGATATCCTGATTGATCAATACTACTCAATAAGTTATAATACGAATTACCAATTTTCTCATTTTTTTTATTCCATGGATTTATTATATTAGATTTTTAATGGTGTTTATTTTTATGAATATTTTAATAAAATAAGATGTTTAAGATTTTTTGATCTAAATAAATGAATAACTACAGTGACTGGTGGCATAAAAATTGTAATACCTTTCTTCAAATCTTACATTTTTAGAACAACTTCTATAAAATAGAGGTAGACTGTAGGTTTGTATAGGATCCGATGAGGATATCCCGTACTACCAGTACAATACAATACACTTCAATAATAATTCACAAACAACCCTTCCTTTTTTTTAAAGTTTATTATATTAAAATTTTTCATCTTCGTTCATTTTCTTACAAGTTTCGGGAGCTTTTATTGCCTTTATTATTATCAATTAAATGGATTAATATTTTTTTTTCTCAATTATTTGTATTTTGTATCGATGTTTCAAATATATTTGTTGAACTTTTAAAATCTGGTAACTCCTTTAAATTAAAACAAAAAAAAAATGTCTGGTTTTAATAAAATCTTATGAGGATATCTCGATTAACCAATACAATCCAATATGCCCCGTTAAGAATTAACTAAAATATCTTTTTTCTTTTCTTCTACTTCTTAATTACGTTTGATTTTTTAATTATCATCAAGCATACTTCGTATTCACTTCAGAATAAATGCTTGCTGAAACTTTTAAGAAGGAAACATATTTTTTTCCTTTTATAAAAAAAAAATATCTTCAATCTGCATGAATATTTCAGTAACATAAGATGTTAAAAACTCGTTTGTTATAAATAAATAGAAAATTTATAGTGACTAATTTAATAAAAATTCGAATATAATTGTTAAGTTTTTATACTTCGAAAGTTACTGCTTTTCAAAAATGAAAAGTTTTGTGTTGAATCTTATGAGGATATCCTGATTGATCAATACTACTCAATAAGTTATAATACGAATTACCAATTTTCTCATTTTTTTTATTCCATGGATTTATTATATTAGATTTTTAATGGTGTTTATTTTTATGAATATTTTAATAAAATAAGATGTTTAAGATTTTTTGATCTAAATAAATGAATAACTACAGTGACTGGTGGCATAAAAATTGTAATACCTTTCTTCAAATCTTACATTTTTAGAACAACTTCTATAAAATAGAGGTAGACTGTAGGTTTGTATAGGATCCGATGAGGATATCCCGTACTACCAGTACAATACAATACACTTCAATAATAATTCACAAACAACCCTTCCTTTTTTTTAAAGTTTATTATATTAAAATTTTTCATCTTCGTTCATTTTCTTACAAGTTTCGGGAGCTTTTATTGCCTTTATTATTATCAATTAAATGGATTAATATTTTTTTTTCTCAATTATTTGTATTTTGTATCGATGTTTCAAATATATTTGTTGAACTTTTAAAATCTGGTAACTCCTTTAAATTAAAACAAAAAAAAAATGTCTGGTTTTAATAAAATCTTATGAGGATATCTCGATTAACCAATACAATCCAATATGCCCCGTTAAGAATTAACTAAAATATCTTTTTTCTTTTCTTCTACTTCTTAATTACGTTTGATTTTTTAATTATCATCAAGCATACTTCGTATTCACTTCAGAATAAATGCTTGCTGAAACTTTTAAGAAGGAAACATATTTTTTTCCTTTTATAAAAAAAAAATATCTTCAATCTGCATGAATATTTCAGTAACATAAGATGTTAAAAACTCGTTTGTTATAAATAAATAGAAAATTTATAGTGACTAATTTAATAAAAATTCGAATATAATTGTTAAGTTTTTATACTTCGAAAGTTACTGCTTTTCAAAAATGAAAAGTTTTGTGTTGAATCTTATGAGGATATCCTGATTGATCAATACTACTCAATAAGTTATAATACGAATTACCAATTTTCTCATTTTTTTTATTCCATGGATTTATTATATTAGATTTTTAATGGTGTTTATTTTTATGAATATTTTAATAAAATAAGATGTTTAAGATTTTTTGATCTAAATAAATGAATAACTACAGTGACTGGTGGCATAAAAATTGTAATACCTTTCTTCAAATCTTACATTTTTAGAACAACTTCTATAAAATAGAGGTAGACTGTAGGTTTGTATAGGATCCGATGAGGATATCCCGTACTACCAGTACAATACAATACACTTCAATAATAATTCACAAACAACCCTTCCTTTTTTTTAAAGTTTATTATATTAAAATTTTTCATCTTCGTTCATTTTCTTACAAGTTTCGGGAGCTTTTATTGCCTTTATTATTATCAATTAAATGGATTAATATTTTTTTTTCTCAATTATTTGTATTTTGTATCGATGTTTCAAATATATTTGTTGAACTTTTAAAATCTGGTAACTCCTTTAAATTAAAACAAAAAAAAAAAATGTCTGGTTTTAATAAAATCTTATGAGGATATCTCGATTAACCAATACAATCCAATATGCCCCGTTAAGAATTAACTGCAACATCTTATGTCTTGTCTTCAATTTTTTTTTTTTTCAATTACTTTCGATCTTGTAATTATCACTAAGCATACTTTTTATTTCCTTCAGAATAAATGCTTGTTACAATTTTTGAGAAAAAAAATTGGTTGTCTGTAAAGTCGGTTTACGGACGATAGTTTTACGTGATAACGTCATAAAGAAACATTGATGAAAAATTGCATACTTTTATGGATTGAATTGAATTATTATCACTGAATTATCATTATTTTGTAATTAACATTATTTGTTATTAACATTGATGGCAATGCCACATCTGCAAGTACCTCCACTGCACTCGCTGTGGCAAAAAGTAACTCTTCTGTTCGTCAATCCACCAAGCTTTTGTTATGTGATGCAAACAAAACAAAATTGCCGCTCAAGGATGGGAGCTCTTCCTCAAGCAGCTCTTCTGGATCTGGTGAAGATTCAGATTCATCTGGAGACAGTTCACCAACTTCACCTGGTGGTGACACTGGTGATGACACCGCATCAGATAAATAAGTCTAAGATGGTCAAGATAGTTATTTTGTACTTTTATATCGCACTTTTCTTTTTTGCAGATTGTTTTTAAATAGTTACACGACAAAATTATATTCGGCAGAAATTGAACTAAACTTCCATAAAAAATAAAAAACAAACCGTTTCTATAGTAATTCTATCTGTTTCTACATTATTTTTTTTCAAACGAATTTTTGTATTAGTATATTTAATAAATATTAAGAAATATGTACTGAAAAAATTTTGATTTGATTGCGAAAATCATATGATAAAATTCAGGCATCTGGGTATTAGGTTATAAGCTAAGCCGATTCTGGAAATCCAAACATTCTTTTTGTCAGAGTCAATAAGTATTGACGAATAGGTACCGATAGAAAAAATTGTCATTTTATTTTGAAAATCCTGATGAAATCCAGATACCTGAATTGTAAATTCTTAAAGGATCGCCTCATTAAATTTTTTAGGTTATAAGCTAAGCCCATTCTGGAAATCCAATCATACTTTTTGCCACTGTCAATTAGTGTTGACAAATAGGTATCGTTAGAAAAAATTGTCATTTGATTGTGAAAATTCTGGTAAAAGCCAGGCATCTGAATGTAAATTCTAAAAGGATCGCCCCATTAAATTTATTAGGTTATAAGCTACGCGCAATCTGGAAATCCAAACATACTTTTTTTGACATTTAATAAGTGTTGACGCATATGTATCGATAGAAAAAATCGTTATATGATTGTGAAAATCCTGATGAAAGCCAGATATCAGAATTCTAAATTCTACAAGGATCGCCCCATTAAATTCATTAAGTTATAAGCTAAGCCGATTCTGGAAATCCAAACATACTTCTTTTCACATTTCATAAGTGTTGACAAGTAGTTATCGATAGAAAAAATCGTCATTCGATTATGGAAATCCTGATCAAGACCAGAAGTGGAAATTGCAAATTCTAGACGGATCATCCTCTTGAAATTTTTAAGAAACACAACAGACTTTATCTGGATACTCCCATTTATAGACATAAAATAAACTTTGTTAATTGGGATAACTGGATATCCACGTAAGAAATAATCTTCCATATACACTCCAATAGAACTTATTCACCCCAATTGCATTTTCCACACTATAATCGGTATTGGTATGTAACAGGAATTACTGCGACAAAAGCACAATAGATTCCGATATAATTTTTTTTTTATTGGAATCTATTGGACATTTTCAACAGGGATGGCAAATACTCCACAATCAGTTCCATTACATTGGTTTTGAACTTTCATGAAAATAGTTGATTTTGAATTAATATTGAAGTAAGGATAGAGATGTTGTAGGAAAATAGTTTGATCGTTATTTAAGGAAAATCTATTCAAAGAATCGTAAATATAAATATTTTTTGTATTATAGTATGAACATATCCAATGTTTATCAGTACTATATAATATTTGTATATGATTTTTGTGCTGAGGCACTGCTTCTATTTTTTCAGGTCTTGCCAAATATAACGTGTCACGAAGATCATAATCTGAACAATTAGCTAAAATTAACTTGAAATGATACATATGCTCATCCTGCAGTTGACCTCCATGCCTTACTATATTCAAAAACTTGTCATTTAATGCTGGTAAAAAACTCTTATTACTGGTATTCCTTCGTTTTGTTGATAATAATTCTTCACCTAAAGCTGTTTAAACTTTTCTTTTTCGTTCTGTTGCTAGTAACTTTATATTCTTTTAACTATTTTCTACTTTTGAATTTCCTACTGAAAAGATATCTTTCTTACTATATTTAGTTAAAGTTGCATCATTATTACTGAACGATACTGTTTCAGTTTTCTTTTTCTCCCTTGCAGGCGATAAATCGTTTTTTATGGCGTTTTTACTGATTTTGAGTTCAATATTTTTTTTACCGACGGAATATTCACTATTTGAAGTTGACAATGCATAATCCTTTTTTAAAATTATTGTTTCAATTTTTCTTTTGCGAACATTTTTTGAAGAAGCATTAGTTTCTATAATTACAGGTTTTATCACCTCATTATATTTTGATCCGAGAGTAACTTTCTTAAATTTATCAGTTGAATATACGTTATCATTGTCAGCAGCTTTAAGTTTTTTTTCTTTGAAAACTGTGGAAAAAGTTTTGATGAAAATTTTTTCATTATCACCAAGTATCTTTGGAAAACTAGTTATAATATCATCATTATATAATTTTATCAAATGATTACGCATTTGGTTATGATCGAAGAGAAATGAAGATTTTATTGGCCACTCTCCTAAAGCCAATGAAGTTGCAAATGCAATTGCATATACTCCACAATCATAGTTATTTGGTTGACTTTGAACGTCAGGAAATTCGATTAAATTACTATTAAATGTAAATTTAGGGTATAATTTTTCTAAAAAAATCTTGTGTTTTTCATAAAGTTGTTTGTTATTAGCAGAATCAAAAATATAAATTTTTTTAGTATCATAATAACTGCAAACCCAGTGATCAGATTTATACTCTTCATTTTGATTAAAAGTATAATTTGTATTGCGACTATGCAATATTTGAATATGTTCTTTATTAGCATCTAGTTCTTCAATAACTTCTGGGTGTTGAACATACCAACTTTCTCTAATAGCATAATGAAACTGATTATGGAGCAGAAGAGCAAAATAATCTATATGCTCATCTTCTAACAATTGATTATTAGCAATAATAGAGAAGTTTGGTTTAGCAATAATAGGGAAGTTTGGTTTATGACCAGGGAACATTTTTAAGTACAATAGTTTCTGAAAATAAATTGAGGTGAAAATGTTTATATGGGTAATAAATTACAAAAAAATTCTATTTAAATCGTTTATTGATTGAATTATAATTGTCGAGTTAAATTTAGTCAAGTGTATACAATCAACTCGGTAATTTTGGCAAACATGTCACTAGTAAGATAAAAAAAATTAATCTTGATGTCACGTTAAAAATAGTCAAAACTCAATTTTTACTTCAAATTTTTATTCAAATGCTACACATAAATCGTTTTATCATTGATATAATCACACGCCAGACTTATTTTTTACAACTAAACAATCGCACAGCAGACTGTTTTACTTAAATTCAACAATCTAACAGCTGGCTGTTTATTATCGTGAAACGATCACTCAGAAAGAATAAGAAACTAATAAACAATGACAATTTAAAATAAATAAAAAATTAGACACGTTCATGAGTCGCAATAGTCTAACTGAACTTGATAATTAAATAATAAGTAAATAATTAAAATTATTTGTCGCAATAGGCTAACAGATCGTGATAATAATTGAATAATAAATAAATTAGAAATATTTGTCGCAATAGGCTAACAGATCGTGATAATAATTAAATAATAAATAAATAAAAGAATATTTAAAAAAAATTAATACCTTTCAACGAATCGCTAACAGCGATAATTATTTTAATTTTTTTAATAGTTTTATGGACTAATTTACCTGATGGAACAATATTAATCCATAAAAATTCCTTGGAGGAGAAAGGAATGAAACTCATTCAAATCACAAATATTGGATATTAATTACGGTTTCAGTAGCCCTTATATTTTTATAATAATTAATAAGGGCGTTAAATAAATCTTCTATCTTATTTGTTTATTTATTTTTATTCTTACAACGAATAACAACAAATAAATAGAAGACGAGGTTAGCCGCATGAGTACCAGTTATATTGGCAGTCATGAAATAGAGTCATATAGTATACTCGTGTTTATTTATGTTTTTGCGATGACACCTGGTGGCAAATAAGAATATAATACTGACATCCAAATAGTCATAGGGACGGGGACACTTTGCCAAAAAATAAGTAGCCAACGTGAAATTTAAGTTGGTACTACAAGAAACTAAAGGAAAAATGTAAAGGGACTCACACACATGTTAATAGATTAAAGTGCTGCTCCCTATGTACGACTAAGAACATTTTAATAGTTGGAATTCATTGTGAATTCAACCAATATATTTAGATAAAGCAGATTTGTTCAAATAGTGCAACATGAATATAATAGATGGCGGTTATATGTGCATTATTGAAAAATATATTAATATTCTGGTTAGTCTCCGAGTCCTGATGATAGTCGTGAATAAAAAAAAAAAAATAAGTAAACATCCGTACGTGGCGTTTACTCCATTACATGAGCTAATAAAAATGCGTTATTAATGACAATTTTTTAAAGTGGAATACTGTATTATATGATTATTTTATAATTATCGAAGGTTGAAAGTCGAATGAAATTTAATCCTTTAATAATAAATATTTACTTATTAAATTAATCACTTAATAATAATTGGTGCAAATAATATAATGTCAATAAAAATGTGAATAATGTGATATATAACATTTAATTTTAAAAAGATATTTGCAACATCTTTCTTATTTTTTTAATTTGCTCATGCAAAAAATATCTAATATAGTGTGCAGTGTGTTAATTAGTTTAATAATTATGAAAAATTTTGGAAAATTTATTGTTTACTAATAAGAAATTCATTATTTTAAGAACATTAGAAAGTAGGTAGTAATTAAAAAATCTATTTGTAATTATATAGGTTATATACTATCACTAATAAGATTTAAATTCTTTTTTTATCTTTTTTTTCATGGCATGATCGTCGCGACAGTCAATTTTTGGATCATTCAAAGTGGTGGCAGTAATTTTTTTTTCTCTCCATTTAAAAATGTTTCTTTAATCAATTTTGTTGACATTGTTAAAATTTATTTTTCAGATAAATTCATGTATTAAATATTATGAATCTATTTTGTTATGTCGTGTAAATATATAAAAATTTGCTCTTTTTCTTTTAATTATCATAAAACTTTTTCAAATAGTATTAATATTTTTTATCGATTCTGTTGACTTTGATTGATTTCGTGTATTTTGATTAAATTTTCAATAAAATAATTTGATTCTTCTAATTAATTCATAAAGGCTTTTAATAACTCAACCTTCCTAAATTTAATAATAGTAAAATTGTGCAAAATATTTTATCATGTAAAATTAAAAAGAAAATCGTGTAAAAACTCTGACTTATATAAATTCTAAATAAAAATAAATGAATTTTCGATATTTTTTGCATGTTGAACGGGTGATTGCTTCTGTCATTTTAAGGCTTGCAATGGTTTTTGAGGTTAAATCTACTAACTTCTATTTAAAATTTTTTTGTCCTTGCAAATTTAAATAATATCCTTTAATATCCGCAACAGTTTTGTCTTAGAAAATGTAACCTCACATACGTATTTTTTTTTTAATTATGTACTAAACTGTAGCCCGAAGACATAATAAATATTTAAAATTGCCATACAGTATCCATACAATTGGTTAGAGATGAGCATCCAATAGATAAAAGAAAATAAAATATAATATAAAAAGATAACAATTAATTATTTATACTTTAACGTCGATAAAAAATAAATTTAAAGATAAACTAAGTAGTTTACATGGACAGATATAGAAATATTTATATACAATATATAGTTATTCATTTAAACAGAACGCTCTAAGGCGGCAGCAATATTTGGTAAAAAGAAAGAAGGATTTAATAGTTTGAGAATCGCAGCAATTTAGAATTTCAGAAACTTCCAGGCAAGTCGAGTTACACTTCTTCAGGTAATACGATCGATATGGATTTAAAATAGGGCAGGCGATAATGAAATGCTCCAAGGTGTCCAGTT
>CAJNRD030001123.1:11176261-11186261 GCA_905319865.3 Cotesia congregata
TATTCGGATCGTTTTTGACAAAATAAAATAATTATTCGAGCCCAAAAAATCACGTCAATCGCCACAGAAAACGTGGGAATTGGTAGATTGGTTCGTGAGTTATCGAAAAAAATTTGAAAAAATTCGGAAAAAGTGAATTTTTTTAATTTTTCTCAGATTTTCGGTTCGATCAGCTTCTGTTCAATAGTCTATCATAGATTCTGAAAAAGTGCGTGGATTACTGACAACCACGTGAAAATCGATTCATTCATTTAGAAATGATTGCAGTTTGAAAATTCAAAAAATACTGTTGTATTAAACTTCTATCAGGCTTTTGAGCTCGATGAGCTCTAAAGCATACAAGAGGTAATTCTTTGAGCTTGGAGAGCTCAAAATAACACACAAATTGTATTTTTGAGCTCGAAGAGCTCAGAAATATCATAAGTGCAATTTCAAGCGTTTAGGTGTGGAATTGGCGGGAAGTTGCAGGGATGGCCTTTAGGGTCGACCGTTTTCCAGATTTTTATTTTTTTTATTTATAACTTTATAATTTTGATACTCTTGCAGATACCGTAAAATGACCCTTCCCCTGTTTAGGGCTTTGCCTGCAATACTTTCTTTTCATTTTTTTTAATTTCAACTAATGGTGGGAAAGTCTAAAATTAAAATTTTTAAATGTTATTGTTAAAAAAAACGTTTTAATTTTATTTTAGATATTTATAGCTGCTAAAATTTTCAATTTATCAATCAATACCCGTAGTTATTCGTTGCAGCGGTTTCTTATACTGCTATAAGTGCTCCGAGAAGAACGATTCAATTTTGGTTATTATTAATAATTTTATAATAATTAACTTTTATTTTTTATTTTTCCGTGCTCGTGAATCATACCGTTGTTTATTATGTCGTCTCTGTTAATTTTTTCATTATATGTAGGGGAGAAGGGCGTCAATTGAACCACTCGACTTAAAAAATCGAAAAAATTGAGAAAACGCTTCATGTTCTTAAAATTAAATACTAATACTAATATGTTAGTCGGCCGCGATAGCCGTGCGCGGTAGGCGCGACTTCGAGCCCTAGCGGTTGTTAGAAAATTGATTTCAATAACAACCGCTGAGGGTCGCTCTAGTAGCCGAATTGTACTGACCAGGTTTTTTGTGGTTTTCCTTGGTCACTGTGCTAAAGCTTAAATGGGCAGGCACAGGCAAATAAGTACAGTACTTGTAAGTCGGCCACAGCCGCTACCTCGAACGCATTGAGGTGGGGTAGAAGAAATCTACCTCACCAAGAGGGTGGCAATAAAAAAGGGGGAGGAGAAAAAAGTGTGGTAGTTACATGCATGAAAAAAACGTAGTGGAAAAACAGGCGAGAGAAAAAGTGGAAATCCCCACCCTCTCCTTGTAAAAACACACGGTTGTATACAAGTAAAAATGACATTTTTTTTACTAATATGTTAAACTCGAATATGATCGAAATTTAATATCATTGCGGTTAATAAATTTTGAAAATATGAGATTTTCTCCTTTTTAGGCATGTAAACTTTTTTTCGGCCGGTGACAAATTGTTTAATAAGATTTCAATTTTTGAATTCATTGATAAAGTTTGAATTGTAGTAGCTGTATATACGTACACTTTATAATCTTTAACTACCATTCATCAATTGACACGTAAAATTAATATCTAAAGAATTTTACGTTAATGTCCACGGCTACAACATCTCTGAGTTACGAAAAATGTTGGAAAAAAATTTTTTCATTCATATATCGAGACGTAAGACCTAAAGGACACGGATAGTTGGAAAAAACTATACATTCCCACGAGTTCCTTTCTCTGCTTCCGAATAATTGAAAAAACAAAAATTTAAAGAAATTGATTCTCTTTAGCAATGTCGGTAATTAAAAGTTATATAAAATATGAGATGTTAATAAAGAAAGAAAAAAAATCTTCTCTGCCGACGTCGGTGACATAAAGCCATCGAAAATTGATTTAAAAATAAAATTTTTGTAATTTACCGTGATTCTAAGATCTTCGAGACACGGAAAAATAGATTTAATTATTTAATAAAATAATTAAACCTATTATTAAGCTTTGGAACACGAAAACTATTTGAAACAATGAAATCTAATGCTGATGCCTAATCTTACAGTTACAAAAGAGCAATGAAATGCATTTTATATTGATATCCGAGGTTGTGAACCCTTCAAGCCACGAAAATTTGAAGTGAAATTGAATTTTTATAAATTTCCGTGATTCTAACATCTACGAGACACGGAAATATAGGTCAAATTATAGTTATTTGGGTTTTCTTATTTCAACACATAAGATACACAAAAATTTATACTTATCAATAAGATATCTATGATTTATGCAGTTGTCAAAGCTTTGGGACACGAAAACTATGTTTAAAAAATAGAATCTCATGCTGATGTCTGATTTTACAGATACAGAAAAGCAATAAAATGCATTATACATTGATATTCGTAGCTGTAAGCCCGTTATGCTACGATAATTTAGAATGAAATAGAATTTTTATAATTTTCCGTAATTTTAAGATCTTCTAGACACGGCAAAATTTATAATTAGAAACTCTATTTCTATTCCCGTTTCTCTGAAACCTAAGAGCTATGGAAAATTTGAATAAAAAATAATTTTCATTATTTTCCGTGATTCTGAGATCTTCGAGACCCGGAAAAATAAATTAAATGATTTTTTTGTTTACTTTTTTCACTTGGATTCATGAGAAACACAAAAATTTATACTTATCAATAAGATATCTATGATTTATGGAGATTTCAAAGCTTTAAGATACGAAAAAAATTTAATTTTATGCTGATGTCTAGTCTTACAGATACAAAATAGCAATGAAACGTATTTTATATTAATATCCGTGGCTGTGAGCCCTTCAAGCTACGGAAATTTTTAATGAAATAGAATTTTTATAATTTTCCGTGATTTTAAGATCTTCGAGACACGGAAAAATAGATCAAATTTTATTAACTTGACTTTTTTCACTTGGATTCATGAGAAACACAAAAATTTATACTTATCAATAAAATATCAATGATTCGTGCAGATGTCAAAGCTTTGAGACACGAAGAAAATTGAATTTTATGCTGATTTTCAATCTTAAAAATACAAAAGAGCGATTAAATGCACTTTATATTGACATACGTGGCTGTAAGCCCTTCAAGGTACGGAAATTTAAAATGAAATAGAATTTTTATAATTTTCCGTGATTCTAAGATCTTCGCGACACGGAAAAATAGATTAAATTATTTTTACTTGACTTTTTTCACTTGGATTCATGAGAAACACAAAAATTTATACTTATCAATAAGATATCTATGATTTATGCAGATGTCAAAGCTTTGAGACACGAAGAAAATTGAATTTTATGCTGATGCCTGATCTGACAGATACAAAAGAGCAATGAAACGCAATTTATATTGATATCCGAGGTTGTGAGCACTTCAAGGTACAGAAATTTAAAATGAAATAGAATTTTTATAATTTTCCGCGATTCTAAGATCTTCGCGACACGGAAAAATAGATTAAATTATTTTTACTTGACTTTTTTCACTTGGATCCATTTTTTTTAATTAATATATTTTATGGCAGATTTACGGTACAAATTATAAAAAAGATAAAATGTATAAATTTAAAAAAAAAATTTCGAAGTTGTTCTAAAAACTCTTTATATAATTTTGTACTGTTCAATTTTTTCACAAAATATTTTTTAATTGAGAAATTGATATTTTAGAATTTTTTATTTATAAAATTAATTTTTTTATCAATTAAGTAAAAATAAATGAATTTCATATATTTTTAGAATTACTCAACATTTTTAAGAAATTTTAAAAAAAAAAATTACTGTTGTCGTAGAACCAATCTGCTACCGTTTTTTATCTTGTTTTCAAATTTACAAAAATTAAGTAAACATTTTTTTTTATTTTTTAAATAAAATATGAAATTGATATTATTATTGTTTTTCATGGAATATTATGTCAAATGAAAAAATCTTTTGTGTATTATTTACATTTTCATCATGAAATTTAATTTTCAGTTATTTATTGATGGCCAATTTCCATATCAGGCCTGATACAGATGGTCCATATCAGGCCATATCAGGTCTGATCAGAATATTTTTTCACGGGAATATATATCTCTTTGAGCTAGAACATTTTGCAAAATTTACGTACCTTAGAACTACACTAATAAAAAACTATCGTATCAGGATATATCTTACTTATGTTCTGATATGACGATGAGGATTAGGTCATATATGATCATTCTTAATTTTTCGACCAAAAGTAATGTTGAAAATCTCCAATAGAAAGAGGATAATCACTGAATCGTTTCCTTTCAAGAGAATTAAGTCTGAAAAGTTAAGTTATAAAATAAACATAATTATTGTTGACTCTTCTAAGGAGTTTATTCGACAGAGATAGGTTTTTAGCTTAACAAAATACTAAACCAGTTTTTATTAAATATGACATGTTAATTGACGTACGTAATTAATAAGAAATAATCATTACTTACATATTTTTTATTTTCATTCATACACTGATAGAAAGATTTCTTAGTATTTAAAAAGATTTCTTTGTATTTGAGAAATCATTTCTTAAACATCATTTCTTAATATTTAAAAAATATTTTTTAGTATTTAAGAAATATTTCTTAAATTAAATACTAAGAAATGATTTCTTAAATACAAAGAAATCTTTTTAAATACTAAGAAATCTTTCTATCAGTGTATGAATGAAAATAAAAAATATGTAAGTAATGATTATTTCTTATTAATTACGTACGTCAATTAACATGTCATATTTAATAAAAACTGGTTTAGTATTTTGTTAAGCTAAAAACCTATCTCTGTCGAATAAACTCCTTAGAAGAGTCAACAATAATTATGTTTATTTTATAACTTAACTTTTCAGACTTAATTCTCTTGAAAGGAAACGATTCAGTGATTATCCTCTTTCTATTGGAGATTTTCAACATTACTTTTGGTCGAAAAATTAAGAATGATCATATATGACCTAATCCTCATCGTCATATCAGAACATAAGTAAGATATATCCTGATACGATAGTTTTTTATTAGTGTAGTTCTAAGGTACGTAAATTTTGCAAAATGTTCTAGCTCAAAGAGATATATATTCCCGTGAAAAAATATTCTGATCAGACTTGTTATGTCCTGATATGGCCATATCAAAATTTTTGATATAATTATATCAGGCCTGATATTATCTGATATGTCCATGTATAATTTTTGGTAGGTTCTGATATAACCTGATATGACCTGATATGCAAATTGGCCATATCAGGCCTGATAGTGCTTGATCAGGCTTGATATGGCTTGATCTGGTTTGATATAATTTGATCTGGGCTGATATAATTTGATATATTTATAGATAATTTATTGATATATTCTGATATGGCTTGATATAATTTGATATGCCCGTTTTCTTATTTTTTGATATGTTCTCTGATACAATTTTATCAAGCCGGATCTGACTTTTAATAGTATCAAATAAAGCCAAATCTGAGTGATAATTTTGTTATACAGTCACTAGGTTTTTTAAGTCTAAGAATCGGCAAATTTACATTTTTAAGTTTTTTTAATTAATATATTTTATGGCAGATTTACGGTATAAATTATAAAAAAGATAAAATGTATAAATTTAAAAAAAAAATTTCGAAGTTGCTCTAAAAACTCTTTATTTAATTTTGTACTCTTCAATTTTTTCCCAAAATATATTTTAATTGAGAAATTGATATTTTAGAATTTTTTATTTATAAAATTTATTTTTTGATCAATTAAGAAAAAATAAATGAATTTTATATATTTTTCGAATTACTCAACATTTTTAAGAAACTTTAAAAAAAAAAAATTACTGTTGTCGTAGAATCAATCGGCTACGGTTTTTTATCTGGTTTAAAATTTACAAAAAGTAAATTTTTTTTTTTTATTTTTTAAATACAATATGAAATTGATATTATTATTGTTTTTCATGCAATATTATGTCAAATGAAAAAATCTTTTGTGTATTATTTACGTTTTTATCATGAAATTTAATTTTCAGTTATTTATTGATGTATTATTAAAATTATTTGAAAATTTTGGAAAAAATTGAAATAATCGATGAAAAATTATAAATCTGACAACATATTAGTTAGTTACTAAGACTTCACCATGGAGCAATCACATGTTCCGCACTGTCGAAACTAGTATTAAAAGTCTTCGGTAGATGGCGCATGGTCGCGGAATTGTTCTTTTCTAGATACTTGACTTTAAAGTTTTAAGTTCCAAAAAGAGTAGAAAGTTTTTTTACTCTATTACAGAGTTTACCTGTTTTTGAATAAAGTTGGACAAACAACTAAAAATCCTAAAATAAATTTCATATTAACTACGAATTAGTGTTATAATTATTTTTTAAAAAACAAAATAAAATCAGAAATGATAAATTTTATTTCTCTTTCTGGATTGTCTACATCTTAATATGGCCATATCAGCCCTGATCAGGCCATATCAAGTCTGATATGGCCAATTTCTATATCGGGCCTGATATGGACGGTCCATATCAGGCCATATCAGGTCTGATCAGAATATTTTTTCACGGGTCCGTGGCTGTAAGCCCTTTAATGTACGGAAATTTTAAATGAAATAGAATTTTTATAATTTTCCGTGATTCTAAGATCTACGAGACACGGAAAAATAGATCAAATTATATTATTAAGCTATGGGACACGAAAACTATTTGAAACAATGGTATCTTATGCTGATGTCTGATCTTACAGTTACAAAAGAGCAATGAAATGCATTTTATATTGATATCCGAGGTTGTGAACCCTTCAAGCCACGAAAATTTGAAGTGAAATTGAATTTTTATAATTTTCCGTGATTCTAACATCTACGCGACACGGAAATAGAGATCAAATTATATTTATTTTTGTTTTTTTATTTCAACACATAAGATACACGGAAATTCATACTATTCAATAAGATGTCTATAATTTATGTAGTTGTCTAAGCTTTAAGACACTAAAAAAATTAAAAACAATTCAATTTTATGCTGATGTCTGATTTTACAAATACGAAAGAAGGATGAAACACACTTCATATTGACATACGTGGCTGTAAGCCCTTCAAGGTACGGAAATTTTAAATGAAATAGAATTTTTATAATTTTCCGTGATTCTAAGATCTACGAGACACGGAAAAATAGATCAAATTATGTTATTAAGCTTTGGGACACGAAAACTATTTGGAACAATGGTATCTTATGCTGATGTCTGATCTTACAGTTACAAAAGAGCAATGAAATGCATTTTATATTGATATCCGAGGTTGTGAACCCTTCAAGCCACGAAAATTTGAAGTGAAATTGAATTTTTATAATTTTCCGTGATTCTAACATCTACGAGACACGGAAATATAGATCAAATTATAGTTATTTGGGTTTTCTTATTTCAACACATAAGATACACAAAAATTTATACTTATCAATAAGATATCTATGATTTATGCAGTTGTCCAAGCTTTGGGACACGAAAACTATTTTTAAAAAATAGAATCTCATGCTGATGTCTGATTTTACAGATACAGAAAAGCAATAAAATGCATTATACATTGATATTTGTAGCTGTAAGCCCGTTATGCTACGATAATTTAGAATGAAATAGAATTTTTATAATTTTCCGTAATTTTAAGATCTTCTAGACACGGAAATATTTATAATAAGAAACTCTATTTCTATTCCCGTTTCTCTGAAATCTAAGAGCTATGGAAAATTTGAATAAAAAATAATTTTCATTATTTTCCGTGATTCTGAGATCTTCGAGACCCGAAAAAATAAATTAAATGATTTTTTTTTCCTTTTTTCACTTGGATTCATGAGAAACACAAAAATTTATACTTATCAATAAGATATCTATGATTTATGGAGATTTCAAAACTTTAAGATACGAAAAAAATTTAATCTTATGCTGATGTCTAATCTCACAGATACAAAACAGCAATGAAACGTATTTTATATTTATATCCCTGGCTGTAAGCCCTCCAAGGTACGGAAATTTTAAATGAAATAGAATTTTTATAATTTTCCGTGATTCTAAGATCTTCGAAACACGGAAAAATAGATTAAATGATTCTTACTTAACTTTTTTCACTTGGATCCATGAGAAACACAAAAATTTATACTTATCAATAAAATATCTGTGATTCGTGCAGATTTCAAAGCTTTAAGATACGAAAAAAATTTAATCTTATGCTGATGTCTAATCTTACAGATACAAAACAGCAATGAAACGCATTTTATATTGATATCCGAGGTTGTGAGCACTTCAAGGTACAGAAATTTAGAATGAAATAGAATTTTTATAATTTTCCGTGATTCCCTGATCTTCGAGACACGGAAAAATAGATTAAATGATTTTTACTTGACTTTTTTCACTTGGATTCATGAGAAACACAAAAATTTATACTTATCAATAAGATATCAATGATTCGTGCAGATGTCAAAGCTTTGAGACACAAATAAAATTGAATCTCCTGTGATGTCTAATCTTACAGGTACATAAAAGCAATGGAACGCATTTTATAATGATATCAGCGGCTGTAAGCCCTTCAAGCTACGGAAATTCAAATTAAAATAAAATTTTCATAATTTTCGGTGATTCTAAGATGTTCCAGGCATGGCAAAATTCATAAGAAGAAACTTTATTGCTTTTTCCGTTTCTCTCAATCCTAAGAGCCATGGAAAATTTGAATGAAAAATATTTTTCATTACTTTCCGTGATTCGAAGATCTTCAAGAGACGGAAAATTAGATTAAAGTATTCTATGAAGCTTTGGGACACGATAACTATTTGAAAAAATAGAATCTTATGCTGACGTCTGATCTTACTAATACGAAAGAGCGATAAAATGCACTTTATATTGATATACGTGGCTGTTAGCCCTTCGAGCTACGGAAATTTAAAATGAAATAGAATTTTTATAATTTTTTATGATTTTTAGATCTTTTAGACACAAGAAAATAAAAAATAATTTTTTCCTTATTTCCGTCTTTCTAAAATCCAATAGCTCAGTATATTCATGATAGAAATTAATAAAATTCTTTCGACAACGTCCGAGCCAACGTAGAAGGCCTGAAAAAATTATCTCGAGCTGAAATCAATGATTTACTATTGTCTGTGCCCGTTGTGCTCTTGAAAGTTCGGAGACAGGTATATCATTTTGAAAATCAGTCATTCTAATCGTGATTGTCCGTGCCTCTAAGTGCTTAGAAATTGGAATAATAATAGACGTGTTCTATTGTTTTCTGGTGGTCTAAAACAATTTATTTTTTCAATATAATTTTAAAAGTTCCTTTTAAATACCAATTCAGAAAAGTTCCACAATTTTCTATTATCTATTGTGAAGATAGATGGAATTTCTCAAAAAATATATTAAAAATCAATAATTCATGGAAGTATTAACAAATAAAATTTTACTTTTTAAATTATATTTTCAACATTTAAATATGGATTTTATTTTATTGAATACTACTAAATATGTCTATTAAATACTTATGAATACGTGAACTGCTATTCATATTGAAATCTAAATGTTGATTAGAAGTAAGTTATCCCTGATTACTTTCATACAGAAAACGAGAATACAGAATAAATATTAGATGCGTTGGCTTATCAATCTTACAAAAAAAAAAAAAGTAATTATGGATGCATTTGACAAATAATTTTAACAGAAGTACTTACATAACTCTTCATATAACTTATACTCAATCGCAGTGCAATGTGATAAAATAATTCAGTTTTACTATAAAGAAAGAAAGCTTGATGAAAAATAGAACGAAATATGTAACATGAAGAGAAACTTCAAGTCTGTAAAACTATCTTAAATCTACGTATAAAAGTATTAAATCTTTTTTTTAAGCTTTGCGGTTCCATAAGTATAAAAGTCAGAACCTAAAGCGCGTTTTCTTTGACGCTTAGGTCGTCCACATGTGCTAGTCTGAACGT
>CAJNRD030001123.1:11205268-11228035 GCA_905319865.3 Cotesia congregata
TGTGTGTGTGTGTGTGTGTGTGTGTGTGTGTGTGTAAGTATGTGAATCGCTTATAACTTTTGAACGGTTGAACCGATTTCATCGCGGTTGGTGCCATTTGAAAGGGCTTCACCAAACTTAGATTCCCTGTTAATTTGAATCGATTCGGACTGATAGATTTTGAGAAATTTTGAAAAATCTCAAAAAAGATAAGAAAAAAATCATTTTTCAATGTAGTTTTTTTGGAATATCTTTTAAACGGCTCGATCGATCAACTTCAACTAATCCGCCCTTAAGCTTAAAAAACCACGCTGATCGATGGTAATCCGGTCAAAATCGGTTGATTCGTTCGAGAGATAGCGTGAACGAAAGAAAACCGAAAAAAATGTTTTTTTCACATAACTTTGATATTACTTTTCGGATCGTTTTTGGTGAAATAAAATAATTTTTACAGCTTAAAAAACCGCGTTACTCGCCGCCAAGAACGTAATAATCGGTTGATTGGTTCGAGAGATATCCTTGACGAAATATTCGGAAATAAGGATTTTTTCAACATAATTCCGACATTTCTTGGAATAACTTCCAATCAGCTCAACCGATCGATTCCAAAAACTAATCAGCTCTTAACATCAAAAAACCACGTCGATTACCACTAAGCTAGTCAAAATCGGTTGATTCGTTCGACAGATATCGTGAACAAAAAGAAACCGAAAAAATTGTTTTTTCGGGATTACTCCGAAATTTTCGGTTCGATCAATTAAAACTTGAAAATAAGTTATAAGGACGACAAAACTGCGTCGAATCGCGCCAACTGCGTGAAAATTCGCTGATCCATTCAAAAGTTATTGCGGTTTGGAAATTCAAAAAATAGTGTTCTATGAAACTTCTATCAGACTTTTGAGCTGGGAGAGCTCAAATGCATAGAAATATTATTTTTTTGAACTCAGCAAGCTCAAAATATCACATAAATTACATTTTAAGCTTAAAAATCTCAAGCATGTCATAAGTACAATTTTAAGCGCCCAGGAATGGAATTAGCGGGAAGTTGCACGGATGGCATTTAGGGTAAACCGTTTTTCTAATTTTTTAGTTTGGTTTTCTACAAAAAGCGTGTTTTTAGTTTTTTTAAACTATTATTTATTTTTTACTTTTTAGTTTGGATTATTTATAAAAGCGTTTTTTTTTTAGTTTTTAGTAGATTTTATAAAAATCTAACTATTGCAGCCGTCCGCATGACGAAACTTTCAAAAATCATATTTTGCAAATTGAAAAATGGAATAATTTTATCAAATTAGTGTATTGTCATCGGTCCTCGATAAATCTACAAACTTTGAACGAAATCTGGCCGTTTAAAGTGGGATAAAATCGCGCCCAAAGAAGTCGGTTATAAACATACTAACATACATACAAATGAAGCTAATAAAAAGCGTGTAAATAGTTTTTAGTTACCACGCTACAGCAATTTTTTCATTTTAAATTTAAGCTTTTAATGTTTTATATCTCCTCAGTTTCAATCGAAATTATTAATATTTAGGCAAATATTTTATGATTATCTCGGTTAAGTATATAAAAATCTTTTTTAAACTTAATAAATAATTTCTTTATTTCAAAAAAGTGTCAAGTTTACATGTGCTTTCTGAAATATATATTTTTCTGAGTAAATAATTTCTTTATTCCTAAACAGTTAGATCTTACTATGAAGAATCTATTCAAGCTTTGAATAATTGATAAATCATTTGAATGATTTATAAATGATTCAAATAATTGACTAAATAATTAATATCATTTTTATACCCCACGCGTTAGTCAATATTTTTCTTATAACTCTGTGAAACACACGTTTCCTAGTTGAATATTTATATAATAAAGTGTTGTTATTTTAAGTCATCATCATAGTCATCTTTAACATTGCTTCAAATTGAAAAATAATTATTTAGTTTTTAATTAAATAAAATAATCTATATCTACTGTTTTTGCAAGATTAAAGAAAATATAGGCTAGAAATCACCTTAGATTTAGTAAAATTGAAACTGAGCAATAATTCCTTAATTATTAGACCACTGATTCTCGAAGCACTCATTTTATTACACAGAAAGAAAGGTTCACTTGAGCCAAGAAAATATTTTTCTTTATAATTATTTACTTGGCGAAAAAAAAATTTTTTTTTGACACAAGAAATTTCACTTATTGCTACAAATCAATTTTCTTGCATCAAGAAATACGTTTCTTGATCCAAGACAATTTATTTAAGTCAAGAAAATTTTTCTTGTTTTAAGAAAATTTCTCTCTTGCTCCAAAAAATTTAATATCTTGATAGTAAATTTTCATTAATATTTCTATTGACTAACATGTCAAATGGAAAGATCGAATAATATTGAATCATTTTTTTTCATTCAATATGTATAATTGCGCGCTAAAATGATCTAAAATGGGTATCAAATATTCAAGAGAAAAATTTTCTCAAGATGAGATAATTTTTTTCTCAGCTGAAGTAGGTGGCGCTGCTTCCTTAAAGTATCTAAAAATCTTGATCAAATATAAAAATTTATTGTATCAAGTATTTATGATAATTTGAATTAAGAAAAAATTTCCACCAAGAATAGAATTTCAAGAAAAATTTTTTCTTCGACCAACACAACTTCGGTCGTCCTTCGGGCGACCGAAAATTTCCTTGAGCCAAGAATTTTGTTCTCCAGTCAAGAAATTTTTCTTTCTGAGTACGACTATGCACTTATTTTTATTAAAAATAATGAAATTTCACGTTTAATATGATTTCCTACAATCTATTAACTTGAATAAAGTTGATTTATAACATTCAATAAAATAGTTTACTCTATACTTAATTTTTGTTTTAACTCATTTGCTAATATTATTGTTAAAAATTTTTAGTATACTCTTGACAAATTAAGAATTTGTTTACCTTAATTTTTTAATTTATAGTTTACTTTTTTATTTCCCATCACATTCAATTTTTTCTTTCTAATTAAGGCGACACTTTATGTTTTTTTTTCATTAATTATCAATTTTTTACTGTATTTCTTCGACGATCATTTAAGTATTAATACATAGCTCCAAGTTCTTCAATTTCTACCAATAATAGTAGATTTTTTTTAACATTAAGTATTGAAATTCTGTAACAATAATTAATTTTTCCTCTGCACTTCATGCCTCTCCTTGCGATGTATCTAAGGGTAATAAAATTAGATTAATCACTATTATGAAAGATCAGGATAAATTCATTTAAATACTTTATCAACCATTAAATTGATACTATTCCATGTTTAGACAATCATCACATAGCGATGTCATGTGTAGTTGACACATAGATTGTTCGCATTTATGACAACAAGAACGTACTTTCTTGTCTGCTTTCCGAGGGCAAAGCACACATCTGACAGGTTTATTTATTTTTTTGTCAAAAGTTTTTGGTACTGATTTTAGACGCAAAAAACTAGTTGCTTCATTCCTTAACTCTTTCGGTAAATACTGACAGGTTGATCTCTTTTTAATTTGATCATTTACAAGATCCAAACCAAGCTGTTTTAAGAATTTCGTTCGATATAAATTATTCTTCATATTTATATGGTAAAGAACAAAACTGTTTAGACATGCTAAATCAATCATAAAAAACCATAGTTTCATTAAAAATATGTTTGTTCGTCCAATAAAAGAGTACTTGCTCAATATTTATTCGGTCGTGAATGCATTAATTTTATTGGTATCAACTTTTGCATATTTTAGAACTCAATCAGATCTGACATAAAAGGTTTAAGCTTTCATCTATTACTACGTTTATGCCTTTATTATTTTTGTTCCGTAAATCGTTTGTCACGGGAATTTGAATCAAATTCCCGCGGCATCTTCTCCCGGGCCGGTCACTGGGCCGACGCCGCCAGAGTCCGCCACGTACTGGGCATCAGTTCAGCTGGTTCCAGTACTGGCAAATAGAAAAACAAAATTAATATTATGACATGAGTTGAAATTAATACTTTAGATATTAATGATTTAAATTCATTTTAAGTAATAATTAAGAGAGTTAATTATTAATATTGTCAACTGCTGAAGGTGAGATTTATTATTTAGTAATTAAACATATTCACAGTGAATATTTGGTAGCTGCGGAGCGCGTATGCATGTAGCTATACTTTGAACTTTGGTATTATTTATAATTTATTCAATGTGTGAATTTATTAAGGATTGTTTAATTGCTAACTAATTACAGAGAATTAAATAATGATTTTTAATGAATGTATCTGTCGTCGATGGGTCCGTCGTCGGAATGATTGCAGAAATAAGCATACGGAAGTCAATGTTTTGACTAGCCTCGTGGCCCAATGACGAGGAATATAGAGGGCCGCGAGGGGGAAGGCATTCTGGCGGTAGCACGTGGAAAAGACACACGTTCTTTTTTTACTTACTTATTCATTGTGGTGTAATTAATTAATATTGCCAAATTTAATATCACAGTTAGTGACTATTATAACAAATAATAAAGTGTCAACACGACATAAGTCTAGTGACCGCTCTTCTCTCTCGTGCGAGCTGTAATTGGGTAAGTCACATCAACGCTTATTCTGCATTTCCCCGGTAGTCGTACGGGCATCGGCGACGGGAGTGAGGTTGTGTTGGTGTCTTAACACGTGGTTGAGAACACGATATTAAATATCATTCAATTAAATTATCCAAAGTTTGGCACATTGAGTAAATATCTAGATTGTTGACATTATTTCGTTTATATGCACTCACCGTCGGCGGCGTGAATGCCATATTATTAAATATATACATTGTTTAAATTTTTACAGGCATCTAAAAGGCATAGGTGCATTTATATAGATATATATATCTAATCACGCGTTGTCAGGCGATCAACGAAGCAAGTTATATTATTTAAATCACATTTTGTGTATTATGAGTTTTTCTTTTGAACGGATGAATTTCTAATTATTTGATTTGTGATTCAAAATCAACTTAATAAAATATTAATATAAATTAATCAACAAATATTTACCGATTAAATTGTACTAAATAATTAAGTCCACATTAACGAAGATTGTTAAGCAATACTTGATCATCCAAGGAGTACAAACGATTTAGTTTTAAGGAGACACATTGTAGGCAAGAGGATTCCAACAATTTGTTAACTAGGTTTAAGTTTGTTTATGAATATATTTTATTATTATTTACGACCATCGAGGAAATTAATTATTTGCCTCCTGTTTATCTTGCACGCTATATTTCAGCTAATTTACTCGCCTTTTTCTCTACTCTATCTATAACCTAATTATCTAAGTATCTACTGGTGAGTTGGCCCTGGAGATTATAGGGTTTGTTGTTTCCCGGATTTAAAGAGCAACTGGCGCCCAGACTGTGCACTAACCCAGCTTGAGACGAGTTGCTGGTTACTTGGGAGGACAAGAGTTGCCTCCCAAATCATTTTGGTTCATTCGCTTTGGTTTGATTAATTTATTTGGGCGAACTGAAAAGGATTGTGTGTTTGCTGATGACTCCACTGTCAGTGAGGGTGCAATTCTTGTTACATGGTGCCCGACGTGGGGCCAGGGCGTTAGATTATCGATCGTTTGATCCTCTCACAGTAGATCCTCCTCGTACAATCTTTCGACATTAGCACTACTATGAGGAAGTACAAGAAGTTTTCTGACGAATAGATTCAACAAAAGGAACATTCGTGTTCGATCGCCATTTCTAATTTCCGAAACATGATGCCAAAAGTCTTCAACTTTGACATTATCTTCAGAAGTAAAAGGAAAAGTGAAATTTCTTAACAATCTTCACTCTTGATTCTATTCAGTTAAATTCGAAGGGCATAAATCTGAAAAAATAATGACTGTTGCTATCAATTACGTTTTTATATTTTCTGACAATGATATTTGACCTGGGAACAATGTTTTTAAATGATTAATCGTAGATACAGATCTTCGCTCAATTAAGCATTGAGGATTTAAAAATGATAAATTTTTTAATCGTTGTCGTTGTAAGTCTTTAAACAGGAACCGATCTCTTATTTGCTTAACACTTATCGTATAAAAAGCGACACATTTTTGGATAAAATTTTTCACTTCGTCTTCCCCCATGTCATGAACAAATTCTTTTTGAGATAATAACGCTAAAACATGACCTCCTAGGTATACTTGGTCAGCAGGTAAATGATTAGCTTTCAAATCATAATTTACATTCACAATTTTAAGTTCCAAGCTTTCTGTATGATTTCACAGAAAAAAAAGTCATCTTGACTCAAGAAAATCTTTTTCTTCAAAATTTACTTCTTGTTTCAATTTCTTGTTTATTCTTGAACTAATAATGTCATATACTTATCCCAAGTAAATCTTTCTTTTGGTTTGGAAAGTAGCGCCAACGTTGGCGACGTGATTTTTTGGAACTAAACCGAGATTTTTTTAATAAAAAATTAAATTTAAAAAAATAACCTTATGCATGATTTTTATTGTTTGTGTTCATTTAATTATAAATTTTTAATTAATTTTTAATTTGCTGATTTCCCATTATATTACTGATTTACAGTTAAGTGTGTAGTGACGAAAATATTTGTATAATAAGCAGGGCCTGGAAGTTCGGGCCAACAATTAAAGTTAAAAATAAAGCGAATCTGAAGTAATAATCACAAGCAAAATGACGATCGCGAGCAAGTTCAAGCGCTTAAACTAATACTATATTTTAAAAAGAAAATATGTCAAAATAAAAGTGAGGTTGGCAGCAAAACACGTGGGTTTAAACAACACAACCTGATATCAAGGACAAAACTATAATAAAAATCACAAGTGGAGGATAATGTGAAATATTTGCATTACATAAAATCCAATAGGATCTATATAAATGAGATGCGTCAGTGATGTTCTATTAAATTTCAGATGATTTTTAGTGAAATCGGGCAAGCAGTCTTCGCGTAAGGAATTAGGCTGAAAGAAAGAGAAGCAAGTCAGGAGCGGATTTTAAACCTTGTCTGGTAGACAACAGTGGATAAAAAAATAGTTGATTTGTCTACTTAAGTGATTTAGGAAAAATAGATGAGGAAAATGTTTCATGAATAAGTATAGAAATAGTTTTTAACCTAGCCAAGACGAGAAAAAATAAAATTTTTTTTCCCCGAACAAGCTCAAAAAATTTACAATACGATTTCCGTCGAAAACTTGAATTTACAAAAAAATTAATTTTTTTAATGTCATTTTTTTCTGTTGACCTATATAATATTAACTCTAAGGCCGTAATTATGATACAAAATATTATTTACAAAAAAGTATCTGATGATTTTCGCCGAGTCAAGCCCCAAAAAAATTTACAAAATAATCTCGATCAAAAACTTCTATTTTCCTAAAGAATGAAATTCTGAATGGTTACTTTATTTGGTTAGCTGATTAAAGCTTAACTCTTAGGTGGCAATTACAGAAAAAAATATTCTGTACAAAACATTATGGAAGTATTTAATGTTTAGTACTGCCCAAAAAAAAAAAAATTACAAACTTAACTTTGCCAAAAAAATTGAGATTTACGAGAAACATAATTTTAAGTTTTTTATACTTTTTTTATTAGGCCTACCTTTTTGCGGGTAAATATTGAAACATGTTTTCTACAAGGAAAATCGAGAAGGGTTTTTCGCTCGGACAAGCCCAAGAAAAGTTACAGAATAATTTCGGTCAGAAACTTGAAATTTACTAAAAAATTAAGTTTTCCATTGTGATTTTTTTCTGCTGACCTATTTAAGCTCAACTTTAAGGTGGTAATTATGAAACAAAATAATCCCTACAAAAAAGTATCACATGATTTTTTGCTCAAACAAGCTCAAAAAAAGTTATAAAATAATTTTGGTCAAAAACTAGAAATTTCCTAAAAAATTAGGTTTTTCATTGTGATTTTTTTCTGCTGACCTATTTAAGCTTAACTTTTAAGTGGTAATTATACAACAAAACATTCTCTACACAAAAGTATGCAAGTATTTTCTACTCAGACAAGCCCAAAAAAAGTTAAAAAATAATGTCGGACAAAAACTTTTATATTCCTAAAAAATGAAGTTCTAAATGGTCACTTTATGTGGTTAAGTGATTAAGGCTTAACTCTTAGCTGGCAATAATAGAAAAAAATATTCTCTACACAACAGCATAAAAGTACTTTAGTTGTAGCTATGCCCAGAAAGAAATTATGAAATGATTGCGCTCAAAAAAATTGAAATTTACAACAAAGAGAATAATTTTAATTTTTTTACACTTTTTCTAATAGGCTCAACTTTTTGCTGCTAAATATGGAATAAAATATTTTTTACAAAAAAAAAACTAAAAGTATTTTTCACATAGAGAAGCCCAAAAAAAGTGACAAAATGATTTCGGTCAAAAACTTGAAACTTACTAAAAACTTAGGTTTTCCATTGTGAATTTTTTCTGCTGACCTATTTAAGCTTAACTTTAAAGTGGTAATTATAAAACAAAATATTCTCTACAAAAAAGTATATAAAAATTTTCTACTCAGACAAGCCCAAAAAAAGTTAGAAAATGATGTCGGACAAAAACTTCGATACTCCTAAAAAATGAGGTTCTAAATGGTCACTTTATTTGGTTGACTGATTAAAGCTTAACTCTTTGCTGGCAATTATAGAAAAAAATATTCTCTACAAAACAGCATAAAAGATTTTTTTCTGCTGACCTATTTAAGCTTAACTTTAAGGTGGTAATTATAAAACAAAATATTCTCTACAAAAAAGTATATAAAAATTTTCTACTCAGACAAGCCCAAAAAAAGTTAGAAAATGATGTCGGACAAAAACTTCGATACTCCTAAAAAATGAGGTTCTAAATGGTCACTTTATTTGGTTGACTGATTAAAGCTTAACTCTTTGCTGGCAATTATAGAAAAAAATATTCTCTACAAAACAGCATAAAAGTACTTTAGATGTAGCTATGCCCAAAAAGAAGTTATGAAATGATTACGTTCAAAAAAATTGAAATTTACCAAAAAACATATAATTTTAATTTTTTTTACACTTTTTCTAATAGGCTCAACTTTATGCTGGTAAATATGGAAGAAAATATTTCTTACAAAAAAAATCTAGAAGTATTTTTTGCTTTGAGAAGCCCAAAAAAAGTGACAAAATAATTTCGGTCAAAAACTTGAAACTTACAAAAAAATTAGGTTTTCCATTGTGATTTTTTTCTGCTGACCTATTTAAGCTTAACTTTAAAGTGGTAATTATAGAACAAAATATTCTCTACAAAATAGTATCAGATGATTTTTTGCTCGAACAAGCTCAAAAAAAGTTATAAAATAATCTTGGTCAATAACTTAAAATTTACTAAAAAATTAGGTTTTTCATTGTGATTTTTTTCTGCTGACCGATTTAAGCTTAACTTTAAGGTGGTAATTATAAAACAAAATATTCTCTACAAAAAAGTATACAAGTATTTTCTACTCAGGCAAGCCCAAAAAAATTTAGAAAATATTGTCGGACAAAAACTTAGATATTCCTTAAAAATAAGGTTCGAAATGGTCACTTTATTTGGATGACTGATTAAAGCTTAACTCTTAGTTGTCAATAATAGCAAAAAATATTCTCTGCACAATAGCATAAAAGTACTTTAGGTGGAGCTATGCCCAAAAAGAAGTTACGAAATGATTGCGCTCAAAAAAATTGAAATGTTCAAGAAATATAATTTTATTTTTTTACACTGTCTCTATTAGGCTTAACTTTTTGCTGATAAATATATAAAAACATATTCTCTACAAGAAAATTCAAAAGTATTTTTCGCTTAGACAATTTCAAAA
Organism: Cotesia congregata; assembly: GCA_905319865.3. Lineage (NCBI taxonomy): Eukaryota > Metazoa > Arthropoda > Insecta > Hymenoptera > Braconidae > Cotesia > Cotesia congregata. The sequence goes on from CAJNRD030001123.1 coordinate 11,215,031, forward strand.
AAGTCACAAAATAATTTCGGTCATAAGCATGAAATTTACTAAAATATTAGATTTTCCACTTAGCTTCTTCTCTGCTGACCTATTTAAGCTCAACTTTGAGGATGTAATTATAGAACAAAATATTCTCTACAAAAAAGTATCAGATGATTTTTTGCTCAATCAAGCCTAAAAAAAGTTAGAAATTAATGTCGGACAAAAACTTCGATATCCCTAAAAAATAAGGTTCTTAATCGTTAGTATCGTTACTTTATTGGGTTAACTAATTAAAGCTTATTTCTTAGCTGGCAATTATAAAAAAAAAATATTCTCTACACAACAGCATAAAAGTACTTTGATGTAGTCATGCCCAAAAAGAAATAACAAAATGATCGTGGTCAAAAAAATTAAAATTTACATGAAATATAATTTTAATTTATCTACACTTTTTTCATTAGTCCCAACTTTTTGCTGGTAAATATTGAAAAATGTTTTCTACAAGGAAAATCTAGAAGTATTTTTTGCTCAGACAAGCCCAAAAAAAGTTAAAGAATAATTTCGGTCAGAAACTTGAAAGTTTCCTGAAAATTAAGTTGTCCATTGAGATTTTTTTCTGCTGACCTATTTAAGGTTAATTTTAAAGTGGTAATTATGAAACAAAATATTCTCTACAAAGAAGTATACAAGTATTTTCTACTTAGATAAGCCCAAAAAAAGTTAAAATATAATGTCTGAAAAAACTTCTATATTCTTAAAAAATGAGGTTCTAAATGGTCTCACTTTATTTGGTTGACTGATTGAAGCTTAACTCTTAGCTGGTAATAATAGAAAAAAATATCCTCTTTAAAACAGGATAGAAGTACTTTTGGAGTAGTCATGCCTAAAAATAAATTACATGATGATCGTGCACGAAATAATTAAAATTTTAAAGAAATATAATCAATTTTTTTACACATTCTCTATTAGGCTTAACTTTTTGGTAATAAATATGGAAACACATAGTCTCTATCAGGTAATCTAGAAGCATTTTTTGCTCTGACTACCCAAAAAAAAAAAATTAGAAAAACGGTTCACCCTAAAGGCCATCCGTGCAACTTCCCGCTAATTCCATTCCTGGGCGCTTAAAATTGTACTTATAACATTTTTGAGATTTTTGAGCTCAAAATATAATTTATGTCATATTTTGAGCTCGCTGAGTTCAAAGAAATAATATTTCTATGCATTTGAGCTCTCCCAGCTCAAAAGTCTGATAGAAGTTTCATAGAACACTATTTTTGGAATTTTCAAACCGCAATAACTTTTGAATGGATCAACCAATTTTCACGCAGTTGACGCCATTCGGCGCAGTTTTATCATTCTCATAAGTTATTGTCAGGTTTTAATTGATCGAACCGAAAATTTCGGAGTAATCCCGAAAAAACACTTTTCTCAGTTTTCTTTCGTTCACGATATCTCTTGAACGAATCAACCGATTTTCACCAGCTTGGTGGCAATCGACGTGGTTTTATGATGTTAAGAGCTGATTAGTTTTTAAAATCGATCGGTAGAGCTGTTTAAAAGTTATTCTAAAAAATGTCAGAGTTATGTTGGAAAAATCCTTATTTCTAAATATTTCGTCAAGGATATCTCTCGAACTAATCAACCGATTTCCACGTTTTTGACGGCGATCGACGCGGTTTTTTAAGCTCTGAAATTATTGTATATCATCAAAAACGATCCGAGAAGAAATGACGAAGTTATATGAAAAAAAAACTTTTTTCGGTTTTCTTTCGTTCACGCTATCTCTCGAACGAATCAACCGATTTTGACCGGATTAGCGCCGATCGGTGTGGTTTTTCAAGCTTAAGGGGGTATTCTGGTCTAGAAGCCTAAATTTTAGGCATTTTTCAAACTAACATAAAAAAAAAATGAAAAATTATGTCAATAATGAGAAAATGACATTGTGTCTTGTAAACTAATGATATTTTTAAAAATATATAAGCTCATTTCGATCAACAGACGCGGTAGATTCTCTACTTAATGATATATACTATATACTTATAATTATTTATATCAAAATTAATTTCGGGAGAGGAAACATGTAATTTTATGAAGTTTTAATAGTGTCTCAGAAATAATATATTAAAATTGCATCACTGAATAAAAAAATTAGGAAAACGGTTGACTCTGAAGGCCATCCCTGCAACTTCCCGCCAATTCTGTACCTAAGCGCTTAATTCAACATATTACAATGTTTTTGAGCTCTTCGAGCTCAAAAATATTTTTTTTGTGTCAATTTGAGCTCTTCGAGCTCATAATTCTAATAGCAGTTTAAAGACCCAATTTTTTGAATTTTCAAACGGCAATTACTTTTGAATGAATGAACCGATTTTCACGCGGTTGGCGGTAATCGACGCAGTTTTTGAAGCTCCATGAAAAATTTTCAAGTTTGAATCGATCGAGCCATGAATTTCGAAGTTCTTACAAAAAAACACTTTTTTCGATTTTTTTCGACAACGATATCTCACGAATGCATCAACCGATTCTAACGTTTTTGGTGGCGATCGATGGGGGTTTTCAAGGTTAAGAGCTTATTAGTTTTTGAGACCGATCGGTTCAGCCAATTCGGAGATATTTAAAAAAAATGAAAAAAAAGAACTTTTTTTTCACTTTTTTTGGATTTTCTCGAAATCTACCGGTCCGAATCGGTTTAAATTTTCAGGAAATCTAGGTTTAGTGAAGCCCTTTCGAATGGCACCAATCGCGATGAAATCGGTCAAGTCGTTCAAAAGTTACACTACTACTACACACACACACACACACACACACACACACACACACACACACACACACACACACACACACACACACACACACACAGAGGAGAAACTGCTACCAGGCGCGTCTCCCTGCAGCGGATGGGTTGACACCCGCTGTCCTTGGATGACACTTGGATAATCTCCTAGTTGATGAGGTACAGAGGGTAGGAGTTGAATAAAATAAGCTCCCTTGGACAAAACTCCCCTTTAATGGGTTGGTCACACTAACTGACCTAACAAGACGAGGGTAACGTTGTTCGCGTCCGTAGGTACTGCTTTAACACCCTACACGTGCTCTCCGGGTAGTGCTAAATGAACAACACCAACAACAATATGGAAATATCAGAGAACACTGAAACATTGTCTACAGTACAGAGGTTGGATACCTCAGTGTCGGCGAGGGAAGGCGTGAAAACGGGCCTGAACTCGTCGTTATCAAGCGACCGTTACGACAGCAGGGTGGACCCCATGGCCCTGCTGTCTGGAAATGCTACAGGGAGTACACAACAGAGAGCAATTGATAAGAGTATTGATTGGCGTCATGCCCAAGAAGCGGCGATAACAGCAAGCGCCGAAATGAAGAGAACAAAAGCACTGGAACGCCTTGAAAAGCTGACCATTGACTTGCAGGATTTCGTCCTATCCAAGGTCAATATTCACAAGGAGATCAAGACAAAGACGACCAGCGTAGTCAACGCCCTGCAAAGAATTAAAACACTGGATGAGGATTGGCAGGCAACACGACGACGACTAACGCCTCGCATTTCGCCAGAGAAAAGCAGTCAAGCTGTTATTGAGACTGAGGAATCAATGGACACCGGTGTCGATGGGGACAGCGAATCTATTGCTGAAGACAAGAGTGAAGGTGCTCCCAAGACTAATAAAAGGAAAGACCGAAACTCGCCAGATCCAACAGAAAGGCGAGTGGCAAAGAAGAAGGACCCGAAGCCAAGTCCTCCGAAAGACGCGTTGAAGCAGAACGCCGAGAGTAAAGACACAGCTGCCTGGCAAAACGTTTAAACAAGGAAGGAGAAGAGGAGACTAGCCAAAGAGCAGCTCGCAAAGCAGACCTCAAAGGAGCCCAGGCCGGAGCCTAAGCGAAAGAAACCGCGGAAATGGATCAGACTGGATGCCCTCATTATCAGGCTGACAGAGAAAGCTAAGTACGCCGAGATCCTGCGTCGAATAAAACAGGATGTCTCTGATGACCAGGTCCGCAGTACGGTAGAAAAGATCCATATGACCAATACTGGAGATATGCTGATAACTCTTTCAAGAAAGAGCACCGATAAAGGCCAAACATTAAGAAAGACCATTGCAGACATTCTGAAAGAAGACGCAAAAGTAACCTGCAAAGGACCATAGGAGGTAATTGAGATCCGAGACATTGATGATGACACAACTAAGGACCACATCCAGGGTGCCCTACAGGAGGAAGCTGGAGATGGCTGTGAGATATCACTAGAGGCAATCAAGATCCGTAAGGCCTATAGAGGTACTCAAATTGCCACAGTAGTTCTACCAGCAGCAACAGCACAGAAACTACTGGATGGAAGTAGTAAAATCCGGATTGGTGGGGTTAATTGCCGAATAAAGGCAACGAAGAGACCTATTCAATGCTTCAAATGCTGGCGTTTCGGACATCATGGATCCCAGTGCAAAAGCAAGGTGGACAGGTCGAAGCTTTGCATCAGATGCGGACAAGAAGGGCACAAAATTGCTGATTGTAAAAATCCAGCCAAATGTGCATTATGTGCTGAGATTGAAAGTGCAGAGAATGTTGCTTACCATGCCGGTACCTATAAGTGCCCGTTATTTCAGGATGCACTCCAGAAGTTGACCAACAAACAAACATGAGGATACTGCAGCTCAATCTCAACCATTGTGAGGCAGCGCATGACCTGCTCATGCAATCCGTGCAAGAACTAGAGCTTGACTTGGTACTGATAGCAGAGCCATATAAACACCTGAGTACCCAACCCTGGGAAACTGACAGCACATCCAAAGCTGTCATCTGGTCATGTGGCAAGCTCCCTTTCCAAAATGCTGTCGACAACAGCAATGCCGGCTTTGTAGCAGTATCAGTAGAGGGCATCCGCTTCTATAGCTGTTACGCACCACCTAGCCTCTCTACTGTCAAATTCACCGCATTTCTGACGTATTTCATATGTGTCGCTGGTGTGTTATGTAAGTGTCGCACATGTGCCGCTCAAGTGTCACGTAAGTGTTGCTTTGGTGTTGCTCAAGTGTTACTCGTGTGTCGCGTAGGCGTCGCACAAGTGTTGCGTTAGCTTCACTCATGAATCGCTTAGGTTTCCTTTAATCGACACAATAGTCACTAATGTGACGCATAAGCTTCGATTAGATGTTGATCCTGATTATATATACGTCTATATGTAGTTGCAGCTTTATTATGTCTTGTACACAGAACTTCTAGATGTACGTGTGATCGGTACAGAGCTATAGTCAAGAGTGAGTATGTCACAATGTAAGAGACTACTCTAGAGGCCTGGTAATTACTTTAAACGTCTAATAGATGGTGCCTCATGTATGAGCAAAGTAAACTATTTCTGACAGATATCAAGGACAAAACTATAATAAAAATCACAAGTGGAGGATAATGTGAAATATTTGCATTACATAAAATCCAATAGGATCTATATAAATGAAATGCGTCAGTGATGTTTTATTAAATTTCAGATGATTTTTAGTGAAATCGGGCAAGCAGTCTTCGCGTAAGGAATTAGGCTGAAAGAAAGAGAAGCAAGTCAGGAGCGGATTTTAAACCTTGTCTGGTAGACAACAGTGGATAAAAAAATAGTTGATTTGTCTACTTAAGTGATTTAGGAAAAATAGATGAGGAAAATGTTTCATGAATAAGTATAGAAATAGTTTTTAACCTAGCCAAGACGAGAAAAAATAAAATTTTTTTTCCCCGAACAAGCTCAAAAAATTTACAATACGATTTACGTCGAAAACTTGAATTTACAAAAAAATTAATTTTTTTAATGTCATTTTTTTCTGTTGACCTATATAATATTAACTCTAAGGCCATAATTATGATACAAAATATTATTTACAAAAAAGTATCTGATGATTTTCGCCGAGTCAAGCCCCAAAAAAATTTACAAAATAATCTCGATCAAAAACTTCTATTTTCCTAAAGAATGAAATTCTGAATGGTTACTTTATTTGGTTAACTGATTAAAGCTTAACTCTTAGGTGGCAATTACAGAAAAAAATATTCTCTACAAAACATTATGGAAGTATTTAATGTTTAGTACTGCCCAAAAAAAAAAAAATTACAAAATTAACTTTGCCAAAAAAATTGAGATTTACGAGAAACATAATTTTAAGTTTTTTATACTTTTTTTATTAGGTCTACCTTTTTGCGGGTAAATATTGAAACATGTTTTCTACAAGGAAAATCGAGAAGGGTTTTTTGCTCGGACAAGCCCAAGAAAAGTTACAGAATAATTTCGGTCAGAAACTTGAAATTTACTAAAAAATTAACTTTTCCATTGTGATTTTTTTCTGCTGACCTATTTAAGCTCAACTTTAAGGTGGTAATTATGAAACAAAATATTCCCTACAAAAAAGTATCACATGATTTTTTGCTCAAACAAGCTCAAAAAAAGTTATAAAATAATTTTGGTCAAAAACTAGAAATTTACTAAAAAATTAGGTTTTCCATTGTGATTTTTTTCTGCTGACCTATTTAAGCTTAACTTTTAAGTGGTAATTATACAACAAAATATTCTTTACAAAAAAGTATATAAGTATTTTCTACTCAGACAAGCCCAAAAAAAGTTAAAAAATAATGTCGGACAAAAACTTTTATATTCCTAAAAAATGAAGTTCTAAATGGTCACTTTATGTGGTTGAGTGATTAAGGCTTAACTCTTAGCTGGCAATAATAGAAAAAAATATTCTCTACACAACAGCATAAAAGTACTTTAGTTGTAGCTATGCCCAGAAAGAAATTATGAAATGATTGCGCTTAAAAAAATTGAAATTTACAACAAAGAGAATAATTTTAATTTTTTTACACTTTTTCTAATAGGCTCAACTTTTTGCTGCTAAATATGGAATAAAATATTTTTTACAAAAAAAAACTAAAAGTATTTTTCACATAGAGAAGCCCAAAAAAAGTGACAAAATGATTTCGGTCAAAAACTTGAAACTTACTAAAAACTTAGGTTTTCCATTGTGAATTTTTTCTGCTGACCTATTTAAGCTTAACTTTAAGGTGGTAATTATAAAACAAAATATTCTCTACAAAAAAGTATCACATGATTTTTCGCTCAAACAAGCCCAAAAAAAGTTATAAAATAATTCGGTCAAAAACTTGAAATTTACTAAAAAATTAGGTTTTCTATTGTGATTTTTTTCTGCTGACCTATTTAAGCTTAACTTTCAAGTGGTAATTATAAAGCAAAATATTCTCTACAAAAAAGTATATAAAAATTTTCTACTCAGACAAGCCCAAAAAAAGTTAGAAAATGATGTTAGACAAAAACTTCGATACTCCTAAAAAATGAGGTTCTAAATGGTCACTTAATTTGGTTGACTGATTAAAGCTTAACTCTTAGCTGGCAATTGTAGAAAAAAATATTCTTTACAAAACAGTATGGAAGTAATTAATGTTTAGTACTGCCCAAAAAAAAATTACAAACTTAACTTGGCCAAAAAAATTGAGATTTACAAGAAACATAATTTTAAGTTTTTTATAGTTTCTTTATTAGGCCTACCTTTTTGCTGGTAAATATTAGAACATGTTTTCTACAAGGAAAATCGAGAAGTATTTTTTGCTCGGACAAGCCCAAGAAAAGTTACAGAATAATTTCGGTCAGAAACTTGATATTTACTAAAAAATTAAGTTTTCCATTATATTTTTTTTCTGCTGACCTATTTAAGTTTCACTTTAAGGTGGTAATTATAGAACAAAATATTCTCTACAAAAAAGTATCAGATGATTTTTTACTCAAACAAGCTCAAAAAAAGTTATAAAATAATTTTCGTCAAAAATTAGAAAATTTACTAAAAAATTAGGTTTTCCATTGTGATTTTTTTCTGTTGACCTATTTAAGTTTAACTTTCAAGTGGTAATTATAAAACAGAATATTCTCTACAAAAAAGTATCAGATGATTTTTTGCTCAAACAAGCTTAAAAAAAGTTACAGAATAATTTCGGTCAGAAACTTGAAATTTACTAAAAAATTAAGTTTTCCATTGAGATTTTTTTCTGCTGACCTTTTTAAGCTTAACTTTAAAGTGATAATTATAAAACAAAATATTCTCTACAAAATATCATGCTATTATTTTCTTCTCAGACAAGCCCTAAAAAAGTTAAAAAAAAAAACCCGGTGAAAGCCACAGCCCTTAATATTATTATTAAGAACGCTCGCATGATAAATTTCAATTTGCCGTAAAATTGGACCGTTAAGTAAAAGCATCCGTGAAGCCAAATAAAATTTTTATTACAAAAAATTTAAAAAATTTGACAAACTTTTTTAATTAACTCGATAGTTTCGTCAAGAACTGGAAAAAAAAAAGAGGAAATATTATCAATTATATTTTATAGTTGAATAACTTTGAAACGGTTTATCAAAAAATTATAAAAAAGCTTTTCCGAAGAGCGTTCAATTTCATACAAGAAAATGATTCGGTCTAGCTTTTTTAATGAACCATTAAAGAGTTATAAAATTCTAAACTCAAAACAACAAGCTTTCCCGTGTTAATCTTACGGAAAATTGAAATTTATCATGCGAGAGTTTTTAATATTAATATTAAGGGCTGTGGCTTTCACGGGATTTTTTTTTTCATCATTTCCAACAACATTTTCGATATGATTGAGAAAAAAGAAATAGTCGATTTTTTTGAATCAGCCGAATATATATGGGGTATTCCATGCCAAATCGACCCTTTTGAATTTGATCACTTTAGATTTAGCTGAAACTTCATTATTGTTTTCTACCTTTTTAAAAACAATTCGCGAATTTTTTCAAATTTTTTTGTCCAACCCAAAGAAAGTTTTGAATTTCCCAACAAAGTGGCTTTTTTATTTTCAAATAGCTATAACTTTTTTAGCCATTGACCTTTGGGCACCTTTTTTTTTTTATTGTAGTTTTTAAATTTGAGAATTAGTGTTTTATTAAATTTTTGCGCTTGGAGAGCTCAAAATGACACGAAGATTATATTTTTCAGCTCGAAGAGCTCAAAAACGTAGTAAATGTAATTTTGAGCGCTTAAATATGAAATTAGCGGGAAGTTGCAGAGATGGCCTTTAGGGTCAACCGTTTTTCTAATTTTTTGTATTTAATTAAAAAAAAAATTGTCAAATTTTTTGAAATAATAAAAATTTTTTTTTTCAATTAAATATAAAAAAAAATCAGCCCTGCCTGGGATGAGCGGGAATAGTTGCCAAATTGATTGAAGTTTTTTTTGAAAAAAAAATAAATAAAAAAAAAAGTGGCCAACTTTGAAAAAATTACGATTTTGATCAAAAAAACCGATTATTTTATAGAATTGATCATATTTAATATTTTTTGTATATTTTTTCGAAAAGTTCATTCAAAAACAATAATTGAAAAAAAAAATTACCCAAAGGTCAATTTCAAAAGTTATGGCTATTTGAAAATAAAAAAGCCACTTTTTTGGGAAATTCATAATTTTTTTTGGGTTGGACAAAAAAATTTGAAAAAATATTCAAAAATGTTTTTCAAAGTATAGAAAAGAATGATAAAGTTTCAGCTATATCTAAAGGGGTTGAGTTCAAAAGTGGTCGATTTGGCATGGAATACTCCATTCATAATATATCACTATATTATGTATCATTCTTATTGAATCAGGATAACTAATATTGTCTGGAAGTTTAACTTATATTCTAATTATCAATGTGCTTTATTTCTTGTACTATTCAACTAACTTCACGTTATTTACATGTATCGTTAATTCAATACAAAGTTTGACATTTCAATCATAATATTTACAACTAAATAAAATATTTACAATTTAATTAATCGATTTAGCATAATTGCAATATTAAATTCTGCTATGCAGTTTGTCCTTGTTCTTTGGACAGGCCGAAAACCTGTAACTGCTGGTGTAGTACCTGAGTGTCATGTTAAATGCATTGATGGCACTAAGTACAAAGCCAAATTCGGTGATCGTTGGTACGTCGTAAAAATTCTACAAAGATCTGGTAAGTATGATGAGTTTACATTAATTAATGCATAAGAGTTATCTATTGATCATTTACATTCAAGTTCTAATTATATGATTGAATTTTTTTTATCGTCTAATCAATTTTTATGACTCTGAAGAATTACAAAATACATAGATTTTAAGTTAGTCTTGTTCGATCATTTTCTTTTAGAATTAAAACGTTTTTTTATTTGAGTCATATTTTATAAGCATTTCATTTCTTGCGATGTTTGAAGCTCAACATTTTAATTAAAATTTTATTCTAGAAAATAAATCCTGGCTTGAATCATTAGATGTGCTGACAGATGGTTCATTATATCAACCGATCCCAAGTTTCGAAAATTTGAGTATCAACTCCGATATTCATCATGGTAAAAATAAAAAATCCTGTAAAATGGTTGTTTCTACACACAGTAAAAAATTTTGCGTCATTGCGTCAAAAAACTTAGTGTTAAAAATGTTTGTGTTAAATCTTTAACACTTTTATGTGTAAATTTAACATTTATTCTGTTAAATCAATACAAAAAAGTGTTAAATATTTAAAATAAAAATTTTTAACAAAAAATTTTTTGACGCAATGACGCAAAATTTGTTAATGTGCATTCTATACCTTTAAAATTTTCTGCTGATACAAATTCAAATTACTTTAAATTTTGCCTTTTATGGTAAGAGCTCCAGTAGTGGCTCATGTACCAGTACCTGCTCACTCTATGTATTTGTATATCTATATTTGTGAATATAGATATACAAATACATGGAGTGAGCATGAACTAGTGCATGAGCAGCTACTGGGGCTTTTACCTTACCACAATTTAGAATTTATTAATTAAGAAAACCTGATGAATTTGCTGATAAATTTTTTTATACCAATTAAACCAATCAATTTTGAACAATTGGACTAATTTTACGTCCTTTGCAATATTTGATGTATAGTTTTGATATCAAAATCTGACAATATTACAAAAAAAGTTTGGAAAATCCAAATGAGCATGCCTTAAGTGCTCATATCATACACAAATAATTTGGATTTAATGTTTAGATTACGATATGTTAACTTTTTCATAAAGACTTCTTTACTTTTTTATGAGTGGTGTTATCTCTTCTGTAGATCGAACTAAAAAAAATTTTAACAGATGATAAAACAGTTAGTAATTATACCATTATGTATGTATAGTTTCTGCTTGTTTAGTTATTTCAATCCTATTTTATAAAAAATATAATATATATGGCTGCCGAAATTGCGGAAAAAGTCACCGAACTGACAGTCGAAAAAAATTAACTGTATTGAAACGGAATTATCTTGACACGCATTTTTCATAAGGGTTTTGGCAAACTCCTTAAGGAATAAAACAAAAAAAAATTAAATCGTGTAACTGATTTTTGACTAAGTTGTTTTTATATATAAATTTTTTCGTTCAATTTATGAAAATCACGTTTGAATCGAAATCACGATTTTTAGGCGAGAATAGAGCATATCTACGCACTTCGCGCTTAAGGCATGCATTTGATCGATACAGCAAGTGACAATAAGATACTTCAGAAAAATATATTTTAAGAAAATATTCCACCACCAATCTTATATCTATTGGTCAATTATTTCATTAGTGATAAAAGGTTTATTCCCAAATATGAAGTTTATTATAATTTTTAAATATCGACATCTCATTAAACTATAGTTTTGAAAAAATATCCTTAACGGGAAGTTAAAATTTGACTCATATTAACATTAAAATAAAACTGATATCTTTTTAGAGTCAAATCATGTTTTGATTAACGATCAGGCTGAAAGTACGGTTCGTGTTCAAAATAAGAATAAAGATGGAGCAATTCAAAGTGATGTTGTCCAAGTACTTCTTAATCAGAATAAGCCTGTGTTTGATCAAGATAGAAGCCAACACCGAGATGGAATCTTTGATGATCGTGATAGTTCTGTTGAAAATCCGGATTTCAATGGAATTATTGGTGAAAATCCCAATTCTGAAGACCATCGTGATCTTGATCAAATCCGAGATGGCAATCAAGACTTCAATGATAATCAAAAACTTGATCAAAGAGAAGTACCTGTACAAAACTATCAAGATCAATCTTTAAACAACGAGCAAAATCTTATAGCTAATGTAAGTAGTAACGACGGATCAATTGAAGATGCTGCTTCGGGTTCAAGTGAAAAAAAAAATAATGACGGTGAAGAGAGACATGGAATGGTTAGTATAATTTTTACAATTTTTTGTCATTACGTATTCAGATAAAAAAATTAGGAAAATGGTTGACAGGTTGACCCTAAAGGCCATCCCTGCAACTTCCCGCTCATTCCGTACTTGAGCACTCAAAATTGCACGTATAACGTTTTTTAGCTCTTCGAACTCAAAACTATAAATTTCGTGTCATTTTGAGCTCTCTGAACTCAAAAGTCTGGTAGTGGTTTGATACAACACTATTGTTTGGATTTTCAAAGCGCAATAACTTTTGAATAAATGAACCGATTTTTACACGGTTGGTGGCATTTGAGGTAGTTTTTAGAGTCTCATAAAGGATCTTTCAGTTAAAATTGATCAAACAAAGAATTTCAAAGTAATTAAAAAAAAAAAAGAATTTTTTCAGTTTTCTTTCGACTACGATAACTCACGAACGAATCAACCGATTTTGACCGGGTTGGCGGCGATCGACGTTGTTTTTCTAAGTTAAAAGCCGATTAGTTTTTGTAATCGATCAGTTGAGCCGTTAAAAAGTTATTCTAAAAAAACCACATTTCAAAAAATTTTTTTTTGTAGTTTTTTTGAGATCTTTCAAAATCTAACCGTTTGAATCGGTCCAAACTGTATAAAAAAATCTGAGTTTAATCAAGCCCTTTCGAATGGCGCCAACCGCGAAGAAATCGTTCAAGCTCTTTAAAAGTTATAAGAGAGTCATATTCATACATTCACACACATACATACATACATGCACACATACACACACACACACACACACACACACACACACACACACACACACACACACACACACACACACACACACACACACA
>CAJNRD030001123.1:11255816-11279885 GCA_905319865.3 Cotesia congregata
GAAACTCACCTTGAATTTTCTATGTAATCATTGGTTAGTTAAATTCAAATACCGTCATCTCAGTGAGAAATCCTCGAATCAAGATTTAAAAAAAAAAATTGGAGCTGAATAAACAAGATATGTAGTGTTTAAGTCAAAAAAATTTTTTCCAAGTCTGTTAGAATAAAAATAAAAACCAAAAAAATCTGGACAACATTTTTTTTGCTCGACGAGCAGGAAGCGTCAAATTTCGGCCCGCTGCGCTAAACGAAATTGGCACTTTCTGCCTTCGTCGAGCAAAAAAATAGCATACACTCCTCGGGAAGTAAATAAGAAAGCCTCAGATCACATGTTTGTTTACCTCGGCTTCGCCTCGGCCAACAATTACATGTGATCTGAGACATTTTTTACTTTACTTCCCTCGGTGTGGAATATACTATTCTTTATAGTATAGCTTGTTGAAAAACCTAAAAAAATTTGGATTTTTTTTTTCTTGATCCCTTAATTTTTGTGAGAAGTGTACATAAACTATACATAAAAATCTTACCCCACGTATTTTGTTACGGATGTTTTTTGCCGGCCAGGGTACTGGTCCTCATTGTCTCATAAGGAACTTCGTTCAAAAAGCAAAGAATATCGTTTTTGATTCATAAACAAATTTTTATTGAGAATCAATACAACAGACTGGATCGATAACAAATACAGAATTGTCATTATTGAAATTTTTAACAGTATAACACACATTTTTCAAATCATCAATGTTAATCACGAATAAGTTTTTTTCTTGAGATATTTTGCATGACAGTATTGAATCTATCATTACACCAGGAAGCGTTTCAAAAGACATTGTGGTTGTTAATTTGTTTATGATAGCAAAGAATTTTGAATTTGCATCACAACTTTCACATCTATTTTCACAGTTACAATAGTTTAATTGTATAAATTGCGTTATTATTCCAAAATCGCAGTTCTGTCCATCATCAACATAATATTTAACATAAGTGAAATTCGTTCTTCTTTTACGTTTATACGATTCAGCTTCATACACTACTCGATCTTTAAATAATCTTTGAAACTCGTAAATCTTTTTTACATCACCCATTGTATAGTTTACCGGAAAACGTTGGAGTAAATCATTAGATAAATTTTGAATTCGTTTGCTATTTCCAATAATGAAAGTATTGTCACAAATTTTCCTTAATTTACGCCTATTCTTTCCACTCAGTTCTAATCGCTCGCAAAATGAAGCAATCTTAGAGCCAGGAAAAAATGTTCGAAACTTTTCTCGGGTAATATTAATGAATATTGTTATTGCTGATGAAATTTGGAGTTGGACGTATCGAGTTCCATGAATTAGTTTTTTCAATAATCCATTCAGACCTTCAAACGGGTAACATGATGTAACCCAGTGCGGTCCTAAATTTCTGACAACATCAGGTAAATGAAGCAAATGATGAAGGTTACAGCTCATATGGCTTAAGCCGTACAAATCTTCGTACCTTCCAACAAACTCTGAAATTAATCGGGATGCCAAAGTAATCATATGATCAGAAATGCTCTCTTGATGTAACAAGGTAACAGCCAAGACGAAGAATTTAAGATGATTGAAATAATTTTTATCCATCAAATCATGAAGAAGAGGCAAGCAGTAATAAAGAAGAAAAGCATGAAACTCATGTGCTTTCCAATATTTCATGTCAGATATTGATCTTGGTTGTCTGATCACATTACACGGAGGCCGAATGGAAGAAATTCTTGCATTAATTATGTCAACGTACCGGTACAGAGAAGCTCGGTGAGTAGCGAATTGTTTGTCAAACAATACTGTAAATAATTTTTTGCAAACGCCCAAATCAACACAATGCATGGAATCGATTGCAGTCGATTTAATAAAATCATAACAGATTTTCGATAAGAATGTGGGTCCCTTAACCCCTTTAACTACTTTCTTTGTTTCCAATGCTTCTTCCGCGTATTTAACAGTTTCTTCTGTTGTACGAAGTTTTAATTTAGGACTGAAACGATATGATTGGACGTAATTAACTTTTTCACTTGCTATCTCACATTTTTGACACCCATATCGAGCCATATGAGGAGACATATTCAAAAACTGCGCTTTTGCCGGTAAATCAAGAGTACCAGTCATGATAAATCCTCGCACAAAGATCGGAAGATTTAAACCAGGGACGTTAAAATGTAAACCCTCATATAACACTTTGAGCTCATTATAAAACGCAGCCATGAATTTATTAGCGTTTGGTTTTTCGAAGCCAAACCATAATCCTGCTAATATGGTATTTTCAGTTTTTATTCGTTCCATAAAAGGTAATTCATTGATCCGCAGAAAGAAAGGCCAAATGTTAAATTTTGAGGATTTGAATGGAGAAACGCCATCTGTATTCCATGTAAATGAAATATTCGAACAATAAGAGAAAAATTTATCCTTCTTCATAAAAGAATTGTAAATATCTCCATCGTATATATCTTCTTTATTTTCATTGTTTAACTTCTGTCGACTAAAACGATGATTTAATAACTTATCAAAACCATTTCGTAAAAACATTGCTGATAATTGAGAAAGAATAGACGTTGTAATGAAATAAGGAGCGCTGGAATCTTTGTCAGTAACGTGCTGGCAATTAGAACAAGTACTACATTCAGATGGTAACGAATGATGACAACGAGGACAATAAAAATGACGATCGAAGTTTATTCTCAAACGATCGAAATATTGTTTGAATTTATATTTTGTTTTTAAGCAATGGTTAGGTTCAATGCAATGAGCACTAATAAGTAATAGAATGTCTGATAAAAGAACATCGGAAATTATATGACGTATAGTTAACAGGAGGATCGAAAGTAAGCTCTCCTGAAATGAGAGAGGAGCCCCGGGGTAAAGAGGTTCATTTAAATTATCTTCATCTAACACACTTTCATCGGAATTAGAAGATGAATCATCTTCACTGTCAGAAGTGTGCGAAGAATCACAATCGAAGAATAACTCATCGCTTCTTGTAGAACCGGAACCCTCAAAATCGTTCTCGGAACTCGAATAATTTTCTTCTGGAGTAGAAAACGGTTTTTCAATGAATAACTTCAAGAAGTCCTGTTCGCGATGACGATTGGTAAATAAATCGGGAATAAAGGGATCTGAAATAAAATAGTAATTTATAAAACTTCGATCAGACTTTTGACCTCGAAGAGCTCAAAAGCTCAGTACAGCTTCCTCTTTGAGCTCGGAGGACTCAAAATAACACATAAATTATATTTTTGAGCTCTTCGAGCTCAAAAATGTCATAAGTACAGTTTTTAGCGCTTAGATATGGAATTCGCGGAAAGTTGAAAGGATGGCCTTTAGAGTCAACCGTTTTCCTAATTTTTTATTCTCAGAATAATAAAATGAAATTTTCAAAATTAATTCCAGCCCTAATTTAACCTAAGTTCGACAATTATATATACTGTCATTTCTTCAACTCTACCTGTTTGGAAAGCATCGATTTCTGAACACGGCTCGATTATTTACTCTCTAGATTGTAAAATTGAATTTTCGAGATTAAATCCAGCCCTAATCTAACCTGAAATCCGTTGTTTCTTATTTGTTTTCTATTTCTCCGGCTCTACTGGTTCAAAAATCATCACTGGCTCAATAAATCTCTTTTTTTTTATTCTTTTTATGGTAATATAAAATTTTCAGAATTAAATTCAGCCCAAATTTAACCTAACTTCCACCATTATTTTTGTACTTTAATTTCTTCAGCTTTACCTGTTAGAATAGCATCGGTTTCTAAACATGGTTTGTTTATTCATTTATTCTTAGATTGTAAGCTAAAATTTTAGAAATTAAATCCAGCCCAAACCTAACCTAAGATCCACCAGGATTTATATACTTTTATTTCTTCAGCTTTAACTATTTGAATAGCATCAATTTCTGAACATGGCTCGTTCATTTACTCTCTAGATTGTAAAATAAAATTTTCAAAATTAAATCCAGCCCTAATCTAACCTAAAAACCTTCACTTTTTATTTATTTTCATTTTCTTCAGCTCTAACTATTTAAAAATCATCAATAAATATCTTTCTTTAAGTCTCTTGATTGTGACATAAAATTTTTAAAATTAAATCCAGCCAGAATCTAACCTAACTTCCACTATGATTTATCTACTTTTATTTCTTCAGCTCTTCTTGTTTGAATAGCATCGATTTCTAAACATGACTCGTTTATTTACTCTCTAGATGGTAAACTGAAATTTTCAAAATTCAATCCAGCCCAAACCTAACCTAAGATCCACCAGTATTTATGTATTTTTATTTCTCCAGCTCTACCGCTATGAAAAACATCGGTTCCTGACCATGGCTTGTTTATTTATTTATTCTTAGATTGTAAAATAAAATTTCGAAAATTAAATTCAACCCAAACCTAACCTAAGATCCACCAGCATTTATGTACTTTTATTTCTTCAGCTTTAACTGTTTGAAAAGCATCGATTTCTGAACATTGTTCGTTTATTTATTATCTAGATTGTAAAATAAAATTTTTTAAATTTAATCCAGCCCAAATTTAACCTAATTTCCATTATTATTTATGTACTTTCATTTCCTCAGCTCTACCTGTTTCAATAGCTTCGATTTCTAAACATGGCTCGTTTATTTATTTATTTTTAGTTTGTAAAATAAAATTCTCAAAATTAAATTCAACCCAAAT
The DNA here is from genome assembly GCA_905319865.3 of Cotesia congregata. Lineage (NCBI taxonomy): Eukaryota > Metazoa > Arthropoda > Insecta > Hymenoptera > Braconidae > Cotesia > Cotesia congregata. The sequence continues at coordinate 11,260,498 of CAJNRD030001123.1, forward strand.
CTAACCTAAGATCCACCAGCATTTATGAACTTTCATTTCATCAGCTCCAACTGTTGGAAAAGCATCGATTTTTTTAACAAAGGTCCTTTAGTGATTTTTAAAATAGTAGAGCAAATTTTTCTAAATCAAATCTATTCAAGATCTAACCTTAAAACCACCGCATTTCATTAAATTTACGTTTTTCTCGCTTATTCTTCGTTAATTATAGTTTTTCTGTCCTAAACTTTCACGTCTTAATAATTCTAAAAATATTGCTCAAGTCTCTTCTCGTAATCGCTACTACGTAAATTTAGATCAATCAACTAATTCTTTTTACCTTCTCTCTCTGCTTCTCTCATATCATCATTTTCTACTTCAGTTTCTTCAAGCACAGCTTCGCCAAGTTCTGCACCTTCAAGTTCATCGTTTGAACTTAAACTATTCAAGGAACTTTGGATTGAGAGCTCATCATCTGCATTCAAGAATGTGTTTTCTTTTTATTTGTTCTGTCGTATGTTTGGTTGTATTAGTCTTACCTGAGCTTGTCAAATTATCTGATTCACTCGTGCATCCGTCGTTTTCACTTCGCATTGGCTCATCTCCTTGATCTTTTAAAAATTTTATAATTTTATATCAATGGGATCTCGAATATTCTTCGAACGGTTTTACTCGCTTGGGCATTTTTCACTTTGATTCACTTCAATGTTTCTATAGTTTTTATTTTTTTTTATAATATATTTTTTTTATTATTATTGTTTAACCGCTAGAAAAGAGATCTAGTCAAATACTTATAAGAAGAATTACGCCTTCGGGCTTAATCGTTAAAACTCGGGAATAATCGTATAAACTCGGGAATAATCGTATCACGCTATGGCCGTCGCTCATGTGCGCCTTGGTTAGCGGTAGAGAAGCCGGCTCGCGTGGTCTGATGCAACAGTTGTGCTTGGACTTTGTACTAGTACGACTACTCTGTGCTAATCAATTCTGACAATTCTTACTTGCATCTCACATTCATTCAAATATTTAAATTATTCATTAAATATAAATAATTATAGTAGACTCAATTATACTCTAAATTCTCAATTCATTTAAATCAGTTTAATAGTTCAGTGAATTAACATAAATAAAATCAAGTAAATTTATTTAGTGACGCCACGCGGCCATTACGCACCACCGTGACAAAGGATTGCATCAGCCACGCAGCTTTAGTCAATCCATAATTGACGCGTGATATTAACCATTAATTACATTGAATTAATTATTAACATTTAATTACGATCTTATTTCATTTAACTTGAATTAATCATTAACATTTAATTACAATCTTATTTTATTTAACTTGAATTAATTATTAACATTCAATTACGATCTTATTTAATTTAACTTATAAATAATTAAATTCCAACTTCAAATCATTTGACTAATTTCTACACGAAATTATCAAACTCAATTGACTAACATTCTGTTATCAATTGAATATTATTAGCTCTCGCCTTGAGACTATTTATTTAACTAATTAAACATTAGTAGCTCTCACCTTGAGACAATTCATCTAATTAATTGAACATTATTAGCTCTCGCCTTGAGACAGTTCATTTAATTAATTAGATATTACTAGCTCCCGCCTTGGGACAGTACAAATTCAAATTATCGATAATTTTATTTATACGGCGGCTGAGCTCACCCCTATTGCGTTATTGCAACGTAATTTATACACACACACTTACACACATACAACTTACTTGTATAATTTTCATCAAGGAGGTTTTTTCCCAGCCTAGCTGGGTTTACCTCCTTTGGGGACAAATAAATTTTTCTAAATTGTTCCCCAAAAATTCCTAGTATTATTATTTAATTTCCTAATCCCAACTTTATCATATAATTTAAAACAATTACGGGAATTATCCGCATTAGATAGTTTTCGACAAAACAATTATAATCAATTAATTCGTAATGAAGCACATTCAATTTTTTATTTTTTAGTTTAACTTTTTTTTTTTAATCGTACATTTATTTTTTTTTGTCACGGTTACCGTTGTGTTGGTTATAATGTTGCTATGGTTACGTTATTTATTTACATAAACAATTATTTCTCAACTAATTAAGTCGTGGTTAACTCGTCTTATTCCTTAATTTACGTTATTTTTAAATATTAATGACTCTTTGGGCTCTTGTCCTCTGGTGTGGTTCACATGAACGTGATATTTTAAATTACGATTCTATTAAATTTAAGAAGGATGGTGATGCTTCAGCTAAATGGAGAAACAAATTTTATTCTGTTAAAGTTCTACGTATAAGTGGTGAGTCAATTAATTTATTATGGGATCATTTTAACACATAGTTCAATTTTTATATTAATTTATTTATTTTTGGTCTGTTTTTCCGTAATTTTTTTTTATTCCTCTGCTTTACTTACTCAACTCTTGATAGTTGTATTATTTACAGAGTAAATAATTCGTTGTTTTTTTATCTTCTCTTATGGTTTTTTTTTAGTTAATTTTGCATCATATTGTAATTAGAGGATAAGCAGTGGCTGGAGTCTCTGGTTGTTGATACTGATGGAAATGTGACTTTACCCGATGCTCCCAATGAGTTTCATGAAAAGAAGAAGCATGAAAAAAGTTTAGCTGTTGCTGACTTACAAACTGCAACAAAAGCCCTCAATGCCAGCAAATCCCGAGAAAACAATTCAATCACTCGTACTAAAAACATCCTCCAAGATATCACTTTGGGGACCAATGCAAGTAATCTTCACAATTCAGATGACGAGGATATTTTAGCAGATCGTGGTTACTCACCAGCCCAAGAAGTGAAAGTAGTTAACCCCAATAATGGATCAAAATCACGGATGGTCCGGGCTAAAATTGAGTATGACAAAAAAAATGAGAATTCCCCATTTGTATGTCAAGTTTGTAAAACGTCGCCAGAAGGTACAATTTTTTAATTATCATAACCCATAACTTCGCATCATTCACGTAACCTTTAACAAATATTATTCTGACCAACTACTCTATGATGAACCGACTGAGTCATCAGCATAACGCCTACAACTTTTAACCGATCTATAAGATTTATTACACTTATTGCTTAGACAATCAACTTTGACGAGTTTGAAAATGAGTAAAACCGGTCAATCTTTTCAGTAATACTAACCATCTTAAAATTTATTGTCGATAAAATTAGGCGACTATGAATGACTTTAACTACGAATGACTTTTGACTGAAAATAGGTTGTTTTTTATTGAAAATTTTATCTTAAAGATGATTAAATTCTCTTCAATTTGATCTATGTGACTAATACTTTAAAATATTTCTAATTATTTCATGGCCCATTTAAAATTTCGAAATTCGCAAAAATTATAAGTTTAATGATTTATTAATGAATGAATGAATGAATAACTTTTTTCTAAAAATTGATAGCTCATTTTCAATTAATTTTTACTATGTCAAAACAGCTAACACTCCTTTTAATTAACCTATAAATACTAGAAATTAAAATGAATGTCATTAATTTCATTAGCCATTTTAAATTTTTACAATAAAAAAAGTAATAACTTTATAAGCTGCATCCTAAAACAAAAATATACTTTGGCCCTAAGATTTTGCCAGAGGAATTCAATTGTGTGAAGTATTGCTAACGTTTTTCCGTCAAAAATCCAGTCAACTCCACACTACTCAAGCAGTCAACCCGAACTCATCTCAGTTTTCCCAGCCCACGGTTCTGTTTCCACTTGATTCTGAATCACGTACAAAATCACACCATCTACCTAATCCTGACACCACAAACTTCTCAGCTGATAATTCAAGTCAACATCCTAATGTAAAACGCTCTACGACCGTTCGCTCTTCTAATGCATTTTCATCAACCGAATCCAAGAACACTGTCAATCAGAAACTTTTTAAACCGTCTCGTTCTGAGTATTCCGATAAGTTTTCTGGCTCGAATCACCACAAAGTTTCTGAAAAATCCAGGGAAGTGGCACGTTCACGTTTAAATGTTCTATTTTCTCCGAGTCCTGAAAAATCACCTCGCTTTCAACCTACTCAATCACCAAAAGTATTCCGTTCACCGATTTCAGCAGGTGATGAAGTGAAAACCACTCAAGACTATGAAAAGTCTTCGATCCAAGATCACAGTGGATCTTTTAATCGAAATACCTCTCGGGAAGAGGGTCCAAAATATGTATGGAATATTCCTTCAGCTAAAAAAGTAAGTTCAAATGATTTCTTTTATTCGTGACACTAGTTTATCGATTTCTTATTGTCTAATATATTTATTTGTTGCAAAATTATCTAATTATTTATTTCTTTTTTAGAAGAAATTAATTGAAAAGTCAGATGTTTACATCAGTGAAGTAGATTTAAATTACATCAAAGTGAAGTTTCGTCATGATCCTGCTGAAATGGCGCGATGACTCTTCAAATCGATAATTGGAGAAGACCGATTATGCACTATGAGTCGAACTGGTGGAAACGGCTGGCAGCCATTACCCTTAGACGTTAACCAAACAGTTTACGGTATATAAATATGTCCATATAATTTTTTTTATATACAGAAAGAAAAATTTACTTGACTTTCACTGAAAAAAATAATCGGTAGAGGCTACTGATTGGTAATCGGTAAAGGCTACCGATTGGAAATCGGTAGCTACTACCGAAAAAAAATCGGTAACGTCTACCGATTTTAATCGGTTGCCTCTACCGACAAAAAAAATCGGTAACCTCTACCGATTACCAATAGGTAGCCGCGACCGATTATTTTTTTCAGTGTAGACTGGACGGGACGGCAATAGTCAAGGAAGTTTCCTAGGACCTCGAAACCTCGAGATCCGATCAAAACTCGATTTTCGAAAAACGGGGTGAAAACAATAACTTCCCGATTTTTGAAAATCTTCGATTTTCTTAGCGGGAAGTTAAAAATTTTATTCTATTAACTGAAAAATTTTTCTTCTTGTGTATTTTTCGTTTTATACTTGATAAAAAAATTCAATGCGTGCTAATATCTTTCTGGGTCATTTTGATTTTTCACAAAATATTAATCATGAATTCCTACGTTAAATACCGTAAGAGAGTCGGGGAAACAATAACCAAACTCTGAAAGATAGTAGCAAGTGTTGGATTTTTTAGGCATTTTTAGAAAAGCCTTTGGATTAAAAAATAGAATTTTTCAGAATATGTTAAATTAAATTCCAAACCAAGATTGAATTTCGAGAAATTCGAGCGAGCTGTAACACAAATGTTTACGTCAATCAGGCGAACTAATAACGTTCCTTCAAAGCCTTTAAAAAATCCAGCACGTTCAGAAAAGTCATCAAGTTCAACATCTCATCGCCACTCGCAGATCACGACATCAAAATCACCTCATGTTTCTGAATCGTCATTGCATGCTCCCAGTCAGTCTCCGCATCATTCTTCTACGCGTTCGCCCAATCAATCACAAGATCACTCTCCCAATTATTAACAGTCTGGTCATCACTCAAAAAAATCTTCTCACAACCGTCGTTCCGTCCATCGTCATAATTGGTCACGTGAACGATCAAGAAGCCGTTCACTCTATTCAGAATGTAGTGATGAAAGTTACCGTAAAAGTTAATAAGCATTGGTAGAAATAATTATTTGAGAAAAATATTCTCGAATCACGGATATTATTCTGTAAAATTAGATTATTATTTTGAATCATATTAAAAAATTCTCTTACCAAGTAATGAGGTGATTTGGTGACATAAATTCATGTCACTTGGTTCAAGAATTGTTTTGTTCGATTCAAGATAATAAAATTTTTAAGAATGATTTTCTCGACTCAGAATTTTTCTTTTAATCCTAATAATTTTCAATCAGTGATAAAAAAGTTTAATCATGAATTTTACAAGATAAGTTTACAGTAAACAATTTTTGGTTATAGTGCAAAAGAAAAGTATACGTCATAAATTTTTATGTTTAAATATTTAACACTTTTGTGCGATGATTCAGGATAAATTTATCAAATCAACACATAAAAATATTAAATAATCACATAAGAGTGTTTACTATTTAACTAAATGATTTTCTTTTCTTTACACAATAATAGAAAATTTTTTATTGTCCATTCCATTTATTTTAGAGTTTCCAGAAAAAATTATTTTACTTCTGAGTATATCTACGCTTATTTAACACACCATTATACATATCTTCAAGTATATATGTACGGAAGCATAAAACAATCAAAATTGTAATGCGATTTTGATCTTAAGGCTCCAAACATTTATAAAAAGCCAAAAAAACGGAACGTTATAGATATAACTTATATTTTCCTTAAAAATACTGTTCAATAAAATTTTTTTTTGCCCTCCTGGCGGAAAGTGGCAACTTTCGTCCCGCTGCGCTAAACAAAGTTGCCGCTTTTTGCCTTCGTCGGATGAAAAAATAGTATACAGCCCTTGGAAAGTAAAAAAGAAAACCCCAGATCACATGCAATTGTTGGCCAAAGCTTCGCTTCGGCCGACAATTACATATGATCTGAGACGTATCTTTTTTTACTGGCCTGGGTACGTAATATACTATTTAAGATTATTTGAAGCAAACTTACTATAATGTTGTAATTTACTGTTGTAATTTTGTTTATTTTTTATTTAAAATAAAAGAATTGTAAGAGTTTCAAAATAAGATTCTAATTTTAGATCCGTTTGAATTTTTTTTCAAGTGGAAGTGCTTATAATTCTTATAAACTATTTTTACTTTTTTTTTTTTTATTTACAACCCTACATTAAGTAGCTAATATAAAATTATGAAGCATAAAAAAATGAACCTAGAGCACTTTTGCCAAAGGTTTATTTTAAATTTTTTGTAGCTTAACTAAATTGGTTCTTGGATAGGTATTTTTGTAATGATTAGTAAACATTTTTTATTATAGATTATCCGAGTGTAATTAATTGTCAAGAACAACGCGGATTAATTACAGAATCTTAAGATGGAGTGAATTATGTGCGCTAATTTTTTCACAGCCATTGTCAAGGAAAAATTTATGTTGCAAATGAGTGCGGTGAACAGTCGTCTCTAGCTGAATTATCGAAGTTAATCAAGCAAAAATTTATCATTCTACACCAGACTTTTAAAAGATTTACCACAAATCTTTCGCTCACGTATCTTTCAAAGATCTACCACAGATCTTTCGCTCACGTGTCTTTCAAAGATCTACCACAGATCTTTCGCTCACAGATCTTCCAAAAATCTTCCAGAAGTCTTTAATGGACTTTTTGAAAATTTGTTTTTTGAAAATTTGTCTCCCCAGGGAGACTTCTGGTAGATCTCTTGCAGATCTAATAGCGAAAAATCTGTGGTAGATCTTTCGTGAGTCTATTGTAGATTGTTCTTTTTTTACCCGGGGACACATGTACGACACTTGATCGGCATCTAAGTGACATCTACATGACACTCGAACTACACCTGAATGACAATTAAGTGATACTTGAACGACACATAAGCGACGTAAGTGACAGTTAGGTAACGCTTGAGTCATAAAAAAGCAACACATATGCGACACTTGAGCGACACACTTGCGACACTTGAGCGACAGATATGCGACATTTGAATGAAACTTGAGCGACACATGTGCGACACATGTACACTTGATCATTACCCTAAGTGACGCCAATGTGATACATTAAAGACGTGGCAATTAAAAGACACCCAAGCGATTCATGAGTGAAGCGAACGCGTCACCTAAGCGACTTGTGCGATACCCAAGCGACATATGCGTAACACTCGTGCGACAACGAAGCGAAACTTACGTGACACTTCAGCGACACTTGAACGATACATGTGCGACATTTGAGCGAAATATGCGACACTTGAGCGACACACATATGACACCGGAGTGACTCATGTGCGACACATGTTTGACATTTCAGCAAATCATAAGCAACATGTGCGTCACTTACGCGACGGATCTGCAACACGTTAGCGATATCTAAGTGGCACATGTGCGAAACTTGATCGACACCTAAGTGACACCTACATGACACTCGAGCTACACCTGAATGACAATTAAGCGATACTTGAACGACACATAAGCGACGTAAGTGGCAGTTAGGTAACGCTTGAGTCATAAAAAAGCAACACACATGCGACACTTGAGCGACACACTTGCGACACTTGAGCGACAAATATGCGACATTTGAATGAAACTTGAGCGACACATGTGCGACACATGTACACTTGATCATTACCCTAAGTGACGCCAATGTGACACATTAAAGACGTGGCAATTAAAAGACACCTAAGCGATTCAAGAGTGAAGCGAACGCGTCACCTAAGTGACACTTGCGATACTTGAGCGACACATGTACCAAACTTGAGCGTCACATGCACGACACTTGAGCGAAAGTTAGCAACATGAGCGTTACTCACGCGGCGGACATGTGACACCGACGCGGCACATGTGCAACACGTTTTGGCGACTTATCGATTAAGAATAATTTATCCTGTTACAGGCTTTAGGGTGAACCGTTTTTCAAATTTTTTTTTACCATTTGTTATGAAAATCAAGAAACCATTTTTTTTTTAATCATTATTTATCTTGGTCTTTGATATAAAAAAAAAATTTGATTATTATGGAAATTTTTATTGTTTATTTAATAAACAATTTGTTATAAACAAATTAATTATCTCTTTGTATTTTTTTTCTTTTTCTTCTTAAAAAAACAAAAACAACTATGTATTATTTTTTGAAAAAAAAAATTTATTTATATTTTTTATTGAACTTTCAATTTTCTGTTATATTTAATTTCACCACTCTGACCTGGTTTTTTATGTTTAACTTTATTATAACTTTTTAACTAATAAAGATACAAAAAAAAACAAAGGATACAAAGGAAATTTGAAGTTCTAACTCAATTATTTATTTAATTAATACCATTTGTTAAAAAAGAAAATCTTACAGAAAATGTTTTTTTCTACTTTTATGTCTAAATATATTATAAACTAATTCAACGAACAACTTGCAACTCATGTAACTTTTTATTGAACGTATATTTATCAACAATTTTAGCCCTCGCGACTTTTGCATCATTCTGGAAACACTATGTAAACGGTCTGGAACCTTTCCGTAACCAGACTGATTCCATAATGTTTCCAGAGTGTGTTTGTTACATTTGTCCATTATGTATCCAGAGCATAACCAGAGTGAATACATATCAAAATCATACTGAATACATAGTGAATCCAGAGCATAACCAGAGTGAATACATATCAAAACCATACTGAATACATAGTGAATCCAGAATGTAACTCGAGTGAATTCACACTATAATCAGAATAAATTCATATCAAATCCATTATGTATCTTGAGTGAGTACATACCATTCTCATACTGAATATATAACGGAATTAGAATGTAAGCTGAATGGACTTAGAATAAAACCAAAATGAATACACACTAAAACCAGAATGTAACCTGGGTCAATACACACCATTTTCGGAATGAAAGCATGTTGGAAACAAAAGAAGTACATACTAAAACCGGATTGGGAAGGTACAAAAGTCTAAATGTGTGCAGGATAATAGAATTAATTAAAACATAGTATTTCAAGTGCATTAGTAAATTTTTATTAGTTAAAAATAAATAAATAAATTAATAAAAATTTAAGTTTAACAAAAAAACTTTGAACATAGTATAAAAACGATGGACTATAAAGAAATAATAACTTTTTGCTTATTTTAATTTTTGTTGCTCCTTCTTAACGTGTCCCGTTCTTTTTTAATTCACGCCGGTGCTCATTTAAAAATGCTCCTATCCAAGATTTTAAGTAGATAGTTAAATCATCTTTGGATCCTGGGATCCAAGTTAGTTCTCTTTTTTTTTGCAAGTATAAACATAAATCTGTAATATACAAAATAATTCATTATTTACAAATGTTTTATTAAAAATTTTATTTGATCTACTGATATTCAAAAAACATAAAGATACTTTTGAGCGCTTTAAACTGAAAAATTCGTTTTCAAAATTTTAAAATCAATCAAAGTCTACAGAATTATAAATTTTACATTGGAAAAATTTTTGTGGGAGTCATATCTTCCACCACTGTTTTGTAATTTAATTTAATTATTATTTATAAGTATTAATATTAATTCATTATCATTTATAAATATTAATATTATTTAGTTATTATTGATATTTATTAACATCGTTTAATTATTATTATTAGCATATAATTATTTAGTTAATAATTATTATTATTATTTATGAGTAATAGGTAATTAATATAGGAATTACTTAAGTTGTAGATTTTTCTATAACGGTATTAAAATTTTGTTTAAAAAGTTTCAGTTGGGTCTCAGCACCATAAATTATACTAGATTATAATTTACTTGGTGATGCCAAACAACTCATAAGTCTCGTCTGCAGCAAAAGCATTTCTTTGGGAAATTTTAGTTTATTGTAATTTTAGTGCAATATAGAAAAATTCACATTCGCAGCTGGCGAGACCCTAATAAAATGTATTGTTATAAGATTAAAAATAGGTATAAGTTTGTTATAAGAAGCTTAAGGGTTTTTCCCAAATATTTTCCAATAAATATCCCAATACCCTACCTTTTCTAAGAAGCAATTAAGGGATTAAAAACTCTTGTCGCATGGCCAGCGACCGGACCCATGAGTTCAGTAATTGCTCTATACCTGTACCTCTGTACCTATACCTATACTTCTACACTTCTATATCTCTATACTTCTACTTCTATAATTTTTACATACTTTCAGAATCTATCCTATACCTAGACTAACTTGTACCTAGTTCCATACTTACGTACAAATAAGTACTCCTATCCTATATATTTTCTCAATACTTCCTTCGAGTACCCCCACCTCCTGAGAGGTCAGAGGCCGAGATGGACACTTTGAGAAAATCAGTTAGTCCTGGAAACCCATTAGCTTCACCTCGTATTTTTAAGTTACACGCGTGTATTAATAGTTAGATTTATTTAAATAAAATTTATTAAACTTAAATATTTCTATTCGCTCACTCGCTAGCCCTTACTTTCCAAAGTGGTGACCCCTAGTTTAAATGATATTTCGCGTGTTTTACATTTCGACTTACAGTAAATTTATATCGCGCAGTTTATTTTTTCTTCTGGTGAAGTGTGGTTATTAGTGTGAGTAGTTCGCGTCATATTTTCAAATAATTTTTAAATCATGGTGAACCCTCCGGTCGGCAACGGTGGTGTAATTCCCGAGGCTGAGGCGCGCATTGGTCGGACCGTAGCTCTGACACGGTTACCAGAATTTATCTCCGAGGACCCAGAAATGAGGTTCGTGATGGTAGAATCGCTCTTCCAGCGATATAACGTAACCGACAAACAAGATCGCTTGACTCACATTGTGCCAGCGCTACCTCCGCGAGTCGCGAAACAAGTGCGCGACGTCGTAATGAAAGAACAAACCCCCGCGTTATACGATGAACTGAAAGCGCAGCTAATCAAGAGGCTCGGCATCAGTCAGGCGGAGAAAACGAATCGGCTTCTGGAAGGCGAGAAGATGGGCGACGAGAAACCATCAGAATACCTACGCCGGTTACAAGAAATCGGAGGTGAGATCCCGGAACATCTTTTGCAGTCGATCTGGTTACGAGGTCTTCCAGATGGTTACCGAATGACGATGGCAGCGCAGCGCGGTCAGTCACTTGATAATATGGCTGAAGTTGCGGACAACATACATGAGACGGTACCGACACGTCGAGCCGTATTCGAAACTGCAGCATCCCAGGACACGTCGATCGCCACTGCGCTCCAAAACCTCCAGCTGGAGATGGCAGAGATCAAACGGAAAATGCACTCACCGTCAGAAGGCAGACGCGGCAGATCACCGACACCGCACCGTAGCAAGCCGCAGTCCCAATCCGGATCAGGAGCACGATCACGCGGCCCTCGTCCCCAAGGAATCTGTTGGTACCATTGGATTTTCAACGAGAAGGCAGATAAGTGTACACAACCGTGCAACTGGACCCCGGGAAATGCCCAGGGCAGTCGTTAATGACGCCCGACGACACTCGCCCGCAGACATCTAGCCGTCTGTTCATCCGCGACCGTGAGTCAAATATGCATTTTCTAATTGACACGGGTGCGGATCTGTGTGTAATTCCGCGAAAATATTACCGTGGACCGTGCAAAAAGTCAAACTACGAACTTTCCGCGGCTAACGGTACGCCCATATCTACATATGGAGTCGCGACGCTTACACTGAACTTGGGCCTGAGGCGGGATTTCACGTAAAGGTTCCTGATCGCGGATGTGTCGAAACCCATCATCGGCGCCGATTTCCTATCGCACTACGGGTTGCTTATCGACCTCAAGCGCGGGAAGTTGTTAGACACGACCACCAAGTTATACCTAGAAGGAGAGATTGTTCAATGCGGAGATCCGGGAATCAGGATCATTTCCGGCTCGTCTGAGTATCACAAACTGCTCGAAGAGTTCCCGTCGATCACACATCCCAGCGGAACTCCAGGAGAAATGCGACATCAGACACAACATCATATTGAAACGACTCCAGGACCACCGGTGGCATTGAAGCCAAGAAGATTAGCCCCCGACAAGCTCAAAGCAGCCAAGAAGGAGTTTGAAGCCATGCTACGCCTGGGACTCGCACGACCATCGAAGAGTCCTTGGGCGGCACCGCTGCATATGGTTCCCAAAAAGGACGACGAATGGCGTCCTTGCGGGGATTACAGAGGTCTCAACACCCGGACCAAGGCGGACAAGTATGCGGTTCGACATATCCACGATTTTCCGTACATGCTGCATGGTAAGAAAGTTTTCTCCAGAGTTGATCTTGTGCGGGCGTTTAATCAAATTCCAGTTGCACCGGAGGATATTCAGAAGACAGCCATCACAACACCGTTCGGCCTGTACGAGTTTCCATTCATGACTTTTGGACTACGGAACGCAGCACAAACGTTCCAGCGCTTCATGGATGAAGTACTTCGCGGGTTGGATTTTTGCTACGCCTACATCGACGACATCCTGATCGCCTCGATATCACCTGAAGAACACAAGAGACACCTCAGAATACTCTTCAAGAAGCTCGAGGAATATGGCGTCGTTATTAACCCTAGCAAATGCGTCTTTGGAGTTTCAAAAGTCGAGTTCCTCGGATACCTCGTCTCAGAAGCTGGAGTACAACCCCTGCCCGAGAAAGTCGAAGTCATCCGGTCGTTTCCAAAACCGACCACCGGCAAACAACTTCGTCAATTTCTAAGTATGTCTAATTTTTATCGCAGATTTATTCCTAAAACTGCAGGTATCCAGGCTTCGCTGAACGAGCTGCTTAAAGGTGACATCAAGGGACGTGCGCCGGTCAAATGGACTCCAGAAACTGTCAAAGCATTTGAAGCCTGCAAGGAGAGCTTGGCCCAAGCGACGCTATTATCTCACCCGAAATCCGACACACTGCTGGCAATATTCACTGACGCATCTGACATCGCCGTTGGAGCCGTCCTACAACAGTGGGTCGACAACATGTGGCAGCCACTTAACTTCTTCTCGAAGAAGCTCAGTCCTGCCAAAGTCAACTACAGTGCGTACGACCGAGAATTACTGGCGATTTACCTGTCAGTCAAACATTTCCTTCACATGGCTCGTATTACCTTTTATTTTTTTGCACTGTTGGTTCGTCACTTCAACATGATTTTCATTTTTGTGACGATCCTTCACGTACATATTTTGTAGAACTTCCGGTGGCCACAGTTGTTTCATGAGTAAGTTTACCCGTTGCCTCATAGTTGATTTTTTTAAAATTGCAGCTAAATTTTCAGCACTTATTGCTGTGTCTCCAATGACTACGAACTGGAAATACCGAAGAAAATGATAAAATTTAGTTTGATGAATAGTAAATGGTTGACAATTTTAGATATACATAATTTACACTTACTTCTTCTTCATTTTCGATAAGTATCGATTCCGTTAATTTTGGAATCGAGAAAGTAGGTTGCTGATAGTGACCAAGTTGTTGAGAAGGCTGTTGTGGATTAACGCTGACCTGTTTAGGTGTTTTTTGGATTAATCGACTGAAATTATTAATTTTTTGGTGCAAAGTTCTCAAATTGGTATTGAGAGAAGCAAATGGCCTGCGGATTATTGTCCTGCTCTTTCGTGATCTTGATGGATTTGATGAGACGTTCTTAGATCTTTCTGGAGTATTTTGAAATGGTTTCTTTTTTATAACATTCTTGTCACTTAAAGTACTTGCGGGTTCACTACTGTCATCGATATTCTCCATAGGTGACTGCCCTTCCTACAATAATCAGTAAACGAGTGAGTGTGACATTTCCAAATGCATTTAAAAAAAGTTTGGAAAATCCACAAGTACACGCCTCACACGATTATTCTTTAGCAAGAAAAAAAAATACAGAAAAATGTATTCGTTCTATTTTTTTCTACTTTCTAGAGTATCGACAGTCAATATCGAACATTATTCTATACGTAATTCCTATTCGTAAGCAAATTCGAATTTGCTCGTTACATATTAAAAGGTGTATTAGTATTAAATGAACGAATGCTTTATGTACTCTCAAATATAATTTGAAAAAGTTATTGAGCAATATCAACAATTACAGTGAACATAACAAATAGGTTACGAAATTACTGTAAGTGAATTTTTTTAACTTACTTCACTGTTTATGCCACCTACATCCTCTCGTGCATTATACTGTGGGACCATATCGCCGTAAAACTCAGATGATTGCTTTTGTACAGTTTTTTTCGACTTTTCATGATCATTCTGTTTAGGAAAAACAATAAAATAAATAATTAATTACATAATATATGTATGAAAAAGGTAGATTTTTTAGAACCAAATACGATTGGACTGTCCAATGAATTCGATTTTCACTTTGGGTGTTAATTATAAGTAAATACGACGTATTACGACTATAAAAAACGAAGTGACTGTTTGTACGGGTGCTGGATGAATAAATTCTATTTATTCGTACATTTATTCAATTTTTTTTTTTTTAAATTAAGAATGAATTGGGATGATTAGCTTGTTTTTTAAGAATGAGTATATTTTTTTTTTTACAAATAAATTTATTCTATAAACGTGAGTATAATTGTTGTACAGTACCTGTATTAATAGACTCAGTCTATAAAAAACAGCGTTGCCAAATGTCAATGTTATTTTTTTGATATAGCAAAAATTTAACTTACTGCCATTATCACTTTCGGCTTAAATGGAACATTGGATTTGATTGTTGGACTATACTTCGGTATTTTTGTCATAATTATCCGACTCGTAGTAGAGTTCCGTTTCATGAGTTTATGTGGATCATCTGCAATAAACGACAGTAATTATAAAAAAAATAAGTAAAAATGATTCAAGATTCAAGAATGTATTGTGAGCAATAATTATTTATATACATTGCGTAATAGCAATGAAGCATAATTTATAAACACTCGAAGGATTATAATTTCATATCTTTATTCAATTTATAAACGCAAAAGAAATCTTGACATAGAATTAATCATTGATTAATTACATGAGAAATAATATATTTACTTTTAAAAATAAGCTTTTTTATTAACTAACAAAATTTTCATTTGGATTGTACGGAACGAATAAGACCACAATTAAAAAAAAAAAATTGCAATTCTCTGGAAAATAAGAAAATCTTTTCATAACATTGTAATGACGTTCATTCGCTACGTTACGGTCAAATGAGTACTAAATTTTTCTGGAATTTATTTAGGGCTTGAAAAAATTTTTAATATATATTAAAAATATTACAGTGATTTGTAAATATTATTAATGAATATCAAATATGTTTTAAGTATTTATTTGTATATATCAGTCAATTTCAATTAATTACTGATTTGATTCTATTTTCAATATGGTGGACAGATTACCTAAATAATTTTTAGTATGTCAGTTAAAAATTAATAGTTAATTAAAACGTTCGATAACACTAATTTTTTATTACAAATTTTTGAACTTTAAATTTAAAAGAATATTTTAAGACAATCTCTATTACGGTATGCACTTGAATAATATAAATATAATAATTAAAATTTTAAAAAATCTGACCGCTCATAAGACTGTATGTTAAAAATTTCATTTTTAATCTTTAATAATTTTTCAAAATGATCGATAACGAGTTCCGAAATTTTTAGGAAAAATTTTTATATAATTAAATTTATCAAAACTAAAAAGGAACTTTTTTTTTGGTTCAACATTTGGATAGGGTAGCTTAACCTTAGCTTTACTAGACACCTCTCTCTGACTAATATACAAAATTAAAACATATGTCAATTAAAATCAAACCATCTGAATCCACGAATTTCACGGGAGCATTTCCCAAATTGACACGCTGGTCCCTCACAAATAAACTACAATCATCGTCGATGTCCTCTGTTCCTTTTATAGGCGTTAGCTGATTTTCTTCATTTAAACGGTAGATACTGCTTGATGAGACAATGTAACTTTTATTACGACGGATATCCGTCACAAGACTATACTTGTCCATCCTTAGTAACGATCTGTAAGAAAAACATGATTTATTATTCGATTATTAAAATGTTAACTGTCAATAAACATGGATAAATTAATATTTACGAATGTTTAACGGACACAATGGAAGTAGTAAAAAAAGTATATACCTACGTTGGTAATTTGCCCTCACCAATTGATTTTTTCTTAACTTACATATAAATACGTAATATTTCAGTTGTCACAGGCTTATGTTGCTTCAAGCACTTTATGATTTTTGTCAATAAATTCACGTGATGATCGTTTGGGTGTAGCCATCTTCGATTGACTTGAAACGCATGCGCTGTAGAATACTCTTTGTTGATTTTTTTCGCATGCGTGATGCGTGTATAATTTAAACGCGGCAATTTCAAAAGTTATGAAATACAATCTTATAACATTGTATAAAAATTGGAGAAATTTAATAGAATTTCTTAAAGCATCGCTAAAACGTGTTGGATTTTTGTCTAATATTTAAAAATTCAATGAATTTGACATAAATAAATAAAACATTAAAATTATCTTTGAGTTTCTATACTATATAGTATATAGTATATAGTATACTATATAGCCTAATACGATTTGATGCCGTGAAACTATCTACAAAATTACACAATTAGATCAAGTTTAATAAAAACTCTGAAAATATAGAGAACACAAAAGTCTGGCGCATCTGCATTCTGCGCATGCGTCAATAATATTTTTTCAAAGGAAATAACCTCTCTTATTACGTTTTATTTAATACACGAGGTTGAGAATATCAACAACATGTTCAAACTATTTTATTGACACGATAAATTGTTTAAATATTATTGAAATATATATAAAATTTTTACATCGCTTCGTAAACGCGTGCTGGTATTTATTAACTCTTTGGGCTATAGAAAATACACGCAATCAAAAACCGAGTATTAATAATAAAGACTGTTGGATGGTATTGGTATGTAATCTACATTGAACATAAAAGTGAATCTTAGGTAAGTAAAAAAATGCATTCAGATTGTTTTTCTGTGATGTTTAAACCGTAACTCCGACTCTCTAGACCGCTTAATCAAATCTAAAAACACGTGGAAGATCTTGTTCTATCAGTTTTCAACCTTAGCGTATACCATCTTTCTATTTAAATCTAGGTCATATTTGGAATTATCTATTTGTTGTTTAAAATATTCTGCAATATACTAGCTCTAAATAAAGAAATTTTGTTGATAGTCAACTGTGATCTGTTAAAACGTGGTTACTGTATGACCTTGAATTTGACAACACTCGACAATTGAATTGTTAATCTAGAAATTGCTATAAAATTACTATTTTAATTATAAGAAAAAAATATTGAAAAACTTGCACTTGTCCACTGTCTTAATTTCTAGATGTGGAATTTTTTTTAATTAAATTCTTTTTCATCATAACTGAATTGCTTTAAAAATACAAAAAATTGACAGATGTCTGTTAACTTCAGTATCATTCTACACTTTCAAATTATCAGTATTTTTTTTTTCTAAACGTCTTCCTGATTAAACAATTTAACCGTCGGCTACCCGCCAAATTCAGGGTTACGATCACCGTTTACCTGTAGATCAAAAAATGGCATTCGAATTACTAATCTTGCATTTTGAAATTCTTCAACCAGATTAGCAATGGAGAAAAAATTCAGTAATTCTCGGGTAGCAGTATATAGAAGGCAAAAAAGAAAATTGGCTCAATTTTTGACAGCATTTCCACATGGACAAGGTCCATTTATTCCGAAGAAGTTCTTTGAATTACCAGTAAGTTGAAATAATCATTATTTTTTATCCGATTTCTATCGTTAATGTAAATATATAGAAATATTTCAAATAACTTTGACGTAGTCTTATTCAAACATAAATTCGTACGATACAGAAATCAGGAGATTTCAAAAAAAAATTTATTGTTTTATGTCAAGTTTTCAAATCACACTATGCGATGGGTGTTTATTTTTAATAATATTTAAAGTTATTTAATTATGTAAATGCTTCAAGGACGTTCGTCCGTGAGACTTGATAGTTGAAATTGTTACTTTTCAGTTTTAAGAAATTTAATTCTATAAAAATGTTTCCTAAAATTTTGGGAATTCGTTATCGAAAATTTTGAAAAGTTATTAACGATTAAACATGAAATTTTTAACATATAGTCTTATGGCAGGCCAGATTTTTTTAATTGTAATTATTATATTTATATTATTTAAGTACATACCATAATAGAGATTTTCTTAGAATATTCTTTCAAATATAAAGTTCAAAAATTTGTAATAAAAAATTAGTGTTATCGAACGTTTTAATTTAGTATTAATTTTTTTAACTGACATACTAAAAATTATTTAGGTAATCTTTCCACCAAATTGAAAATAGAGTCGAATCAGTAATTAATTGAAATTTAATGATATTTGCAAATAAATCCTTAAAAAATATTTGGTATTCATTCATAATATTTATAGCTAAATAAATTTCATAAAAATTTAGTACTAATTTGACTAACGTAGCGAATGAACGTCCTTAAAATGTTTATAATTGTTTACCATATTATTAAGGAGTTATTATTAAATTTATAAATTGAAGTGATTATAAGCAATTACAAATAAATTGTTATTGGAATTTTTTTCGATTCATATAACTACATTTAAAAGGACTTTAATAATTGACTCGAATTTGAACTAGTCAGGTGTTTTTCGTGTTCAGAATAAGACGTATATGGAAGGTAGTAATATAAAAAATGCTAACACATTGAAAATTTTGCTGTCCACTGATGAAAGTATATTTATGTATTATCCCCGATTAATATTACTCATCGATATGTTTTGAAATTGATGGACTTTTCATTCTTTTCAATTATTTCAATTTTTTTTGTGTATGTATAGATATATATATATATATATATATATATATATATATATATATATATATATATA
>CAJNRD030001123.1:11319292-11344308 GCA_905319865.3 Cotesia congregata
AATGGCACCAACCGCGATAAAATCGGATGAGCCGTTCAAAAGTTATAAGCGGTTCACATATTTTCACACACACACACACACACACAGAGAGGAGACCTGCGGCAGAGGAGAAACTGCTACCAGGCGCGTCTCCCCGTAACGGATAGGTTGACACTCGCTGTCTTTGGATGACACTAGGTCTCTTAATTGATAAGGTACAGAGGGTAGGAGTTAAATAAAATACGCTCCCGTGGACAAAACTCCCCTTTAATGGGTTGGTCACACTAACTGACCTAACAAGACGATCGTTCTCTGCTGCGACCCACTGGGAGTGACCGGAACCTGTATCGTAGTTTTCGACGATGCAGGTCACGGCTGATGTGAGCTTGCTCTGCCGAGGTGTAAGTTGCAGCAGTGGATCAGGAGCTAGCCACTTCGGGCCGTGATCAGGAAGAACGCCGTGAGTGTTAGAGATCGTAATCTTTACCGCTCCGAGCGAGTCTAGTCCGTCCGTGTATTCCAGGACTGGCTAAGTGTCGGCTAGGCCTCAGGGAACTGGGGTAGCAGTACTATCTCCGAGGGTACACCAGTTCCTAGCTATGGCAACCCACTCCACTCCGTACGATGCGCTGGTAAATCAAAAAGTATGAGTAACTTACAGGAAACAAACAAGATTGAAACCGGCCTTCATGCCCAACAAGCAGCGATTGACGCAAGCGCTGAAATGAAGCGGTCGCAAGCTCTCGAACGCCTTAAAAAGCTGACAAGTGAGTTAAATGATTTTGTTCAATCAAAGGTCAATATTCACAAGGAGATTAAGTCCAAGGCGACTAGTGTAGCTAACGCCCTTCAAAGGTTTGAGAAACTGGACGAAGAATGGCGGTCATCATTGCAGCGCACTTCCCGTGATACACCGGAGAAAACCTGTCAAGCTGACGTCGTGACTGACGAAGCAATGGACACCGGAGCCGATGGTGACGGTGAATCAGTCGCTGAAGACAGGCGTGAAACTTTCGGCAAGCCTGGTAAGAGAAAAGAAAGACCCTCTCCAGACCCAACATTCAGCTAAGCAACAAAGAAGAATGACCTGAAGGAAATCCCTCTGCAAAGAACAGCACTGCAAAGCGACGAACAGATAAAAGCGTCAGCTTGGGAACGAGTTCAGTCAAAAAAAGAACTGAAAAGGCAAAGAAAAGAGCAGCTCCCAAAGCAACCACCGAAAGAGCCCCGGCCGGAACCTAAGCGGAAGAAACCGCGAAAATGGATCAGGCCTGACGCTCTGATCATCCGTCCGGTCGAGAAGGAGTACTTCTCGGCGTACTTTGCCGAATATTGCGTCGTATAAATCAGGCTGTCGCTGATGATCAGGTCCGCACAACTGTGGAAAAGATTCACAAAACCAAAACTAGGGACATGCTGATTACGCTCTCGTAAAAGAGTATCGACAAAGGCTAAGCCTTGCAAAAGACCATCATGGATATTCTTCAAAAAGAGGCTAAAGTAATCTGCAAAGGACCGCAGGAGACCATCGAGATCCGAGACATTGATGATGACACGACAAAGGAGCACATTCAGACTGCCTTGAAAACGGAAATCGGAGAAACTTGCGAAATACCACTAGAGGCTATCAAGATCCGTAAAGCCTACAGAGGTACGCAAACGACTACAATGACACTACCAGCAGCTGCAGCACAACAGCTACTGGAAGGAAGCGGCAAAATAAGGATTGGCTGGGTCAATTGCCGAATAAGAGCAACTAGAAGGCCAGTCCAATGATTTAAATGCTGGCACTTTGGACATGTTGGGCCCCAATGTAAAAGCCAAGTAGACCGGTCTAAACTCTGCATTAGATGTGGACAAGAAGGGCACCGTATCACTGACTGTAAAAATCCTGCCAATTGTGCAATATGTGCTAAGCAGCAAGGAGCAAAGGACGTGGCTCACCATGCCGGCACCCACAGATGCCCGGTATTTCAGGAGGAGCTTCGGAAGTTGACGAACAAACAAGCATGACGATACTACAGCTCAATCTCAACCATTGTGAGGCAGCGCATGACCTGCTCATGCAATCCGTTTAAGAATAAGAGCTTGACTTGGTACTGATAGCAGAGCCATATAAACACCTGAGTATCCGACCCTGGGAATCTGACAGCACATCCAAAGCTGTCATGTGGCAAGCTCCCTTTCCAAAATGCAGTCCACAACAGCAATACCGGCTTTGTGGCAGTATCAATAGAGGGCATCCGCTTCTATAGCTGCTACGCACCAGCTAGCCTCTCCATTGTTGACTTCACTGATTTCCTCGATCGACTAACCGAAGATGCGAAGCAATACCATCCAGTAGCGATAGCCGGAGACTTCAACTCGTGGGCAGTTGACTGGGGCAGCAAACATACCAACGCACGAGGGAAAGCACTACTAGAGGCCTTTACTACAGTAGATGTAGTTTCGATCAACAGTGGTGATACGCCGACCTACACCAAAGGTGACGCAAGCTCAATTGTAGACCTCACTTTTGTCAGTAATAGCCTTGCTAGAGGCAACTACAACTGGAAAGTGTTGGACATCTACACTGCCAGCGACTATCATGTGATATTCTGGGAAATATCAAACGACCAGAACCTCAAGAGACCAATCAAGTAGTCTAACATCGTTGGTTGGAAGGTGAAATCTTTTGACCCAGAAGCATTGCTAATAGCCCTCGATCGTGATCCGATCAGGACTGGATGTGCAGAACAACAGACTAAGGACCTGATGAGGAGAGTAACACATGCTTGTGATGCCAGTATACCTCGTAAACGTGGCATAAATTCGAGACCTTCGGTGCATTGGTGGAACGACCACATCAGCGTCCTCCGTAAAAAGTGTCATATAAAGAGAAGAATCTCCCAGCGCGGCTATCAACGGCCCAACTCAGTGGAGCTGATCGCAGAGTACAAAAAGGCGCGTCGTGAACTGAATAAAGCCATCAAAGAGAGCAAAAGAAGATGCTGGAAAGAGCTTATATACGAGGTGGATAAAGACGTGTGGGGTAGGCCTTATAAGGTCCTTATGACCCACCTGAAAAAACATCAAATGTTGTTGTTCACCACCTACGTGTCCTAAACTTCTTCAAAAAATCGTCACTGCCCTGTTAACACAGCAACGCAACTTCGATTACCAGCTGGCGCCAGGCGAACTGGACGACATTCCACCTATCACTGAAGAAGAACTGCTGGAGGCCTGTAACCGTGTAGGAAATAATAAAGCGCCGGGATTGGACGGAAACCCTAATATAGCCTTGAAAACACTCACAAATGCAGCTCCAACATTATTCCTAGACGTTTATGATGCATGCCTTAAGGGGGGGACTTTTCCTCGTAAGTGGAAACAGCAACGATTGGTACTGTTACCTGAAGGGAAGAAACCACCAGAAGAACCGTCATCTTACCGACCACTTTGCATGCTAGATATGGCGGATAAGATAATTGAGCGCATAATTCACCAGAGAATTGAAGCAGTAGTCGACCCACTCCTGGCGGACAATCAGTATGGATTCCGGAAAAGACGATCAACCCTGGACGCAATCAAACTGGTTGTTGATACGGCCGAGGAAGCAATCGCAGGAACCAGATGGAAGGGTGGAACGAAGAAGTATTGCCTGGTGGCGACTCTAGACATCAGAAACGCCTTCAACTCCGCCAATTGGAAATGCATCATGCAAGCCCTCCAAGAGAAGAATGTACCAGAATACCTTCTTAAGATCGTAGAAAGCTACTTTGAAAACAGGGTCCTGAAGTATGATACGAAGAACGGTCTGAGGGAGTATGATATTACTGGAGGTGTACCACAAGGTTCAGTTCTAGACCCACTCCTGTGGAATATTATGTATGACGGACTATTAAGACTAACTCTGCCAAGAAACGTCAAACTCGTAGCATATGCAGATGACGTAGCTGTAGTGATCGTTGCCAAACACCTTGACGAGATAAACCATATGTTCGACGGCACTTTTGAGCGCATTAACCGGTGGATGGATGCAGTGAACCTGCAACTGGCGCAACACAAGACTGAGGCAGTGCTTATTACCAGCAGAAAAGTGGTAGAGACCATTAAGCTGAAAGTCGGCGAACAACAAATCACATCACAACCTTATATCCGATATTTGGGAGTGATGCTTGATGCCCGACTCAACTTCAAGCAGCAAGTGGAGTATGTCAGTAGTGAGGGCTAGTCTCGCACGACTGATGCCGAACGTCGAAGACCCAAAGCAAAGTGGAGGCTACTAGTGTCATCAGTAGTCACATCGGTGCTCACTTACGGAATATCTATTTGGGCCGACGCACTAAAGACGCAAGAATCATGGAGAAAGGCTTGACCAGTATATCGACTGAATGCCCTACGAGTAGCTAGCGCCTTCCGCACAATATCAGAGGAAGCAGTGTGTGTTATTTCCAGTACTCTGCCTCTCAGAGTCCTTGCTGAGGAAAGACAGAACCTATATCAACGAAAAAGGTCAACCACACTGAGCCCTGAAGAACTTAGACGGGAAGAACGGGAATGTCAGTCCGAGCTATCTAATAATTTTTTCTCGCATATTCTATAAACTCACATTAAGATGATCGTCTCCACAATCCTTTCTCAATCCTTTCCTACCAAAAATATCCTGTTACGTGAATGTTGGAACGCTTAACGTAATAATTATCCGTAACTCCTATTCTTTCCCGCTTCACAGCATTATTTATATTTGTTAAAAATGCTAGCCGTAAGATGGACGGTGTGGCTTAATGTATATAGAATAAGTGAAAGGAAATTTAGTATAGACCGGATAGCTCAAATGGTAGAGTAGCCGACATGTCTTCGGAAGGTTCTGGGTTCGAATCCCAGTCCGAGCTATCTAATAATTTTTTCTCGCATATTCTATGTACTCACATTAAGATGATCCTCTCCACAATCCTTTCTCAATCCTTTCCTACCAATTATCCTGTTACGTGAATGTTGGAACGCTTCACGTAATAACTATCCGTAACTCCTATTCTTTCCCGCTTCACAGCATTATTTATATTTGTTAAAAAATGTAAATATCAATTTCCAGAACCCAGAACATATAAAAATTTAGATATTAAAGTATAGAACCCAGATACTCGAATTATGAAAGAATGCGTTGCCACAGCATCGCAAGATGGCAACAAGAGTGGAATGCTACAAAGAAAGGTCGGTGGACGTACCGTCTCATACCTCGGATTGATGTGTGGTTCAACCGGAGTCACGGTGAGATCAACTGTTATTTAACGCAGATGTTATCAGGACACGGATGTTACCGGAAGTATCTTCACCGCGTTAAGCACGATAATACCCCAGAGTGCCCGTCCTGTCCAGGGGTCAATGAAGATGCAGAGCATGTTTTCTTTGTGTGTCCACGTTTCAACCAACAGCGCGATGAGTTAGAGAAGATTCTGAAAAAGAGAACCCAACCAGAGTCAATAGTAGAAGAAATGTTATCGTCAGAAGCTGCCTGGAACGCCACATGCACTTTTGCTACAAATGTGATTACCGAGTTGTGATCCATTGAGAGGAAAAGTGGTGAGAGGAAAAACTGATAAATATTGAAGATGCGGTCACTAAGTTCGACGGTGAAGTTATCGTAGCCGGAGACTTCATCGTTAAATCGGCTGAGTGGGGCGCTGCTTCCTCCGACACCAGAGGAAACGAGGTTGCCGACGTCGCGGCTAGACTCGACCTCATAGTGCTGAACACCGGGATCACCATGACCTTTAGAAGACCAGGGTACCAAGAATCCATCCTCGACATCTCATTGGCGACTCCAAGGACTGCCAATATGATCGAAGACTGGACAGTATCCGAAGAATATAGTGGCAGCGATCACCAGTTCGTGACATTCAGCGTTGGATCGGCATTTCCTCCGGTTTCACAACGCGACGTTTCTAAGCGGAAGTGAAATGCCAAAAGGCTCAATCCAGAGGCATTGAAAGCTTCACTTGCACGAAGCTGGTCTATTCTTCAGATCAACCCGACTCCGGATACGTGCAGCAAGACGGAAAAGGCAGTGCTAAATAAGATAAAGGAAATTGCTGCCGCATGTGACGCCTCTATGCCGCGGCTGAAAAATCAGAGTTTTCACAAGCCAGCGTACTGGTGGTCAGCAGACATAGCAGAACTTTGCAAAATATGACATCAGCTACGTCGCCGAGCAACGAGAGCCGCGAAACGCTTCCCAAGCCAGGAGATGTATTCAAAAGAGTATAAGCAGGCCAAAAAGACGCTAAACCGAGCCATCAAAGCAAGTAAAGCGAAATTCTGGAAAAGAGATCTGCAACGATCTCGACAATGACCTCTGGGGTAAAGCCTACCAAATTGTCGCCAAACGACTTGGAAAGGCTTCACTAGAGGCACCGAAGTCTCCTGCCTTGATGGACAGCATTATAGTGGAGCTTTTCCCCAAACACCCGCTGCGGGAAAAGAAACACTACACTAAGAACAGCGAAGTAACACCCTTCACAACTAAGGAATTACAAGACGCGGCCAAATCACTCAAAACAGGAAAGGCACCTGGACCTGACGGCATCCCGGCATCGGTGATCAAGATTGTAGCCCTGGAATACCCAGACATACTCCTGAACACCTACAACGCATGCTTGGCAACTGGCACGTTTCCCGCAGTCTGGAAACGGCAGAGATTGGTTCTCTTAGACAAAGGTAAGGGAACCCCCATAACACCTTCGTCGTTTAGACCACTCTGTATGCTGGACATTGCTGGAAGACTGCTGGAGAAGCTCATACAAGGGAGACTTCGCAACGACATCGACCGTGCTGGAGATTTCGCCACCAATCAGCATGGCTCCCGGAAAGGTCATTCGACAGTCGGAGCAATCAAGAAAGTCATGAAGACAGCAACACAAGCATGGTCTGGTAGCCTCAATGCTCGTAAAGTATGTCTTCTTCTCACGCTAGATGTCAAAAACGCATTTAACAGCGCAAATTGGGGAGACATTTTAGACGCTCTGGAGCACAAGTTTGACGCGGAACCAGAAAATCTGGCACAAGTCGACAACTACCTTGACGATAGAAAGCTAATAGTGGAAACTACTGTAGGCCCACAAGAATACGCCACAACGGCTGCCGTGCGGCAAGGCTCAATAATGGGGCCTGATCTATGGAACGCAGACTACGACGAGCTTCTTGAAATCCCGTTGCCAGAGCAAGTAGAGCTAACAGGCTTTGCAGACGATGTTGCAGCCACTATAGTAGAAGAGGCCGAACTGCTAGTTCGGGAAACCATCGACACCGTCGAGACTTGGCTTGATAAGCATCACCTGAAACTCGCCAAACAGAAAACCGAGATGGTCGTTTTGACACGTCAAAAATGGTTCCCAAAACGATTCGCTGTGGACATGGGAGCAACAACAAACGTCAACAAGGGCCCTGCGCTATCTAGGGGTAATGATGGACGAGGAACTATCTTTCCGTGAACACCTCGACAGTGCATGCAAGAAAGCCAGCAAGACTGTGTCTAGACTAGCACGAATTATGACCAACACCATGGGACCAAGAACAAAAAAGAAAAAAGTTCTTCTAGAAGCAGTCCACTCGGTACTACTTTATGGAGCGGAGATATGGGCAGACATATTAAAGCAGAAGATCTACCGGCGAAAGATAGCAGCAGTACAGCGGCGAGGCGCTCTCAGGGTTGCCTGCGCCTACCGCACAGTTTCCGAAGCGGCTGTATTGGTCATTGCGGGAGCCGCGCCCATCGACCTATTAGCGTTCGAAAGAGCAAAACTCTATGACGCTAAAGACAGTGACGATAACACGAAGGACGCAAGAACGAGGATAGAGGCGGAAACGCAGCAAGAGTGGCAGGACCGATGGACATCGGGAGACACGGGCAGATGGACGGCGCGCCTGATCCCAAACATCAACGTCTGGCTTTCCCGAAAGCACGGGGATACGGACTTCTTCCTGGCCCAGCTATTGACGGGACATGGGCAGTTCAATGCCTATCTTTTCAAGATGGGTTTGCACAGCACATCAACGTGCAACTACTGCCCAGACAAAATTGACAACGCCGAGCACACGTTTTTCGAGTGTGATCGGTGGAAGGACGACAGAATCACCACCGAAGAAACAATAGGCACCACGCTCTCCCCTGAGAGTTTGGTAACCTGCATGATCAAAAAAGATGAAAACTTGTCAGCTGTCGCAGCCTACGTCCAGCGCCTTTTAAAAGAAAAAATTGCAGAAAGGGATTAGAAACCAGTAGTAACAAGAAGTAGGTGTCACGAGACACAACATGGACTGGATTGAAGTAATGCTGACGCGGTCCCGTTCCAGTCTTCCCTGTAACATTTATAGGGAAAGGAGAGAGGAGGATGTTTAGTCGGTATTGTTGCAAAATAATATTGACTTCTGAGTCCGACATACCCAGGCACCAACACCTAGTCCTGGCACCAACATCAAGTCCTGGCATACGTAAATGTATTTTACCTCCTCTATAAAAAAAAAAAAAAAAAAAAACAAACACACACACACAATATAACAAACGATAGAGAGGCCTAACCGTTGGCTTGTGACGTATATCTCTCGTTTAGCGTGACGTCAGAGCTAGCAGTTAGAATATCGTTCTATAACTAATTGTTCGTGATTATATTTAAACAAATTATTTAAATTAAATTTTCAACATCTGGGGATTTTGTAGGAGTAGGTATTTAGTAGCATAACATTAAAAAAAAAATTAAATTTTCAAAAACTGTAAATCATATTTGAAAATCAAAAATCAATGTTTTTAACTAGTTTTAAAAACATTTATGTCAAATTATATCAATTATATTAGATGATTATTGTTGATAATATCAATAATCGTTAATAAATAATATTAATTATAAATAAATTAATTGATAATAATCATAAACGATAAATTGATAAAATAGTTAATAATAAAATAATCATAAATTGATAGAATAATTAATATTGATTATAAATAATAATAATTAAATCAATTATCAAATCATTGTATCAATTTTTGATTAACAATGTATCAATATGTCCTTTTTTTTTGTTAAAACAATTTTAAAATATTCAAAAGTTTTCAATTTTTAAATACAAAATAATGATATATCGGTGATAATAATTCAATTCAATTCATAAAAGTATGCAGTTTTTTATCAATGTTTCTCTTTGATGTTATCACGTAAAACTATCGTCCGTAAACCGACTTTACAGGCAACCAATTTTTTTGTATATTTTTTCGAAAAGTTCATTCAAAAACAAAAATTATAAGAAAATAGGTACCCAAAACTCAATGTCTAAAAAAGTTATGGCTATTTGAAAATAAAAAAGCCACTTTTTTGGGAAATTCATATCTATTTTTGGGTTGAATGAAAAAATTTGAAAAAATTCTCAAAAATGTTTTTGAAAGGGTAGAAACGGATGATAAAGTTACAGCTAAATTTAAAGGGGTCAAGTCCAAAAGTAGTCGATTTGGCATGGAATACCCCATATATTCTAGGAACTTTTTCAGATTTTATAGTAACATTGGCATAGGAGGATTTCGGACAATTTTCTTTACACACTACGGTTTTAAGAATCTTGTTTTTTGCTATCCAGGCGAAAAGTGGCAACTTTCGTCCCGCTGCTCTAAACAAAGATGCCGCTTTCCACCTTCGTCAGACAAAAAAATAGTATGAAGCCCTTGGAAAGTAAAAAAGATAAGCCTCAGATCACATGTTTGTCGACCCTGGCTTCGCCTCAGCCAACAATCACATGTGATCTGAGGCCTTTCTTATTTTCTTTCCCAGAGGTGTAATAAACTACTCTTGCTTGGATTTCAAAATTTAATT
This sequence comes from Cotesia congregata, assembly GCA_905319865.3. NCBI lineage: Eukaryota > Metazoa > Arthropoda > Insecta > Hymenoptera > Braconidae > Cotesia > Cotesia congregata. The sequence continues at coordinate 11,329,108 of CAJNRD030001123.1, forward strand.
GCCGAAGGAACTTATTTCCATCCTTAAAGTAGTTACTTCATCTAGGTCAAGATCTGATACTTCAGAGATATTTTTCGATGTATTTAAAAACAAATGTTGACATAATTCATTCCTCAATTCTTCTTTCTAAAATCATTTAATTTGTGCGATTATTTTCATCCAGTGTATTAAGGGAGGGGTCTGGGTTTCAGCGTAAAAAAAAACACTTTTTTTGTGATTTTTTATCTCAAATATCGATTGAGCAATTTTATTCAAACCTTCTATACATTATTGAGCATAGTTTTGACTATGTTCTATAAATTTTTCATGCAAAAATATTAAACCATTAGCCCGTGACAGAGCTTCCTCGAGGACGTCTTGAAAAAAAAACAATTTGCGGTGTTCACTGTAATTCGGCTGGAAATAATCTGAAAATGAAAAACCATAAAAATTTAGTTAAATTATAAACAAATCTTCCCCCCAACGTTCTCTAATTATTTTTTTTTTTTTTAAATTTTTGGCGGTCATCTAAAGTGTGAACCGTTATTTTCGACTAAAATTTTTGCCATTTTGTGGGTGGGAAACACCCTTAATGTTAAAAAAAAATTTTTTACTAAACGTAGGGGGGAGGTATTTTACATGAAAAAAATGTGTATGAAATTTGAAATGAATCGGTCGACTAGTTTTCAAATGGCAGTGAACACGGACTTCGAAAAAGTAGTTTTGAGAAAAACGCGTTTAAAATTTGTGAAGCAAAATAGTGAAGAAAAAAAATTATTTTTTAAACTTACACAGAATCATCAATTCCAGCTCTATACAGCACACATCCTTCAGCATTGTCGATGTCTTCAGCCTGTTTTTTTTCAAGTCTTCGTTTTATTCTGGCTTCTTTGCTCTGCTGCACAGCTTGGAACTCGGCCCTATCAATGCGATTGCTGTCCGTAGATGATACATACTCGTGAGCGCTTGGGCCGACACTGACGTCCATGTCAGACAGAAAAGTTAGAAGAGCACCAGCACCTTCATTGAATGTGCATGCAGCTACATAAGATGCAAATTTCACAATTTGTCTGCTGCCAGATAATTTTTTCGGTGCAATTCTCCAAATCAGCTGGTTCAAACTTTCGTTGGCATTTTGAGTAAAACCTCCAAGACACCTTTCTAGAAGTTTGTCTTTACTCAAATCTTCATAAATCGGTTTGATCGCTTCTATGACTTCTTGTGGAAGTGGAGTGTAGTCATGATTAAAATTTTCCACTCCTGTTGTGGCCAAAGCTTTTTGATACGAACACCACGAGTTCTCACTGCTCATGCACTTATGGTGTTGAGGATAATCGTCTGTTGACTGCTGGTGGTAGAACGTTGCCCAGACTGCATTTTTCATTCCTTCTAAAGAATCACAATTATGTCTGATTGCTGCTCCGTAGTATCGACTCAAATTATCAATGACTTTTCCAGTGAGCTTTCCTTTGCCACCGAGTAATTTAATTTGTCTTGTTTTACCAGCATTTTTTCCGGTTTTTACAACTGTTTGTTCAACAGTTCTATTTACTAGATCACGCAGACGTTTACCCATTCTTTTTTGCACGTGACCTACACATTCTTTTTTATTTATAATAAAATTTTCACCATAAGGTTTAGCTTTTACTAAATTGCCGTAAGTTTTACTATCTCCGTCTCCAACATAGTTGCTGATTTTCGCTCCGTATTTTTCTTCTGATCGGCGAAACATTTCGATGACAGCATTTACTTCCATGTTACCTGATGGTCCGGTGTGATTAGCTTGGCATTCATCTTCTCCAATATGTTCTTCGTACCAATCTTTAAATTCATCAGTATTTAATTGATTTCTCCATAATTTGCAAGCCTGGCAGTGCGAACTACTTACGAAAATATCGATAGCTTTTCCAGACCAATATCCAATCAAGGAAGTGACGCCAAAGGAAGAGCTAAAGCCTTGCTTCTGCCACGTGCTCTCACCAGAAACGGTCAAAGTATCTGACTCCGAATTTGCACGTGTTAGCTGTTTTTCTTCGTCTGCGGCGGAGACAAGAAATTTCTCAGCAGTCGTTTCGATGCTGCAGCAAATAGATTTCATGAGATCCAAATAAGATTGTTTTGATAGAAAACTACTTGCTATGTCCATGAGCCCGCAAAATTTATTGCAGCCTGCTAAACCTAAACCTAATGTACGCATTACAAAGGCAAAACGAGTGTTGATTTCATAGCGATGACCAGTTTTCTCACTCGACGGTATAAAGCGTGGATCACAATTTGTACATTTGACTTGGATTTGGAAGCCAAGTCCTTCTTTTTTACAGCTCTCGAACTCGATTGATCCATCACACTGAGCACATTTTACTAAACTTGCGATGGTTGAAAACACAAGCAAAAAATCTATGATTCTAAAATGTTTTTCAACATCTTCCGGTACACTAGCACTCGTATTTAGTTTTATTTTCTTCGCCGAAGCACTTCTGGTGGTAGCCTCATCTTTTATTTTTTTTTTCGGGTTTGGTCTTTTTTTTGATCGACACAAATAGGTCCTTCCACTTTGACGGTCTTCTTGTGAAATTTTACTTACTCTCGGCATTATTGCTCAGGAAATTTTTTGAAAAAATAAAATTACAAGTGCACGGTCGAACGTCTGATCACTAACTGAAGCTCGTTTCTTTTTTCAAAATAACGTAGTGTATAGTATACATACAAATATAAAATATATCTATATGGTTTTAGTTACCTGGCTTTACTAAATGAAATATTTCGAAAACTGGATATGGGATCAGGACAATAGCAATAAATAACCTGTATACCTGCTCGACAGCTGCACTGCAATCCCAACCGCCCGTAGCTGTTAGAGTTAGAGCGTTAAAGGCCCCGGGACTAATTAAACAATAACTTCAAGAATATTGCTTAGATCGGATTAAAATTTTGAGGACATATTCTTGAAATGTTAAACAATAAGATAAAACATAAAAAAAAATCGATTTTTCGAAATCGAAAACCCTTACCCCGCCCTTAAGATCGTAATCCGATTTAGAGGTTGGATTGTCTCGATGGTGATTTGGACATATAACTAGCAGTTCACTAATGACCTTTAGAATATTTATTAAAATCATTTTCATGATATATATTTTACCAAATCAGTCATGTCACAATTTTAGGCACTTTAGAATTAAAATGACACTTGCACGTGTTTACCGATTCACCTTGAGTTGCGACCATCTTGGCAATTTGGTTCTTGTATGTTATTAATTGCAAGGAACTAATACTGAGATTAGATACCTAGCCAAAGACAATAGAGCACAATTAGCTCGAGAATGAATTTACACCTATACACATGCTATACTCTTAACTTTACACCTTTTCTAGTTACGATGACAGCAATTCAATAGTTACGGCATGGTCTTGAAACGCTTGACTGAAACAAATACTATCAATAAAGAAAGTGTATAAAAATAAGTGAACAGGAAATTACTAAGTTAGCCTCAGACAAAATTTAATTTGAAATATTTACTTCTTATGAAAACGTTCCTCGTATTCCATTTATCAGAACTCAATTCCTGAATCCCGAAATTGGTCGTAAAAAATCAATTACCCACGATAGGGCTTCGCTCTCTACCCCTACCAAAACTTTGATTCAATATCGTCATAAAATACTAATTTGAAAGATGTTTGTAACCGGAAGGTTTAGTTTAAATTACAACGTCATACTCGGACTTGTGAACCAGTGCACTCGATGGCCGGCAAGGCAAAATGTAAACGTGAACAAGTTATCTGGCCGCGCTGTGTTGTTTCGGCAAACTCTGGTTTAGCGTGAGATCTACAGTTTGGGACTGAGTGGAGGTGGTAGGAGAGCACTTTGGAAAGAGCATGAGTGAGCTCGCTCTCTTCCGTCGTCGGCAGCCAAATGAGTCGATTGACTCGAGGACCTCGCTGCTCATACGTACAACACCTGGGACGCGTCGGCGATGGTTGAGCGGGTGGATAGGCGTCCATCCTCATTGGAGAACAGGAGACCCAGACCAGGTCCTGTTGGAATGGTATGTGAGGTGTTCTCGGGTTGGCCAGGAGGCCAGAAAGTCGGTGCCGTACTACCTCGTGGATTTGGCAACTTCAACTTCAGGAATTCTGTACCTGCGTCCATTCACCGTCGAGTTATTCATCCAGCAGTCAGCAGGCATATCGTCGAGTACGTTCTTTTATAAGTGAGATTTATATTTACTTAATAAGTGGATTATAATTGTAGAGTCAGTGAATTTTGATCGAGTCTTGGGGATGTCGAGTCATTAATTATTGTTAATTATTTTCATTAATTAGATCTATTGTAAAGTGTACTCGCTGTTTGTCTCGGGTGAATAAACCAGTTGTTAATTAAAACCTATCTTTATCCCTGCAGTTTGCCTCTCTCACTCTTAATACATTTCCTTGTGACCAGGAAAGTGATTTTTCCACACCCTGGTTGAGCTAGCTTGGTAAGGAACTCAGCACCAAGAGGCTGAGTTCTCAACATCTTTATTTACTCTTGGTGGCGCCGTTTTGGTGCCAAGTGTTAAGTGGAGTCGTCCCCAGGAGGTCACAGACCTGGGTGAGGGCGCCCGTTATATGTTATTACCAGAAAAGTTTTGCGGTGAAATATTGTTATCCTGAGATTATGTTGTTCAGATATATTTTTTACTATGTTTCTATTTTTTAAGACAAATTTGGCTGAGAATCTCTGTAAATGTCTAATAACATAGGTCTACAATGATTTTGATGCCGCTAAAAGTAAAACTGATTTCAAGTAAATTCGGTACCCTGATAAAAACTTGATACTTACTTTTTTAATGCTACGTATAGTTTTCGAGATTTCATTTATGAAAAAATAAAAAAACATTCAATTCAAAACAACTAATTACATTTAATTACACATTTCATTTTACAGGTTAGAAGCTTCTCTTTTTAGATTTTCTCCGATGGATGTCTCAGGCTATTCCCGTGTAATACTCCAACAGTAATCTGCCATCATATGCTCATCACAGCGACCTTGGTATCTATCTTCCATCACCTTTAAATCTTGATAGGAACGTTCTTCTTGTTCTTCGCTATACGCTCCAATATATTCAGAAAACTTGTCTAAATGATTGTCCAGATAGTGTACTTTTATGCTCGTATTACATCCAAGATTTTTAAAGTTAATCAAGAGGTTTTGAACTAACTCTTTGTAATTTTCGGTCTTTTGATTTCCTAAGAAATTTTTTACAACAGCAACAAAAGATTTCCAAGCCGCTGCTTCTAAATTATTCATTGAATGTATAAAATTGCTGTCTTTCATTAAAAGTCTTATCTGTGGGCCATCAAAAATACCAGCTTTTTGTTTTTCATTATTTAAACCGGGTAACTTTTTTAAAAGATATACAAAACACGGACTAGTTTTATCTAATGCCTTAAATATTGCTTCATGAGTCCTAATCAACAAACTCGGTAGAGTTTAGCGCCAAGTTCCGTTCTCAAGCCAGACCACCGAGTGTGTATTTACCGTAAGCAGAACGGTATTTTGAGGTTGCAAATTTTTTTTCAAATTTATTTCGATTTTTTATTTTTATGATGTTTTATAATAGTAGTAAATACTCTTAATTACACGTATTAACAAATGACTATTAATTATCTTGATGATTTCTATTTAAAATTATTAAAAATAATCAGCACATACTATAGCGACCCAGATTTTTAGATTTTAACTTTTTTCTCATGTAAAAAGCGGACGGCCAGAGAATAAATAATATGAGGATGCATGCTAATCTTATGATAGATTGGACACTATAGTGAAAATTATGAATTCCACAGCTTGTGTTTATACTCACCAGGGCGCATCAGAATAATTTTTACATAAACTGTAGATAAGAGATTTTTTATTTTATTAGAATTGAATTTTGCGCCCGCAAGCGCGTGCCTAACTAAAGGGTTTGCATATATTTTCATGCTTATGATATATTCGACCAATCACGTTACGAATAGTTTGATGCCACATACATTTCATCTCAATTTTATATTAGGAACGCGCGCAAGCGCGCGCTTGACTATGGAATTTGCATATATTTTCATGCTTATGATATATTCAACCAATCACGTTACGAATAGTTTGATGCCACATACATTTCATCTCAATTTTATATTAGGAACGCGCGCAAGCGCGCGCTTGACTATGGAATTTGCATATATTTTCATGCTTATGATATATTCAACCAATCACGTTACGAATAGTTTGATGCCACATACATTTCATCTCAATTTTATATTAGGAACGCGCGCAAGCGCGCGCTTGACTATGGAATTTGCATATATTTTCATGCTTATGACATATTCGACCAATCACGTTACGAATAGTTTGATGCCACATACATTTCATCTCAATTTTATATTAGGAACGCGCGCAAGCGCGCGCTTGACTATGGAATTTGCATATATTTTCATGCTTATGACATATTCGACCAATCACGTTACGAATAGTTTGATGCCACATACATTTCATCTCAATTTTATATTAGGAACGCGCGCAAGCGCGCGCTTGACTATGGAATTTGCATATATTTTCATGCTTATGACATATTCGACCAATCACGTTACGAATAGTTTGATGCCACATACATTTCATCTCAATTTTATATTAGGAACGCGCGCAAGCGCGCGCTTGACTATGGAATTTGCATATATTTTCATGCTTATGACATATTCGACCAATCACGTTACGAATAGTTTGATGCCACATACATTTCATCTCAATTTTATATTAGGACTAGAACTAGAATTTAATTTTCGCGCGCAAGCGCGCGCATCATATTTATTGTCATAATATATTTATGTGTCGTTTATGTATATTATATTAACTTTCAACCAATCAGAATGAGAATATTTATTTTCAACCAATCACATCACGAATAGATTGGTTTCACATACATTTCATCTCAATTTTATATTAGGAAATATGGGATTAAAGGCTTGTTTACACTAACGATAGCCTTACAATCAGCATGACGCGAAATTTGAAATTTCCTACTACGCTGACTATTGCATTAGAAGATATAAATACATATATTGACATAATGCATAGTAGTGTATTTAGTTGACGTTTGAATAAGGTCCGTTGAACAATAGACGCATCATCAAATATATTTCTGTTAGTCTAAAGATTTTTAAGTAAAGATGGGTCGTATTGTCGTGTTTACCACAATGTCAATTTTAACACAACATATCAAAAAAATTATGCCAAAACTAGATTTAATTTATATTAATCCAGGTAAATTAAAAATAACACTTTTTATTAATAAATAAATTTTTCAAGGTCAAAATTGAGTATCACTTCGATTTTCTTTATGCTTATCAAATTTTTCTTGTTAGTGTACTTTTATTTGATTTCTCTCTTCTTCATAATAAATGATAAGATTGTGTTATGATGATTAATTTTTTTTATCATTACAAATTTTATTTAGAGAAAAATAAAATTATTTTTTTTTATTGATATAATAATAATTTATCAAATAATTTTATTCTAATTTTAACGTTAAAAAAAATTCAATTTTTAATTTCTATATTTATTTTTAATTTCAAAAAGAAAACTGTAAACTGTCAAAAGTAGTTTTTTATTATTACTCGTGTAGTCATTTGCGTAACATAAAAATTCTCTGCAGTATGCCTATTACTAATCACTAGAGTATTAAAAATAGGACCCCTTAGTGTATTAATTATCAGTTTTAGTGAATAAACCCGTTTTTAAAATTTTTTTTTAGATCTTTAGTGGAAACAGCTGACAATATGGTGGTGTGGTCAAGAAATCTGAAATTATATAAAATTATTGGATTCATTTTTTTTTTCAGCTTTGTCATTAATTTTCAATGAAGGACCCTATGCTATATCAGAGTTTGGTATTTCTTCGTTTAATTGTAATTTATACTTTTTGATTGGTATTCACACTGCATTTTCCCAATTTAGTCGGCCATATTATTTTTTAGTAAACACAATTCTAACAATGCAACCGACCCAACATATGCATGCGTATCGACTTGTATCAACGTGAAGGTTGACTTACTTATAAATTACTCAACATGAAAAGGATGTTTATTTATCCTGAAAAAATTTGGGGTACTCAATGACGCGCGCCAAGTTCGATAAAAAATTTTTTTTATAATTTTTTAATTTTCAACAAATTGTTTTTCAATTTTTTCAACATTATGACGGTTTCTTGGTATTTTTTTGTATTTCACATCTTTTTGTAGAGAATGAAAATTATTGAAACGAATCTAATTTTTTTAGTAAAGTACAAATGGTATTGAGATGAGTTTTATGAACGTGGACTTGGCGCAATGTTTTACAGTGAAACTGTTTTTGTTCGGATTTGATGTTCAATGGAGGCAAAATAATCTTATCACTTGAAACTGAAGGCGGGTTTATAATATTTTGTTTGCTAACCGCCACGTTATATCTCAAAGGCCAATATGTCTTGATCCAGTGGTCTTTTTTTGCTGTCCCATAAACATATGAAGCATAGAAATTTAGTGTACCCAGTTTGTTGACCTAATTGAAAGTTGACTATTTTTAAGTCGACGCATATAACCCATTGGTGCTCCGAGTACTTAAGTTTTTATAAAACAAGATCCACGTTTTGATACTTCTCTTTTAATTTCGTTGAATGAGCAATAGGCACAGCTGCATGATTATTACCAATATATAGTAAAACACATTTTAAACTACGCTTACAGCTGTCCATGAACAATCTCCATTCTTTAGCTTTGTACCTTGTGAGCCCCAATTTCATTAGAAGGCCACCAATGTTATTACAATAAACTATATCACCTTCTGAGCTAAAAAATAGAAGAAATTCTTTTTCGCGATCACGATAAAATGTTATTTTTGTACCTTGAGATAACAAATTTCTTTCTTTGAGTCTAGATGCTAGTAGCTCAGATCGCTCTTTCGAAAGGTCAAAGTCTCTAATCAAATCACTTAAATCATCTTGAGAAAAAAGTGAAGGCACTGTTGACATTTTAAAATCACTGTCACGTTCATCAGAAAAAACTTTACCATCTCTGTGTCCGACAAATCTGATAGATCTGAAACATCTTGACTCATCGGAGATAGTACGTCATCTGAACACAGTCGAGGTCTTTTAGCAGACGGTATATCAGGATATGTCATTTTCCTTTTGTTTATGCTATTGTCACACGAATTTTATTCCTGTGTGCGTCCCTCCCTGCGCCTAGTGTTGGCAACAGATCCACACTCAGTGTCCCATAATTTCAATATTTTTATGTGAATTTATATACTGCATATTCTTTATTATTATTATATTTGAAAGGTTGTATATTATGATTATTAGTAATTTAAGAATTAATTCTACATTTGTTTCAGATATTTACAATGAATTATTTGTAATTCATTATTATCATTATTATTATTGTATGTATCGCCGTAAATCATAGTTATAGTACCTGGTTATTATCGTGGCCTTTACTCGCACGGGTGAAATCCTATAATATCGATCGCGAGCAAAGGGTCTATTAAATTTGGGAAAATGGCTAAAGAGGCCCTCGTGGTCGAACACGAGGCCTCGTACGATTTACGGTGACAAAAATTAACCAGACACGCGGGAGCCCGCTTAGTGTGTGGAAGACACGCGGTAGCCTGCAGAGTGTAAGAGTGTGGATCTGGCACCTTTGTTCGAGTTTCCTTTTTCTGGTGAGTACTCACAAGTTGAGCCATTTCGTTAACCGTACACCGCTGTCTCCTGGCTAAAATATTTTGTTCTTTTTGTTTAATCGAATTTACTATCGATTTATCGGGTTGATTTCGTAGCGAGTAAGGGGTATCACGATAGAATATATACCTGTCCCGAAAGCCGCGTGTGGGTCCCTGAATTGGCCAGTAATCGCTTAATTAAAATATTACGTCATCATTAATTATTTTTGCAAGTATTATTTTTGAACGCAAAGTATATTCTGATTATTGTTAAGATTATTGTTTTTCATTGCGGCTATTGTTATTCTCGAACGCAATATTGTAAATAAGTTGAAGAAAAAGTTATATATATATATATATATTAATCAAAAATTCCATAAAGGATTTAATTTATTATTTATAAAATAGATTTAGTTTTAAGCAACTTCGTTTTGAATAAATTGTTTGTTTATTTTTTTTTTATTTGCTGATTCATTAATGAATTATTTTATGTAAATTAATTCCTAAATTCTTCTCCTGCAACTCATCTTCCTAATTCAACTAATTAATATAAAGTACTATTTTATGATTAATTACTCATGATTTCTGAATGTAAATTCTGTCTTAATCTCAACTTCAATTATTTTGTGGCTTACTTTTTCATTCACATTAATTTAAATCGTTGATTGATTGTCCGGGGCAGCCCCTGGAATTTTGAATTATTTTGGTAATTTTTAGATAAAATTACCTGGCGTCCTATCGTGCACTAACCCAGCCTGAGGAGTTTCCGGGCTACTCTTATTATTTTTATGACATATTTAAAAAGGGCGAGCGTAAATACTCTACCCAGCCGGTATCTCCGCCTCCGGTAAAATTTTGTTTAAATTATGGGGAAAAGTATTGTTACACTATGTAATTCTAAAACACAAAAATAACAGTCATCAATGTGATTTTTCGGTTCTGTCCAAATCATGGGCACATTGAACTTTAAATGATTACGTTTACTGTTTGCCCACTGTCTTAGATGTTCACTACACAACTTTCACACAATGTTTTGAACCCACGACTTGTTCAGAACTTTCATCTCTATTTTACAGATATCAATGTATGTCTTCTTCACTGAATCTGTTATAGGTTTTCTAAACTTTTTCACTACATATTCACCACAAATGTAGCAAAATGTATTTGGATTATTTACAAAACACCTTCTCGACGACGGCATGTCAGTATTATTGATTAAAAAAAGATTTCTCGATTATAATACATTAATTATGATAAAATAGGTTTTTTAGGATTGTAACGGGGTAAAATTACCTTAAATCGATAAGTCGCCGGATATCGATAACTATTCGACGCAGCACTGATGCGTCTCGGTCTTCGGGACCTATGTAGCGAGTAAGAGGGGATAGTTTTGGGTTATCATAGTTAATCCGTGCATTGCAAAGGACAAAAGTAGTTTAGCCACCGGAACAGTGGCACGGAGAAGAAGAATCCAGTCCAATCCCTGGAGGAAGTCGACAACCACTATGGTTTCAACAGGGAGTTCGATCGTTCATCTATTTACTCAGGTATCTAAAAAGTACTCCGTGGGCGGGAAGTAGACCGTGGGTTTTATACTCGGTTCATTTTACCTCTTCTCTTTTTATATTATTCATTATTTATTTAATTGGTAATAATTCAACAATTATTAAATTTGAATTGGTTAATATTCGTTAGGCGGTGCTGAGTGGCCCTCAAGGGGATTTTCACCCGAGCGTCACTCAAAGACCTTGTGGTGTAAAGTTCGTGAGAATTTATTTGTTTAAAATTTAATTTACTCGGTTATTTGTTAAATTATTGAACATCTGGAAATGGTTTTGAATTGTACACTTGATACTGCACAATTTAGTCAAATAAAAACCAATGGTAAATTTTTCAAAATTGGTCAAAACGTTTAAGTACTAACGAATATTTGGCGTCCATTTTAAATCCGCAAATTCTTGTTAATTATTTTTTGCTGAATATTTTACTAAGAATTATTGAATTATTAGTTATTAATATTATTTATTGCGAATTTATTTACTCCTATTTCGGCGCATTTAAGACTGATTAAATCAAAAGAATTTTATGATAATTAATTTTGATATTGAGATAATTTAATATATAATTATTTATTTGAACTGAATTAGTTTTACTAAGTTAATTTATTGTAATTGAACTTAAGATCTAAATGTTATTTAGATAATTAAATTATCAATTTGTAGAAAATTATTTATAAATTATTCATCGGCGTGGATATTAAGTCCAGGAATATTTAGTTAGAATTATATGATGAATATTATTAAGAGTTTCTTTTAACGTTGAATATTAAATTCAGGTTTAGAACAATTTCGTACGTCGAATTGAGTTCGGATTTTTGGTGAAATTAAATTTATTAGTTTTGAAAGTATTGCATAATTTATTCGCTAGCTGATGACTGAAGATTTTAAGTTGAGATTTAACATTGATATTATTCTTTAAAATATTTAAATAATTTCTTATAAATTTATTGAAATATATATAGTCAATTAGTAGTGTCTGTGTGTAAGTGTGTACGAGTTACGTGTGTTATCTACAGGATATCTAGGTCTACGTTTAGTCACTGGGTTGTCCTGTACCAGAGTATGTTAAGCTGCAGGAGTATCTAGGTCTACGTTTAGTCACTGGGTCATTACTCCTGTGAGCCGAGTTAACGATCTCTTGCATATAATTAGTCTCTGTGCAAGGTAATTAGTCTGTCATAAGTCGTGGAGTAAGTTTCGTTAGTATAGTTAGCCAGCCCTGTTAATACAGTAATGATAAGCTATTGTTAAGTGATTATAGTGTGAGTGTGTTCCGTGAACAAGGCCCAGTAGCGATTAATTCGCTCCTGGGGGACTCCCAATTTCAAGAGACGCACCTGTCCACGGTGTGTTCCCTCAAAATCGAACCGCCAATGGAAAATTAGGTTATCGATCACGCCATGCATCGACCGCTTTATTGGCTGATCGCTCTCGCTGGACATGCGCAATAGCTTTCTTTCCCAAGTCAACGAGGAAGAAGACGAACTATTATTACTATCTTTCGCATCCACGTTTCGTTACAAATAGTCGCCATTAATTTGGCTTTACTTTCGCTTTTTGCTTATTAACCGCAGTTCGCTATTTCTTATAATTTAATTTGCTTAAATTTACCGCTAATAATTTGCTTTAGTTTGTTTCAGATAAATTGTTTATTTGCTTTTATTTTCACCGCTTTTACAGTGTTGGCTGAGTGTTCAACCACGTGTCTACCGGCATCGCTTTTGCTAAACACGCTGTGTATTATAAATCCGCTTTTTTATAACCAATCCGCCATTGAATATATTAAATACAAAGTGTATTTATTGTTAATAAATTCCTAGTGTTAATTTTGATAATAATTTACGCGTTTTAATTGAGATATCCAGATCTAAACCTGATCCCCGCTTTTCCGCTCTTATAGCATTTTACAGTGTGTGGGCGCAAACTTGTTAAATTTGTTGTTATTAATAAATTTTGGATCCGCTGTTAATTAACTATTTATTTATTTATTTCACAGCACCTTCCTCTACTTTCTCTAACCCTAAACGATAAGCTCTCTGTTCTGGACCGGTTTCAGGAACCGTGATAATAACTCTGGAGGCGTCTTTTCAATTTAATTGGTTTTGATTTCATTTTGTTCATTTTTATTGTTTTACTTTAATTTAATTAAAGGGTTAATTAGAGAGTATTAAAAACTATTACAGGATATTATATCGATCGATATAAGCCTGAACGTAGCTTCACGATTTTGACAGCCTCGCACGACATCTTGCGGGCTAATTAACCAAAATATAACCTAAAATTAGTGGCACCAAACAAAAAAAATTTTTTTGTAGACCTGTGTAATTCTTAATTCTTCAATTTTAATTTTTTTGATAACTATCCATGTTTTCAATGCTCAGGAACGTTAATCAGTGTATTCATCAATCTGCTTGTATTGCTTGCAGATATCAGAAGCTTCCAAATTTGATTTATGAAGGTAATTTGAGCTTAAGTATGAAGAGACCATCTCACATTATACAACAGCGCCATGCAGCAAATTTGAGGGAACGAAAACGTATGCAGAGTATTAATGATGCGTTTGAAGGACTTAGAGCTCATTTACCGACTTTACCCTATGAGAAAAGACTCTCGAAAGTTGATACATTAAAACTTGCAATTGGCTATATAAGTTTTTTGACTGAACTGGTTAATGGAAATCAGAATTCTGCGTCTTACAAGCATGGAACTATTATAAAATCCAGGAACCAAGATTGTTATCATAAAATTATAGTGACTAGTAAGTATGCGTCTCTTCCGTATTATTTTATGTTCATATATGGGCAGATCCGATAATTCACGACAAAAGTGTGCGCACTTAGGTCAGCGATTTTGATACCGATTTTATCATTAAAAGTACACCTTAAAAGAAGACGATCCTGAAAATTTGGGCCCGATATGATCAAATCCAGCCGCTGGAGAATTTTTTGAATTTTTTAAAAAGTCGATTTTTCACTGATTTTTGATAATTTATGTCTCAGCTTCTATATAACTTAAAGACTCCTACCAAACAAAATTCTTCTCAGTGGACTCTCTACTTTTAAAAAAAAATTAGAAAAACGGTTCACCCTAAAGGCCACCCGTGCAACTTCCCGCTAATTCGATTCCTGGGCACTTAAAATTGTACTTATGACATTTTTGAGTTTTTTGAGCTCAAAATATAATTTATGTGATATTTTGAGCTCGCTGAGTTCAAAGAAATAATATTTCTATGTATTTGAACTCTCCCAGCTCAATAGTCTGATAGAAGTTTCATAGAACACTATTTTTGAAATTTTCAAACCGCAATAACTTTTGAATGGATCAACCAATTTTCACGCGGTTGGCAGGATTCGACGCAGTTTTATTATCCTCATAAGTGATTTTCAGATTTTTATTGATATAACCAAAAATTTCGGAGTAATCCTGAAAAAACACTTTTTTCGGTTTTCTTTCGTTCACGATATCTCTCGAACGAATAAACCGATTTTGACCGGATTAGCGACGATCGGCGTGGTTTTTCAAGCTTAAGAGCGGATTAGTTTTTGAAGTTGATCAATAGAGCCGTTTGAAAGATATTCCAAAAAAAAACACTTTCAAAAATGATTTTTTTCTCATTTTTTTTGAGATTTTTTTAAATTTCTCAAAATCTATCGGTCCGAATCGTTTCAAATTCTCAGGAAATCTAAGTTTGAGGGAACTCCTTAGAACGCCGTTTAGTTCGTTCCGATCAGTTCAGTCGTTCAAAAGTTATAAGCGAGTCACATACTCACTCACACACAGACACAGACACAGACACACACACACACACACACACACACACACACACACACACACACACACACACACATACGTACAGAAATAGTGACAACCTCGCGGGGATAGTCAGGGAAGCTTCCTGTGACCTTCAAACGTCCAGATCTGATGAAAACTAGATTTTTGCAAAACGGGGGAA
>CAJNRD030001123.1:11344896-11409173 GCA_905319865.3 Cotesia congregata
GCTAACGCGGTTCCGTTCCAGTCATCTCCGTACCATCCACGGGGGAAGAGAGAGGTGTTTTTTTCTAGTGGGTAAAGATCCCACACTACCGACCATCATCTTTCAATGATAGCGGTGTCTTTCGAAGATTTTTTCCGCTTCTCTATCCTAAAGGGAAAAAAAAACAACACACACACACACACACACACACACACACACACACACACACACACACACACACACACACACACACATACAGACATATCGACAACATCGCGGGGATAGTCAGGAAAGCTTCCTGTGACCTTCAAACGTCGAAATCTGATTAAAACTCGATTTTTGTAAAATGGGGTGAAAACAATAACTTCCCGATTTGTGAAAATCTTCGATTTTCTTAGCGGGAAGTTAAAAATAAGCATTTGGTCTAAACTCATATAGGGCTTAGCTGACAGCCTCTAACTAACGTACGGTTTTGGTTAAATTTTACCTATTTGTAAAACACTAGTATATGTACAGTGTTTGAAGTTAAGGGTCGACAAGCAGCTAATGTTTTCTATTGGGGTTAAGTATATATACTTTAGTAGTATCTATGCAATTTTTACTTGATTGCTTCTATTAAGTGAAGCTATAGCCATCTGAAACCAATCAAATTTAAAAAAAGTGCAGTTTTCAGATGGCTAGAACTTTTTTCTCCGAACTTCGATTTTCTCCAAACTTTCAGGAAAGTTGCTTTTTTATGTTCCTAAGAAGCCCTGAAAATTTGAGCTAGGGAATCGAGCTTGTATTTAAGTTATGAATTTTTTAATATTGTCAAAATTGCGTTGTTGAATATATTATTTGCTGATAATTTCTTACATATTTATCGAATTATTCATGTAAGATAAAAGCCCCAATTATTGACACTATAATAGACAAAGTTATGATTTGAATTTTTTTCAGCGATAAAATATCAATATCGTTGAATTTTGTTTGTAGTAAAGTCTCAAGTAATGTTTATACTAATCAATTTATTTTTTTAAAATAATAATCAGTGATATTTATTAATTAATTTTAAATAATCAAATCAATTATCCGAATACACCAGTTATTGACAGGTTAAAAAACTGATTGATCTAATTATTGACATACTTTAACCCTAATTATTGACACCTATACTGCGCATGCGTTGAATCATTCACTTATTTTTATTTATCGAAACTTATTATTTAGTGATCAATATCAATAAAGTTTATTGATGATAATTTCCATAAATGATTAATTACTATTAAAATAGTAAAAATTAATTTAAAAATAATTTATTGAATAGTGTGACACAGATCGTCTAGCCTAACTGGCGGCTATCCAGAGCCAAACAACTAACACCTGACTAACTAACGTATTACTAAATTTTTGGCTATTAACGAAACATCTTGCACAAAGACCGCAGTGCACGAGGGATCGTCGATAACACACAGCTACAGAAGTAAGAGCCTAGTGACTGCAACGTAAGCTAAGAAACCACTGTAGCTCACACACATAACCCGTACACACACACAAACTGAATTTACTTTACTTTCATTGATAAAAATTTATAACAATTTAATTCAAGAAAAATATTAACATTAAATCTCAACTTAAAAATTTTCAATCATTAGCTAGTAATTAATTTACATGATAATTCCAACTGATCATTCGATTCACTAAAAATCTGAACTAAATCCAACTCATAAATTTATTTTAAATCAAATCCTAAATTAAAATTCAACCATAGTAATTAAAATAAATTCTTAAGGAATTTCATCATATAATTCTAACTATAAATGTTTGGACTTAATATCCAGGCTGATAAATAATTAACAAATAATTTTCGGTAAAATGATGAATTAAATTATCTAGATAATTTCCAGAACTTAAGTTCAATTTAATAAATTATTTCAGTCTAAATAAATAATTCTGCATTAAACTATCTTTACGTTAGAATTATTAATACCATAAAATTACTTTGAGTAAATCAATCTCAAACGCGCAGTCATATTAATAAATAAATCCGCAATAAATAATATTAATGAAATTATTATGATTGTTAAGATCCAAGATTAAACATAAGATATAAGTATTTAAGAGGGATGTGGATCAATGGAAAGAATACTACTGCATCTTAGGTCGCAACGTTTCGCTGTATTTTCTCAGCTCCATCAGGCTCTGTACAAAACATAAATATACATAATTATACACTATTCGAAAATTATACATATCCATTATACAATATAAGCTATAAAATTCAACCACAATAATATTTAACATTACCTCTAAATTCGCTTAGCATTAATGTCATATCATCCAATGCCTCGCATATCAACATATGTATATTTAATATCATGTACTCGTTACGATATACAAAAAACTTTAAATAAAAAGTCTCACACTAAATTAACGAAAATAATAATGCATCAAGTCAATAATTCTCTGACACACTGAATAACACACAGTTGTTGTCATGACGTAAGTAGGTAAACAGGAATACTACTCAGTCGGTAAAACAGATTTGTGGGTTCGTGTACATGATAAGTACCATCTGTAGATATGGGCGACCTGTTTTACCAACAATCGGTGTTGTCATGATATGGAGGACCTGTTTTACCGATATTTTGAGGTTATGGATGAGGTTTTTATTGACTTGGTTGTAGGTGGCGCTGGTGGTGAATTCTGCTGCCATTTTTAAATCTTACTATCCGCGATTTTTTAAATCTATCCGCCATTTTCCCGCCATTTTTTTAAATCTATCCGCCATTTGAATCCACCATCTCGTGGCTGCTATCAGCCATTTTGAATTCGCTATCCGCCATCTGGTGGCTGCTATCTGAGTCTGAAATCTGCCATTTTGAGTCTGAATTCCGCCATTTTGAGTTGTGAATCCGCCATCTGGTGGCTGCTATCCGCCATTTTGAATATGATTTCCACCATTTTGAATCTGAATTCAACATTTTGAGGTTAGAAAAAAGCATCCTCAACTATTAATCTGCTTTAGGCTTGCCATTACAAATCAATAGTTCAGGATTACGCATTTGGGGTATGATATATCCACGTTTTATATATTTAAAATGAAGTTATGACAACTACTTGCGAGAGGGATTTTACGCAGCGTCATCTGGTGGCAGCTTGCATTACTTTTAACTGCGTAGTAGATGACGTCATCTGACAGGTCTGAACCTGTTCAAGGTCATGGTAACTGCGTAGTTCTCTTTGTTCTATACCTAACTGCGTAGTAGATGATTCATTCTGTTCTAGAATTTTCTAACTGCGTAGTATATGACGTCACCAAACAGGTTTGAACTTGTTCAAGGTCGCGTAACTGCGCAGTTTTCTTTGTTATATTTCTAACTGCGTAGTAGATGACGTCATCAGACAGGTTTGAACCTGTTCAACGTCGTGTAACTGCGCAGTTTTCTTTGTTTTATTTATAACTACGTCGAAGATGATGTCATCAAACCGGTTTCTGGGTAGAGGAGTGGGGGTAACTGCGCAGTAGATGACTCATTCTGTTCTAGAGTTGTCTTACTGCGCAGTAGATGACGTCATCAAACCAGTTTTAGGTAGAGGAGTGGGGGTAACTGCACAGTATTCTCGACCTATATAAGTAGCTTGCCGAGAGCGAAGAGGAGTGGGGGTAACTGCGCAGTATTCTCGGCCTATATAAGCAGCTCGCCGAGAGCGTACTTCACAAAAACGAAGTACAAGTCTCCAGTGAAACATCTCTCGTAATTAAAAAGTATTCAGTGTTATATAAAATATAGTGAAGTTCAGTGTTGTGAAGTACGCGAGTATAGTCCAGTGTGCAAAAACTATTGTGAGCATAAACTGTAGTCTAGTGTGCAAAAACTATTGTGTGCACATAAACTGTAGTCTAGTGTGCATAAACTGTAGTCCAGTGTGTCAAAAACTATCGTGTAAATTCAGTGTGTGTAGTATACATAACCTATAAACAGTGACATAACCTTTAAAAGTGTACATAACCTATAAATAGTGTATATAACCTATAAACAGTGTACATAACCTTAAAAAGTGTACATAACCTATAATATTGTGTAAATAGACAGTAGTGAAGTGATTCTCGTTTCAAAATGGCACAACATAACCTCATCGAGGCTCTCAAAAACTTGGTGGACACTATTGCATTCTCATATGCTGATCTTTTGGGAGAGCAGCTCACTGATGAACATCGTCAAAGGTGTTTACGAGTGTGTGAGGAGACCATTGAATACTTCAATACAATATTACTGGATCCTGGAACAACAATTCAAGTGAGACGAAGTGTTCAAGCGCACATCAACCAACTCAACTGGTTTGCCGATCAGTTCTCCAGACTCGGTAACCAAGTTGTTGGTGGAGATCTCAACCAAGGAGTCAAATGGAAGGACTTGGAGAATGCTTTTGCTGGTAACATCCAGACTGGATGTATCATCAACCAACGTCACAAAGATCCAGCATCATTTCTCCAGGCCTCACGGGACATCATCATCAACAAGGTACAGAGTGTTTTGAGAGATCTGGCAGGGTTGAAAGTGAATGTTGAACTCTTTTGCACATTCCGGAAACACGAAGATGTAGAAGAGCGAAAGTCTTTCATCACCAAAAGCCGTGAGATTCTCCCTGCCACATCTCTTTAGGATTGGTTTAATCAACATATCTTCGATAAATTACTTTAAAGAATTGAATATTTTGAGCATGAGGGTTCCGGATGGAGTCTGCTTGGACCGAGCAGCTTGATGGTGACTATGTCAAGATTCGCACCAACCCAAGTTGGAAACTTCACCTTCGTCAGACTAATATAATTATGTTATTAAGAAAATATGTTATGTTGTTAAGAAAATACACCGAGTCTTGAAATTTGAACAATCAGACTGGCTCAAATCATATATCGATAAAAATACCGCATGCCGAAAACTAGCTAAGAATGAGTTCGAAAAAAACTTTTATAAAGTGATGAATAATGCGGTTTTTGGAAAGACGATGGAGAATGTACGAAAATATAAAGATATATATTTAAGAACAAAGTGGCAAGGTCGATACAATGTATCGGATTTAGTATGTAGACCAAACTTCCATAGTTTAACGGTATTTGATGAGGATATGGTTATAATTGAAATGAAAAAAGCTAGAGTTTGCTTCAACAAGCCGATCTTTAAACGGTTTAGTATATTAGATTTATCTAAAATTTATATTTATGACTTTCATTACAATTATGTTATGCAAAATTATGCAAATACCTCAAAATTATTGTACACTGACACAGATAGTCTAATTTACCAATTTAATGTACCCAACATCTATGAAGACATCAAACGTGATATTTCAACGTTTGATACCTCCGATTACCCGCCTAACAATGTCTTCAATATGCCTGTTGTCAATAAAAAGGTTTTGGGACTCATGAAGGATGAGAACAATGGAAAAATCATGTCCGAGTTCGTGGGTGTCAGAGCCAAATTGTACGCCTTCGAAATTCATGATCCTGAGAAGGAAAAAGACAGGATAAAGAAACGGGCAAAGGGGATTAGAGGATCAGCCTTGAAAACCATCACGTTTGATGACTTCAGGAGATGTCTTTTTGAAAATGTGCTGCTGAAGAAAGAGCAGTACATGATCAAAAGTAAAAAACATCAAGTACATACAATTAAATAGGAAAAACTTGCTCTCAGTTGGGCTGATGACAAACGTCAACTCATTGAGGCAAGCACTGATACTGTGCCTTGGGGTTATAAAGGCTCCTTAGATTTTAAGAAGCAAAAACTGGTAGAAGATAATGATGAAAATAATAATAAAAAACAAAAAATTTGTAATATTAAAAAAACAATGTAAATATAGTTTTTAGGATTTATGTATTAAGGTTTTGTGAATAAAAACAATGTAAATATAATTTGTGTTTTACATGTGACGGGTGGGCCTACCCTCCCGTCAATATTAGGATAAATCATATATATTTCTATAAATCGATGGGCCATTTTGCCCACCTGATTTAGACACCGAATTTCCGTTGTCCTTCTAGACTGACTCTGGTTACCGAGAGTCGCTACTTGCACGTGGTGCTGATGAGACGCTTTCTCATGGGAACCGAGCGAACAGGTACTCTAATACAGGGAACTGCTTTCGGCGCTTTAATACCTTTTTCCGCTGACTAAGGAACTTGACAATAACCACCTAGTTCCCGAAGGCGGAATAATCTTAGTTCATTCGCGGAATAATATAAGTTCAGCGCAGTAATATAGGTGTCCGACGGCATCCGCGATCGAGGTGGCACAAACCTGCAACCTCCAGAATAAGCGACCACTTGTAGTCAGTCAGTCGTTTTAGTCTGTCCAAATCTATGTCGAGTCTGAGCTAATGAGCATCGAAAATAATAGTCATTTATTGAGTAACATTGTATCAAGTGAGAATCGTTTTTGTAGAGAATTAGATTGTAAAAGAGACTCTCAGGGCAATTTCGAGTAACTCCCATGCTTTGGGGACGCCCAATAAACAATTAGTACCGTAATTCACGTGTATTCTTCATTCACTGAGCGACCCACACCCTTTTCAACATTTAAGTATTTTTCAGTGAGATGCTGAGCTAGTCCGGAGGTCTGTTTATGTGACAGGTAAATGACCAGGTGTAGGCTCACACGTAACATTACATATCAGATTTATTTATCCAACTATTATGTTTAGTATCAAAACCTAGCCATTTAACATAGTATTTATTTCCACGTTTTCTAATTACTTTTTCAACGAGATATACATCTGGATATTTGACTTTGCTGGGTTCTTCGTTGTAAAATCCGCCTTCGATTGGTTGATCCTGATAGTCCACGAGCTTGTACGTCGTTGGATTCGTATTCTGCACTGACTTGATTGTGAAGATTTCTGTTGTCCAGTTTGGTGTGTATCCTTTGTCAAAACATGCTTGTACTTGCTGATTCGGACTTTGTCTCCAACTTTAAACTTCTGCTTCTGCTTCGATTTGGTTTTCAGCGGATGATAAATATTTTCCAATAGTTGTTTCTCCTGAGGAGCGGTAACATCAGCAGGTTTCATTTTGATGGTACTGTGTATGGTGCTGTTGTAAGTATTCACCAAGTCATCAAGTATATCGGCCCACTTGTAGCTGCCGCGAGCTGTAAACTCTCGCCACATTTTAGTCTTAAGTGTTCTATTGAAACGTTCACATATGGATGCTTTGAGATTGCTGAATGTTGAATACAGATTTACCTTGTGCTGCTTCATCAGATCTTTGAATTCTTTGTTGTAAAACTCTTTACCCTGATCAAAATGGAGATTCTTAGGGATACGACCTTGCTGAAGTACAGACTTCATAGCACTTGTGACATCTACACCACTTTTAGACTTAATTGGAACTGCCCAGGCATACTTTGAAAATATATCTATGATTGTAAGCAGATACTTGTATCCTTTATTGACTGTTGCATATGGAATCATCTCAACCAAGTCAGCTTGCCAAGTCTCATCGAGACCTCGGATATCAACATGACGACGTTTATAGTTTCTACGAGCTGGTTTGTGAAGCTCTTCAGCTATCACTGCCTTTTTATCGTTCATTGAGTTTCACAGTGAGATATTTGATATTATTCTGGTGAGAGGAAAGTATTGCTTTAGCTTCCTCAGTAGCTGTCTGCAAATTTGTCACAGCAGCTTTCAATATTACTATTTCAGAGTGCAAATGTGAAATAATCTCTTTCTGTTCACTGTCTATGCTTTTATTCAAGTCAGACATCTGTCTCATACAAATTGCACTGTCGCTGCATCATGTTCATTTGAAGGATTACCGAGATTGCACAGCCTTTTATTTTCAATGTTATAGTTTCCATCAGAAGTTATATTGAAACCTCTACCAGCTGGACCTCGTTGAACCGATTTGTCATTGTCCAGAGGACGTCCAAATATATCGATGCTCATAGTTCTTAACACTTTGACTGTCAGCGTGAGAATGGTGTTATTTTCTAGAAGCTTTTAATATATAACTCCAGCCTCCCTAAGCTCTTCAATAATTGAAATGATTTCATTCGTGTGACTTGGGTTTCCATCAGCTTGAAATGCCATCAGTAGTCGCAAACGATCAACTAGCTCATTTGGATCATCCCAGTAAACATAATCCATTGGTAATCTCTGTTTTCTTGCAATCATATGTTTTGGTAACCCTTTACCGAACTTAGTGAGAAAATCAGCAACGTATTTATTGTACTTTATTGTTATATCTTCATATATGGAATGATTTGGATCATAATTTTTCCTATGAGTGTTGGTATGTTGAATTATATCCAAGTACTTATCCTTATCATCTGGGGTAATGAGTGCATCATCTGGCAATTTTCTAAATAATAATTCCAACAACCCAGGAGTTATTGGATAATTTTTACCTTTGATACTTATTGTATCATTTGCGAATGAAATAGGTGAATCACCCATATGCAATTCACCATGTTTTCTGCGTATACCATATCTCATATCATTATCTTTATGTTTTTTACTTAAACGTTGTAAATAATTGATGAGAGGAGGATTTTTACGAGCTGGAGTACTTGTTGATGGCGGTGGTTGGGTTACAGCAAATGATGTGTTGTTTAATGAACTTTCATCATTTGATATTAAACTGTTGTACTCTTCTGGATCAGCATATAACGATTTTTCAATCTCTTGTTCTTGAACATCTTCTTTTTCAACCTGCGGCTTTTCTTCTTTTTTAATATTTTCTTCCTTCAGCTTTGAACTTCCAACTATACTCTGGAGTGGTGTTACAATAGGCTTGAACATTTCTTCCATAGCTTTTTCAACTGTATCTTTACCCAACTTCAACATCCTGTGCTTCCGTCGGATGGCCTCGCTGGCTTGAGATATCTGATGCAGAATATTCTTCTGCTTTGAAATTTCTTCAGGCTTCATGTTAACAGGTTAAAGTCTACAGCATGTATGACTATCTCACTCTAAAGTACCTCAATTTATACTAATGAAGCAGTCGAATCCTTTTCGATACTTACCACTGTTCAATTCACTGTCTTTATCTATTACCACAAATCCATATTTATTCCAACATGCCGAGCATAAATCTCTGAATGAGTTGTATGGCATGTCTGTATTGACATGATCATTATAAATATGCTTTAGATTCATTTCATCTTGACGAAACAGCACGAGAAAGTTTGCATTATCTCTAATCAGGTGCTTGGGTATTCGTGTATAAGTGTGACAGAGATAGAAGCTGTCTACATCCTTGTGTCGACCCATGCAGAAAAAAGCCTTGATGTGATCCTGTTTTTCACAAGCAACATCGTCAAATATCATCAAGGAGTTAGGCTTAGCATCTTCAGGCTTGATTACAGCTTCATGTTCACTGAATGTGAAGAATCCAATACCATCAATCTGTTTAAGCAGTGTCTCCAGGAACTGATACTTTGGTTGGTTAAGAGACTTTGAGTAAAGATATATATTCTCAAACCTCAAACCGTTTGGATGTACAATAAGAGATAGCAGAGCATTCGTCTTTCCACAGTTTGATGGCCCGCAAAACACTGCGCGGATACTGTTGGGGAGTAAAGCACCGTGTCGTTTGAGCTTCACACCGGTTCCTTGAACAATTTGATCGAAATTGATAACTGGCAACTGAGCTCTTGGTTTGTTGTCCATGACTGCTGATTAGATTCTGAGCCCGAGGGGTATATATACCAGCTTATATAGATTATCAAGTCAGTCTTTGATGTGACATGTCTGAGAGCAGACGTGGTAAAGGTTTGTTCAACAATATAATCAACAAGCTCCCACTTGAACTTCACATACCAGGTTATCAGTACTACGTCCGGGTACAAAGTTAGCCAAGAGATTAGCTAGAGGTGATTCAGGTATAAATCCTTTGGACGCTGCGTGTAAGGGACACGATATAGCTTACTCAAAAAATCGTGAAAATTTGGAAGCTCGTCGATCGGCATTTTTTTTTTAGATTTTCCTAGTACTATGACATTTTAAATTAATATCCGCTCTTAAAAAACACGCATTTAAGAGTAAACGGTAAAAATTAATTGAAACACTGTTGATCTGCTATTAAATTATTCAATAAGCTCTAAAATAAGCTGCATGCATTTGAAGGACTACAAAATATTCTGAATAGAAATATTCTTAACAGGTACGCATTTTTTGTACTTAATTAAACCTTTCGTTTTTTTTTATGCATTCATCAGTCATTTCGAAGGAAAAAAAAATGTGTCTTTGTAGAAAGATCACATCATGAGAGCGATATAAGGAATGCCCATGTTTAGAGAATTCGTTATATAATTGAACACTTGGTTTATTTGTTGCAATACTATTCCGATATGTATATTTTCTATCTTTAATTCCATTTCAAAATTTATTTGCAAACATTAAATGCTATACTTCAAAGAAAACGCAAGGATAACTAAATAATTTTGTTGATATTGCTTATCCCTGACTTGAAAAGAAGATTTGAAAATACTTTTCTTCATCAGGAATTTGTAGACTAAAAAAGAAATTATTAATATTTAGCCATTATTCACAATAATACAGTGTAAAAATAAAAGTTATTAATAACTTACGGTTAAATGTACAGTGACGAAAATTGGTGTTCATATAAATTCATAGAAATAAAAATATTTTTGTGGAAATTTTAAAAAATAAAATCAAATTGCTTGGATGATCCCATGACTGGATCAAGTTCAATAGTCATTCAAAAAATTAGTTTGCGATAAAAAATTTATCAAGTTAATAATTGTATTTTCTATTAAAGTCTTATTATGATGACAATCAAAATTTCGGTCTGTCTGATTTTTATTACCAAAAAAATTCAACTAGACATTAACCAGCTTACCCGGTTTATTAATTCATTCATTATTAAATGCTAACAAATCTAGATCTTCGATGTTAAAGTATTTTTGCAGCAACTTTAAAATCTTCAATTTTTCTCATTGGTTTAATGTGCTTCTAAGTAGTTGGTATTCAAAAATCAGGCTAGGCATAAAACCCTTGATACCTCATCTGGTAGCACTATATTTGTTTCTATATTCGCAATCATTAAAATAAATTATACTCTCTTTGTCACATTTATACGAAAAATGAAAACTTAAAAATCGAATTTCTAGTTATGATATAGAAATTTAAAAAAATGCACTCACTCATACCGTAAAAAATTTTGCTTGATTGCGTCAAATATTTTTTGTGTAAAATATTTAACATTTTCATGTGAAAATAAAATTTTTTTTTGGGTTAATTTTTTTAAGTCAAAACATGAAAAAGTGTTAAATACTTTCGAAGCAATGACGCAAAGATTTTTACTATGCAGGAAATAAATTTATAAATAATCTACTGAATCTTGAGAATTTTATTGTAAATTTTTACTTGATTGAAAGAAATTTATGCATGTGCAATGCCAGAGAGCAACTCTGAAATAATTTTTTTGTACTTTTTCCTGAGAAGTATATAAAAAAACTAAGGTTCTGGAGAAAGAAGTTCTGATTTAAATATTATTAAATTAGTTATGATTATGAGCAAAAAATCCGAAAAAGCGATTTTTTCGAAGATTTCATATTTTTTGAACGGGTAACTGAAAAAATCTTAAGATTTTCCAGATAGAGTTTTTCATTAGATCTGAAAAATGTCAAAAAAATAAGGAAATCGAAAATAAAAATCTTCGATCTGGCGTAAAATGCCCCGTATATAGACCGTATATACTTGGTATAATCTTGGTGTAATCTTGGTATAATCTTGGTGTATACTTGGTGTAATCTTGATCTATACTTTGTGTACACTTGATATGCATTTAGTATATTCGTAGTTGAAATAAGCAGATGTAGTATTTCAAGCTTTCACAGAATGAAAACGTTATTTTTAGTTATTACCTAAGACCTTTGAAAACCGAAGTATATTTTTTAAGAAATTTAATGAAATTATTGTGATCTGGATTTTGTTTCACAGCGTTCTCGTCAAAATTATCACACCGGAAAAACAAACACCTCAAATTTGTTATATATTCATTTCAGAAAATTTGCACACTAAAAGAGATATGCACTTTTTAGTTCAGCATTGAACTTAAAAATTTTTTTTGGTGTATACCCAGTATGAATGGAACGTATACAATAGAAATGAATATCGTGTAAACTCAGTGTTCTTTAAAAAAGTATTCGGTGTATACTCGATCAGTATACTTGGTGTAAACTGACGGTATATGTTTCAAATTAACACCGGGTATATTAGGTGTATACTTCTACACTGAGTGTATATTCAATAAACACCTAGTATACCTACCGTATTCACCTAAGTATACACTACCCTGAATTTACACTGAATTCATACTGAGTATACACGGTGTAGACGGATCCGCTAGGGATGACATAAAAGAGTTGTTATCATATGAATTAACTCCAAAAAATATTTTATTTGATGATGACGGATATTTAAAAAAAGAAACAAAGAAAAGTCAACTCATTCATGAAATTGAAAAGTGCTTGGATAAAAACATCAGTTACATCATTGAGTATTCTCCACTAGGTATAATTGTTGACGTAATGTTGATTTGTCGGACTATACAGTGGACTACATGTAAATCGTTTCAAGATTTTGCAAATTCTTTCTGTTTAATTATTTCTGCCAATTTATCGTTCGGTTTATGTCAACGAGTAGACTTGATTTTTGATGATTATTTTGAAAAATCAACTAAATATTCTACACAAAGAAGTCGTTATGATGAAGAAGCTATTGAATTATACACAATTGATGAAAATGTTAATTTGCCTATAGACCCGCAGAAATTTTGGGCATCTTCTAATAATAAAGAACGTTTGCAACAATATATCCGTCAACATATTCTGCGGTATGCTCATTTCATGTGGCCATCAACTGAAGTGGTGTTTAGCGCAACAGTAAAACAAGAATGTATATCTACAAAATCACATCTTGAATTCGATCCCACATTACCGATGCTCCAACGGCCGGACATTGAAGAAGCTGATGTCAAAATGATGATCCATATAGCTCAGGCTGCATCCGAAAATGTTAAAAAAGTATTGTTATTATCTACTGATACAGATGTATTGGTACTATCATTAAACTATTGGAGTATGTTTAAAAGCTATGGCTTATAGGTTTGTAAACAGATAATTTATTATCTTATTGGTAACTTCTTTGCTTATTTCTAGTCAATAATATTTCTGTAATTGTTTTTTAGGAACTTTGGATGAATGCTGGGCTTGGAAGCATAAACAGACACATTCCTATCCACATTATCGCTGAAAGCCAGGGACCAATAATTTGTTCAGTGCTCGTAGCAGTTCATCATCTCACTGGAAGTAATTATACTAGTAAAGTAGGCACCAAAGCAAGTGGTCTTATTGCTAAACCTGAGAATTATTTGTTGGAATTTGGAAGAGGTAAAAAAATTATATCAATAAACATTCAATCTAAATAATATAAAAACTCTAAGTCGATGATTAAAAAATTATATGTCTAATTATACAAAAATGTTATAAAAATTTGTAGGATTATCTGTAAATGCTATACAAGATTCGATCTTTAAAGGAGAAAAATATCTTGTAAATGTCCTACAAAAAAACAGCACATGTGAAACATTCGATGAGTTGAGAAGTAATCGCTATCACCATTCATCATCATTCACTATAAGCGATTTACCACCTACCACCGGACAAATTCACTTACATATTTTACGTGCTCTTTTCAACATCTATCAACAAGTTAATTGTTTTCATCACAATCTTGAAGAGCTAGATCATGTAGATTTTGGTTACGTAGACGATAATGGTATTCTTATACCTGCTAAAAGATTAGAACTGCTACCTTCAATAAATGAGCTTGTTCCGAGTTGTACTTGTAGTAAATGCGTTAGAAAAACATGTCATTGTGTCGCTGCGCAGATTCCATGTTGTTCATTTTGTGAATGTAGAAAGAAAAAGGCCATTCGGCAGCCGAAATAGAAGTAGATTTTTCAAATAAAGAAAATTGATTTTTAATAAAATAGTATAATAACACTAACAATGGATAACTTAATTCATGAATTAAAAAATAAATTCAATAATGAATTTAAAACTATTTGGAACAAACTTTGAAAAAAAAATTATCTTGTGAAGAAAAAGTTTCTAAAATATTTACCAAAGGATTGCAAAGATTATGAGATTGTATTTATAAATGTCCAAATTTTAAGTAACTGCTTAGAAACAACAGTTTCCGAGTTAATCAGAATTTTGGAACCAGATAAAATTTTAATTGAAGAAAACAATGTTTAAAACTAATTTGTGACATATTTACTGACAACCTACTCGAAAACAATATACGAAAGACTGATCAATATCGTAATTATTGAATTTACATCATATGATTATAAGCTATGATGCAGACAATAATTCTAAAACGGCTGCAACAGTAAAACTGTTCCATTAAACGAACTCTAAAAGAAGTAATATTGAGGCTATTACCACTTCTGAGTAGTGAAAGTTGAAGCTTATTAAAAGAGATTTACTATGAATTTTACGGAATTTCAATATCTTGTCTAGTTCAATAATTATACCAAGTTGAAGTAGTAAAAACATCAATTCTAGAAAACCAAATTAATAAATACAAGTTGAAAGTGTGAGTTTTAATTGTATTAAAAGGAAATATAAACAATTTTTACCTGTAAGCAATCATTGATGAAATTAATAATGTTTATCTTATCATAATTTAAAGAGATTGCTACAGTTTCATCCTGTAAAATGCTGAAAGAGCGGAAAAGCGGGGATCAGGTTTAGATCTGGATATCTGAATTATAATACAAAAATTATTATTAGAAATAACACTAGATATTTATTAACAATAAATACACTAAATATTTAACTTGTTCAATAGCAGATTGTTTAAATAAAAGCGGATTTGTAATACACTGCGTGGTTATCAAAGCGAAGCCGGTTAGCACGTGGTTGAATAAACTGCCGGCACTTTAAAAAGCGGTGAATTACTGCACAAATAACACAAATTATCTGAAACAGACTCAAAATAAAATAAGCACAATTTATTAAAGCGGATTAGCAATCAATTAAGCGAAATAGCGGAATTTTATAACTCAAGCGAATTAAAATAGCGGGAAGGCTGAGCGTTAGACTTAATGGCGGAGAAGCGAAAGATAATAATAATAGTTCGTCTTCTACCTCGTTGACTTGGGGAAGAAGGCTATTGCGCATGTCCAGCGAGAGCGATCATCCAATGAATAAATTCGTTCTATTGATGTCGACATCGATAGCCAACATCGCAGCCGGCGTTGGCGGCTGCGTCGACAAGATCATCTTCTTCATGAGTTAGCGGCAGGACACAGAGCTTTGTAATTGGGCGTACTAGCTCTGTGTTAACTGTCTTAACAGTTACCACGCGGATTTGTCCATCTTCCCCTGGATGGACAGCAATCACTTTGGCTAATGGCCACTTGGTTGGCGGAAGATCCTCAGTGGTGATCAGTACCACCGATCCCACCTTGATCTGGTTGCGTTGATGATACCACTTTGAAATGGCCTGGTAGCGGTGGATACAGTCCTGGTAGTAGCGTTTCCAGAAATGTTGCACTATTTGCTGGACTTGTTCCCAGTGGGAGAGCCGAGCAGGTTGTAAATCTGTCAGCGATGGCTCTGGGACTGCGGTCAATGACAGTCCGATCAAGAAATGACCTGGAGTTAATACAGCCAGGTCAGCAGGATCTTCATTCAGCGGTGTAAGCAGTCTGGAGTTCAATATTGCGTCAATTTGAGCCAGTAGCGTTGAATACTGCTCAAGCGTCGATAGCGACTCTCCGATTGATCTTCGAAGGTGAAATTTAATAGGTTTCACAGCGGCCTCCCATTGTCCTCCAAAATGAGGAGCTCCAGGTGGATTGAATCTCCAATTCGTGCCATCTAGAGCGATCAAACTTGATAATTCTCGTAATGTGCGGGATCCTGCAGCAAATAGTCGTTTCAGCTCTTTATCTGGTCCTACAAAATTGGTTCCACAGTCTGAATATAGCGTGTAGCAGATTCCTCGGCGACTAGTGAAGCGGCGATAAGCGGCGATGAAAGCGGCAGCGGTGTAGTCAGTGACTAGCTCTAGATGAACAGCTGAGCTGAACATACATACAAATACTGGAATCCAGCCTTTGTATGTTTTTGCTCCACGTCCTTGAAACGTTTTCAGCGTGATAGGTCCAGCGTAATCGGGTCCTGTATGCAAAAAGGCTCGAGTTGGCTGTACTCGTGCGGCAGGTAGTTGACCCATCAGCTGTTGAGCACGTTCTCCACGGTGTCTCGTGCCGATTACACAGCGTAATATAAAAGATCTGACTGGAACACGGCCTCTAATGATCCAGACACTTTTGCGTAAGTCAGCGAGCGTGAGCTGGGTACCTCCGTGAAGCGTTTTGCGGTGCGAATCATCAATCAAAATTGATGTAAGCAGTGAATGTCTTGGCAGGATTGCTGGATGCTTTTCTTCTGGGTCCAGCAATGCGTTTTTCAAGCGGCCACCGACTCTCAGGACTCCCTGATGGTCGATGAACGGAGTCAGCTTAGTGATGCTGCTATTTTTTGGCAGATCATCACCATCTTGAAGCGTATGAATCTCTCTAGCGAAATATTGGCCTTGAGTGAACTTAATCAAGGTCAATTTAGCGCGCTCCAGGTCTGATGGAGTAAGCGGGTAGGCCAGCGATGATTGTGGAACTCTTTTAAAGCGGTCGATGACACGATGCCAGATGCTGATCTTCCTGAGTAATGGAAACAGCTGCGTGTAATGCGATAGTAATTGTTGGAGCAGGCAATTTTCTGCTTTCCAAGTTACTAATGTCAGACCTTGGCGTTCTTCTCGATGCGTTGTATAGTCAGTTGGAGGCTCCAGAGTGGGCCAAGAGGATTCTGGTTCATGAAGCCAGGTTTGTCCATGCCACCAGAGAGCGTGATGTTTTAATTTTAGCGTAGGTATACCTCTTGAAACGCAGTCAGCTGGGTTTTGTTTTCCTGGAATAAATTTCCAGGAGACATCTTGAAGCGTTTCTTGGATTTTTCCCACTCTATTGCGGACGAATGTCTTCCAGCGGGTTGCTGGACTTTTAATCCATGCAAGAGTCACGGTAGAGTCAGTCCAGAGATTTATCCTGACATTTTCAAGAGACTGAACTTCTTTAACATGAAGTATCAGTTGTGTTAACAACCATGCGGCAGATAATCCCAAGCGTGAAATTGTCATAGTTTTCAGCGGTGCTACTTGCGTTTTTGAACATAAAAGTGAGACTTTTGTGTTCCCATCAGCGTCAGTGACTCTCAAATAAACAGCGGCAGCCATAGCGTTTTGCGAAGCGTCTGAGAACCCGTGCAATTCCATAGTTGCTCCAGGTGCTATATTATTCCAGCGTGGAATGCGGATGGATTCGATGTTTCGAAGATCCTCGCGGTATCCAGTCCATTTGTGTATGAGTGATGATGACAATTGCTCGTCCCATGACACTCTATCTAGCCACAAATCTTGCATGAAGATCTTGGCTTTGACGACTATTGGTGCGAGAAGTCCTAGCGGGTCATACAGCTTGGCGATTTCAGACAAAACTGCTCTTTTTGTCTTGGGTGTCTCTGGCGGTAGCGTGTACTTAAACTGGAGAGCGTCAGCGCGTGAATTCCAGTACATGCCCAGGACTTTTACTGGTGCATCACTGATTTCTTCAAGCGGTGTATCCAGCTGCATCTCAAGAGCGACTTCAGCGAGTAGTTTTGGACTATTGCTAGCCCATTTGGCAAGCGGGAAGCAGCCTGCTGCGCACAGTGCCTTTGTTTGCACTGCAACCTCTATAGCGTCTTCTTCATTGTCTGCTCCACCGAAGATGTCATCTACGTAGCGTGTATCCAGCATTGGAGCAACTACTAGCGGAAAGCGGTGTCCTTCATCCTTCACAAGTTGAATGAGAACGCGTACAGCGTCAAAAGGTGCACTAGCGGTTCCGTAGGTGACTGTCTTGAGACAGTAAGCGTCTACTAGGTCATTCTCATCTATCCAGAGAATGCACTGGAGCGGCCAATCAAGCGAGTCGACCTCAATCTGTCTGAACATCTTGGTGATGTCCGTAGCGAATAAAATTCTGTTGCAGCGGATTCTCAACATCACGTCAAAAATGTCAATTTGCATTTTGGGTCCTGCGTGAAAAATGTCATTCAATGAAATTCCTGTAGATGTTGCACAGGAACCATTGAACACTTTGCGGAGTTTCGTAGTGGTGCTGACAAGCTTCAATACCCCATGATGAGGCAAGAATTAAGCGTTTGCGGGAAAGCCGTTGATTGGAACTCGTACCATGTGTCCTAGTTGAATATATTCTGCCATGAACGCGCGATACATGTCAGAATATTCCTTTTCTCGCGACAGGCAAGTTATTAATCTGCGGAGTGACCCCATGGCTGCGTTGATGGAGTCGCCAAGTTGACTCTCGCGGGCATTAAGCGGTAATCTCACTACATAGCGTCCATCAGGCTGTCGATAATGCGTTTGACGAAAGTGAACTTCACATTCGTCTTCCTCAGCGATGTTGAGCGATGAATTTCATGATGGAACTTCTTCCTGTTTCCAAAACTTAGCGATAGCGTCCTGTAATTCGGTATCAAGTGACGCATGTAATGCTGCGTGTGATGTTGAAGCGGTTTTAGCGGTGACAGCTCCATTGACAATCCAACCAAGCGTGGTGGATTGTGCAATCGGAGTATTGCGAGGTCCTCGTTGAATCTCTGCGTTCATGATCTGTGCGGCTGGTGATGCACCTAGAATAATCTCTACAGGACGCGGCTGTAAATACTGCGGATCAGCGAGCTTGAGATTCTCAAGGTGCGGCCATTTCGGATCAGCGATCACAAACGATGGAAGATCTACCTTTAGTGTTGGTAGAATATGCATGCTGACATGCATTGATGCTGTCGTATACAGCGAACGAAGCTCAATTGTGCTAACACCTAGTGACCTTCCTGCGGAGACATTGCCAATGCCCTCGAGCATGACCATGTCACGCTGTAGCGGTTGTCTAAGCTTCTTGAAGAGCGTCTGGCTCATAAATGAGAGCTCTGAGCCTTGATCAATCAAAAATCTAGCAGTGATTGGATTACCATGATGCGGACGGACCTGGACTAAAGCGGTAGCTAGCAAAACTTGAGCGGTAATTGAATCTGAAATAATCAACAGTTAATTCCAAGTTGTAAACGGTTTAAAGGGAACGATTAGTTGCCTGTGCGGAAGATGTAAGCTGCGGTGAAGCTGATGTCGTTAGTACATCCAAAATGAATGCACTTGTGGAGACGGTGACCACATTTTCAACAATCTTGAGCGATCTTGCAGTTTGTGGCTCGGTGCGGAACACGAAAGTTGGAGCACAAGTTGCATTTTTCAACTATCTTGTGTTATTCTCCATAGCGAGGTTATTTTAGGCCCGAAGTCGAGTTTTCAGTCTAAATAAACGAAAAGTTCAGCGTACCGGTGTACGAATGACTACCAGGAGCAGCACCCGATGTGCTCTGCGATGCTTCTGACACTCGACCTTTCCTAGCGGTAATACACTTCACTTTACACACACAGAATTTAAGCGAATTCATTATTTAAATCAATTGAGATAGAGCCAGCCTGATCCGGCTCGAGGGACCAAATGTAAATTGCTGAAAAAGCGGAAAAGCGGGGATCAGGTGTAGATCTGGATATCTCAATTAAAATACAAAAATTATTATTAAAAATAACACTAGATATTTATTAACAATAAATACACTAAATATTTAACTTGTTTAATAGCGGATTGTTTAAATAAAAGCGGATTTGTAATACACTGCGTGGTTATCAAAGCGAAGCCGGTCAGCACGTGGTTGAATCAACTGCCGGCACTGTAAAAAGTGGTGAATTACTGCACAAATAACACAAATTATCTGAAACAGACTCAAAATAAAATAAGCACAATTTATTAAAGCGGATTAGCAATCAATTAAGCGTAATAGTGGAATTTTATAACTCAAGTGAATTAAAATAGCGGGAAGGCGACGCGTTAGACTTAATAGCGGAGAAGCGAAAGATAATAATAATAGTTCGTCTCCTTCCTCGTTGACTTGGGGAAGAAGGCTATTGCGCATGTCCAGCGAGAGCGACCATCCTATCAATAAATTTGTTCTGTGGATGTCGACATCGATAGCTAATAGTAAAATTCGATACATGTGGCGTGATCGAGAAGTCGGTTTGCGCAAGCGGGTGAGATTTCGCGGGAACGAGAGCTTGTCAGGTGCGGGTCGTAAATTTGGGGAGCCCACAGTGACGTATTGCTCACTGAGTGGCCCTGTTCACAGAACACATCCTCTATTCAACTTTTATATTTAGTTTGATCAATGTTATCGCCGAATATCGATAATTGTTCGACGCAGCACTTAATATTCGTTAGTCGGTGCTGAGTGGTCGTCAAGGGGATCTTTGGCCGGACGTCGCTCAGAGACTTTGGGGTGAAAAAGTTCGTAATTTCGTAAGAATTTATTTTATTTAAATTTAATTTACTCAGTTATTTATATAATTATTGATCATCTGAAAACGGGTTTGAATTGTACAAATTATATTGCACATTTTAGTCAGATAAAACCCAATGGTAAATTTTTCATGGAATATAGTTTCCTTCTCATGAATTCTAGTCAAGCGTCGGTGAAATTTTAACATTGTAGATAATCCAGACCCAAGATCAAAACTCAAGTACTAACGAATATTGTAGCGTCCATTTTAAGAACGCAAATTTTTGTCAATTGTATTTATTGAATATTTTACATCGATTTATTTAATTAATTTCATTAACTATAAGACATAAGTATTTAAGAGGGATGTGGATCAATGGAAAGAATACTACTGCATCTTAGGTCGCAACGTTTCGCTGTATTTTCTCAGCTCCATCAGGCTCTGTACAAAACATAAATATACATAATTATACACTATTCGAAAATTATACATATCCATTATACAATATAAGCTATAAAATTCAACCACAATAATATTTAACATTACCTCTAAATTCGCTTAGCATTAATGTCATATCATCCAATGCCTCGCATATCAACATATGTATATTTAATATCATGTACTCGTTACGATATACAAAAAACTTTAAATAAAAAGTCTCACACTAAATTAACAAAAATAATAATGCATCAAGTCAATAATTCTCTGACACACTGAATAACACACAGTTGTTGTCATGACGTAAGTAGGTAAACAGGAATACTACTCAGTCGGTAAAACAGATTTGTGGGTTCGTGTACATGATAAGTACCATCTGTAGATATGGGCGACCTGTTTTACCAACAATCGGTGTTGTCATGATATGGAGGACCTGTTTTACCGATATTTTGAGGTTATGGATGAGGTTTTTATTGACTTGGTTGTAGGTGGCGCTGGTGGTGAATTCTGCTGCCATTTTTAAATCTTACTATCCGCGATTTTTTAAATCTATCCGCCATATGAATCCACCATCTCGTGGCTGCTATCGGCCATTTTGAATTTGCTATCCGCCATCTGGTGGCTGCTATCTGAGTCTGAAATATGCCTTTTTGAGTCTGAAATCCGCCATTTTGAGTTGTGAATCCGCCATTTTGAATTTGCTATCTGAAATCCGCCATCTGGTGGCTGCTATCCGCCATTTTGAATCTGATTTCCACCATTTTGAATCTGAATTCAACATTTTGAGGTTAGAAAAAAGCATCCTCAACTATTCATCTGCTTTAGGCTAGCCATTACAAATCAATAGTTCAGGATTACGCATTTGGGGTATGATATATCCACGTTTTATATATCTACAATGAAGTTATGACAACTACTTGCGAGAAGGATTTTACGCAGCGTCATCTGGTGGCAGCTTGCATTACTTTTAACTGCGTAGTAGATGACGTCATCTGACAGGTCTGAACCTGTTCAAGGTCATGGTAACTGCGTAGTTCTCTTTGTTCTATACCTAACTGCGTAGTAGATGATTCATTCTGTTCTAGAATTTTCTAACTGCGTAGTATATGACGTCACCAAACAGGTTTGAACTTGTTCAAGGTCGCGTAACTGCGCAGTTTTCTTTCTTATATTTCTAACTGCGTAGTAGATGACGTCATCAGACAGGTTTGAACCTGTTCAACGTCGTGTAACTGCGCAGTTTTCTTTGTTTTATTTCTAACTACGTCGAAGATGACGTCATCAAACCGGTTTCTGGGTAGAGGAGTGGGGGTAACTGCGTAATAGATGACTCATTCTGTTCTAGAGTTTTCTTACTGCGCAGTAGATGACGTCATCAAACCGGTTTTAGGTAGAGGAGTGGGGGTAACTGCACAGTATTCTCGACCTATATAAGCAGCACGCCGAGAGCGAACTTCACAAATACGAAGTACACGTCTCCAGTGAAGTACTAGTTGTCGACAGACAGTAGTGAAGTATTGGTGATATACATCTTCTGCCTATCAGTATTACTAATCGTAAGTGTCTAATTAAAATATGAATTGAATGAAGAATCATTTAATTAATTAAAATATTTTTACAGCTATCAATCATGGATCTTACCAAGATAAATGAGATTAATTGTCCTACTGGGATTCTTCCTGTTAAAAAAATGATTCATTTGGAGTTTAATCGAGAATATAAGATTAATGGTATCAAAGCTATTACAACTCAGTATGGGACTAGGATTGTTGTCAATATAAACGATGAATTTAACATTTATCTACCATCTAGAATTATTCAACATTTAAAAGATGATAACTTCATGGAGAGTTTGAATGAATTAATAGATTCAAACTATCTCTTTCTGCGTTATCATGGTGGAAAATATAATAAATTTGAATTTATTAATTCTAGTCTTGATGTAAAAATGACCAGTGGAATTATTTAATCAATAAAATATTGTATTTTGATATAAAATAATTCATTGTTTTTTATTTATAATCCCTCACATTTTTAATTTAAGATTAATATTTATAATTAAAATTTCATAAGTTATACTTAATCATAATTTTTTAAGTTTGAATTTAGCGCGTCTTGTACCAGAGCCATCTGACATTAGTATATTTTTAGCGCGGGAATGTGAGTGGTTCAAACAACCTTCTCCACCGCTACCTTTTACGACGCCCCCTTTAGAAGAGTAGTGAAAGGTGTTTTACAATAGTAATAGTATACTGCTGCTGTTGGACTATACCTCCCACTCCTCAACCATATACCTATGCCTGGCGCGTTACGGGTTTCATAAATCATGTAAAGTTATTAAACTTCTTTGAAATATAATATTTATAAATTAAAATTATTAGATTAATTTTTTACATTAAAACAATTTTAATAGTAAATCTAAAATCAAATTATAAAATAAGCATTATTAAAAAAGCTTATGAATTTTTTTATTATTTCTCAACATTCATATACTATAAAAAATCTTAAAAATTAATCTTATTTTTAACATTCATTAACTATAAATTTTCTAAATTTAATTTATTTTGAGGAACTAAATATATTTATTATCATACAAACTTATAAAATTTTCTAACTTTAATTTATTTTAAAAAAATAAATATATATTTGGTATGATAAAAACTTATAAAATTTTCAGCTTTGATTTATTAAATGCTTATAAATTTTCTAACTTTAATTTATTTTTAAAAATTAAATATATTTATTATAAAAACTTATAAAATTTTCAACTTTGATTTATTAAAAGCTTATAAATTTTCTAACTTTAATTTATTTTGAAAACTAAGTATATTTATTATCATGAAAGGTGAAAACATTACATTAAACTTAAAGTATTAATTTTCATTTAAAAAAATCAATAATCATATAAAAACATTACATCAAACTCAAAATTATAAAAGATCTATCAATTTTATAAAAACATAACTACTAAAATCTTGTTTATACTTAATTTAAATAACTTTTTATAAAAAATTATCTCAAAATTCTAAAATGTTTATAACAAGAAAATTTTTTTAATTAATTGTCATGTTCGTGTTGAATATCCATATTTTCTTCATGAACTTCAACATCCTTTTCAATCATTTTGAGCTTCTCTTCTTCTTCTGCTATTATAAGCCACTTAAACGAATATTCCAACAGATTTCCTGTAAAATGATAATCTTCAAGATTTGGTTTGGTGTGGTTTAATCTACGGAACCACCAACATAAATCATCATGCAAAAATGTAATCATTGTTGTGACATCAGCCATGGAAACTAGAATTTCTTGATGATCATTATCAGCTTGAATATGATTATTAATTTTCTGTACAACGATTGTAGCAATCTAATTAAGCTGATACTCTTTCACCCATTCTTTCGATAATACTGCATTGTACTCGATAAAATTACCAATATTTGATAAGTCCATAAATCTACTATCATCTAAATTGATCCCATCGTCATCTGTTGTACTACTGATGAAGTTCCGTTGCATATTCATGATTAATTGTCGTGATTGGTGATATGCTGCATAGGGTGTGATGAGACTAGGAAAATTGTTTACTGCAGCCCCAGTAAATACATAATCTCGGGCATTCAATTCCTCATCATCATTCCTAACGAACCACCAGCACAATTCTAATGTTAGAATTTTTATTTTTGCTTCAAAACCACCTATTGATACAGTTGAACCTTCATATTCCTTATTATTTTTCGATATTAATGTTAATTGTTAATAATTTTATTTTTTGGTAGGGTCTAATTTGGCAAAACTAACTAATAATTCAGCAATTTGTTTGACGCAATATAAAGATTGCTTCAAGCTCATTCTATGTCCTAATTCATCATCTGCTTGTTATTTAATGAAATGCCCGAATTGCCCAGGAATTCAAGTTCTCGAGAAGTTATTGGAAACGGTGTTCGATGAAAATGGAGTGGATGATCTCACGTATAAATATTGGATATCTAATCCTCGCTGTACCCTCGAAAATATCATCAAGGCTTCTCCGGAATTTATCGAAACATTTTGTCATCATATTGTTAGTCTCTTACCGCATGATTTTATTGCTAAAGAACAATCTGCTTTCGTGAAAAGAACCAAAGAATCGTTGCAAGATAATGAATTTTTAGCAATTTGCGATTTTGCTGAAAATTACGCATTTGTACTTCAAAACGCAGCACCGGGATTCCATTGTAATAATAACCAAGCTACGATTTTTCCCGTGGTTATCTATTTCAAGCAAAACAGTGAAATAACTCATCGAAGTTTGGTTATTATTTTCGATAATAATAATCATGATGCAATAGTAAATGTTTATGTATACCTCAAAATTGTAACTGACTTTGTAAAAGAATCTTTTCCCACTGCAGTGAAAATTATTTATTTTTCTGATGGTGCTCCACAGCAATTCAAAAATTTCAAAAACTTTGTTAATATTTATTATCATAAAGATGACTTTCATTTAGATGCTGAATGGCACTATTTTGCCACAGCTCACGGCAAGGGCCCCTGTGATGGAATTGGAGGAACAGTAAAAAGAATTGCGGCTAGATCTAGTCTCCAACGACCAGTCGATAATCAGATAACAACACCTCAAGAATTGTATAGATGGGCAGCTGAATCAGGTTTTTTACCTAATATTGCTGTGAAGTTTTCACCCGAAAATGATTATTTGACTGCAAAAGAGAAATTGGATCTTCGGTACCATCCAGCGAAGTCAATCACCGGGACGCAAAAAGTACACTCTATCGTACCTGTGAGCGACGGAAATGTGAGAGTTAAAGAATATT
Organism: Cotesia congregata; assembly: GCA_905319865.3. Taxonomy (NCBI): domain Eukaryota; kingdom Metazoa; phylum Arthropoda; class Insecta; order Hymenoptera; family Braconidae; genus Cotesia; species Cotesia congregata. The sequence continues at coordinate 11,370,612 of CAJNRD030001123.1, forward strand.
CGAGTTCTACGGAAGATCGTATATGTAAAATTTTTTAAAAAAATCGTAAATGAATAAATAAATTTGATATCATTGTTTGTACACAGATTTGAAGAGTAATTACTCATTTAAATTATCTATTCTCAGTAAAAAGTTATATAAATTACTTAAAAATAAAAAGAAAAATAATATTTAGTTAATACATGAGCATTAATGTCGATTTATAGAGGAAAAATAATTTTGTTAATTTTAAAAATTAAAAAAAAAAATAGAAGCTATGAAATGCCCTTGATCGGATGGGTCTTAAAAGTTGCAGAAAGAACAGTAGTTTATTATAACAAAATTTCAAAAAAATCGAAGGGTGCTTGAAATTCAGAAATCAGCTTTAAAATTTTCAAACTTGAAATTCATATAGTAAAATATTTTGAAGAATTTTTTTGTATTTTTTTCCAAAAACAACGTGAAAAAACGAAAATTTAAAAAAAAAAAACACTTAATTTCATCCATTTTTGACAAAGTTATAGGCAAAAAACCAAAAAAAGAGCGATTTTTTTAAATAATTCATATCTTTTGAACGGGTTATGAAAAAAATCTGAAAATTTACCTGGAAGCCTTTCTCAATGAGTATAAAAACATATGAAAAAATCAAGAAAATTAAAAAAAAAATTTTTCAAACTGTCCGATTTGGCGTGGAATGCCCCATATGTATATGGGGCATTCCATGCCAAATCGACCACTTTTGACACCGACCCTTTTCGATTTTTCTAAAATTTTGGTATCTTTCTCTACCCTATTGAAAACAATTTTCAGAATTTTTTCAAATTTTTTTTACCCAACCAAAAAAAAGTTACGAGTTATTACAAAAAAACAGCTTTTTTTTTGTTAAATAACCATAACTTTTTTGAAAAGTTATTTTCAAGCGGTGTGGCCTAATGTATATAGGCGTATATATCGGAAGGTTCCAATATATGTATAAATCTAATTAGATAGGTAACAAATATAAATAATGCTGTGAAGCGGGAAAGAATAGGAGTTACGGATAATTATTACGTGAAGCGTTCCAACATTCACGTAACAGGATAATTGGTAGGAAAGGATTGAGAAAGGATTATGGAGAGGAACTTCTTAATGTGAGTGTATAGAATATGTGAGAAAAAATTAATAGATAGCTCGGACTGGGATACGAACCCAGAACCTTCCGAAGACATGTCGGCTACTCTACCATTTGAGCTATTCACTATCAAGCGAATAAATCATTAAGATTGAAGTGTGTAGAACTGAATGACAGAAAAGAAGAAATTCACAACCACATACGAAGCAACGATCGCCACAAAAATATCAGAAGAAATTTTAACCTGGCCAAGAATAGATGAGGAACTGGAAAATTCGCAAAGAAATTGCAAGTGGATCTACTTCACGTCCTAGAAGAAATCAGTAAAGAAAATAAAATACAATTCTTAGAAGTTATAAAATTCCACCGAATCCGGGATGCAATCAAACAAAAAGGTTTAAATCAGACTGTCCACTCGGCGTCTTACGGAACAAGATCTCTATTAGTATACATCTGCGCTGCCATCGCACTTGTAGGTGCGACTGTACTTTGTGACTCAGTATGGCGTGTAATGAAGAGACGTAATCTAAAGAAAAATGACACCAGTGAGGACGTCGGAAGAGATAACCCATATTGTGAGGTGGAAGATGCAATTCCGGAACCCAGTCAACAGATGGAGGTCATCATGGAAACCAGCGATGAAAACTCCCGATCAAGGAATAGAGTCAGCAATCCAGAGGTCATTGAGATGACCGATCGACCCAAGAAGATCAACTCGAGGAGTAAGCAGTCAACAACGGTCGTCGTAGATTACAGAGCGATGCGCTTTTAACTGGAGATCTGCAACCCTATTATTCCTTCAAACGTACTCCCGAAACCCTATTAATCCTTTAACGTACTCCCGAAATCCTATTCATCCCTTTTTGTTACAGAATCATCTAGGATCATTCTAAGGAGGCTCATATTAACATTATCCAAGGATACAAGGACCAATCAAGGAGGAAGCATTACCAGAGATCTCTTCGCAAACCCGTTTAATTGTCGGGACATAATTATTGTAATCAACACGCCTGTTGGCAGATATTCATTATTATCTATACATTCAACATTATCCATATATTCAATATTATTTACATATTCATTATTATCTATATATTCATTATTATTCTAGAATGTAGAGAAGTCTCTAAGGATTCCAATTATTTACTTTGAGCGAAGGATGGTACAGCAATGTAAATGAGAGAAGAACGCGTTAAATAATCGGGACCTTAAGGTAATAGATTCTTAATACCATTCGGGAGAATGGCTTTTATTTTTAGCCGGGGGAGTATGTGATGAGTGGGTCTACCCTCCCGTCAATATTATGATAAATCATATATCTACTTCTATAAATCGATGGGCCATTTTGCCCACCTGAATTAGACACCGAATTTCCGTTGTCCTTCGAGACTGACTCTGGTTACCGAGAGTCGCTTACTTGCACGTGGTGCTGATGAGACACTTTCTCATGGGAACCGAGCGAACGGGTACTCTCATACAGGGAACCGCTTTCGGCGCATTAATACCTTTTTCTGCTGATTAAGGAACTTGACAATAACCACCTAGTTCCCGAAGGTGGAATAATCTTAGTTCATTCGCGGAATAATATAAGTTCAGCGCAGTAATATAGGTGTCCGACGGCATCCGCGATCGAGGTGGCACAAACCTGCAACCTCCAGAATAAGCGACCACTTGTAGTCAGTCAGTCGTTTTAGTTTGTCCGAATCTATGTTGAGTCCAAGCTGTCTTGCATCGTAATTAATTGTCTCCTAAGACTCTCATTCTCGTTGCTGTCCCATCTCTCTTTCTCAGTTATAGAATTAGAAGTATTGCATCAAATGGATTATTGTACTGGATTAGAATTGCTTTCATAAATAGAAATAGTTTGTAAAAGAGACTCTCAGGGCCATTTCGGGTAACTCCCATGCTTTGGGGACGCCCAATAAACAATTAGTACCGTAATTCACGAGTATTCTTCATTCACTGAGCGACCCACACCCTTTATCAACATTTAAGTATTTTTCAGTGAGACGCTGAGCTAGTCCGGAGGTCTGTTTATGTGACAGGTAAATGACCAGGTGTAGGCTCACACGTAACAGTGTACGAAGTGCAATAATAAACAAATACAAATATGAAGATAATGAAATTACAAACCGTGATATTAAAACAGCTTTAATAGATTCCTTTGGTGAAGAAATATCTTTTTCGTACCCTCGTCAGAAAAATCGATCTATTATTTTCTGTCGAATATAATGATATCGACATAAATGATCATTGGTAATAATCACTCTATTGATAATAATAATAATCTTTTATTTCAACGATTTTATAGCCAAAAAAGGTAAAAATGAAAATAAAATTAAAAATATCATAGAATTGACAATAAACCCAAGTTTAACGTTGAATAACTTTTGAAGGAGTTGTTTTATCGAAAATTCATAAGAGAACTTTTTTGTAGAGCGTTCAATTTCCTAGCAGAATATGCATCGATCAAATCTTTACTCCCATTTGTTTCTAAGAAAAAAAATTAAAAGTAAAAAGTCTAAAAATCTCATGTTATTTAAATGGGAAATATAACATGATTCCGGCACGGGTTAATGTGAAAATTAAGAGCCCATTTGTGTTGGATATTTTTTTTTAGGTCATAAACTAAAGATTCAGGGGGCGATTGCTAAAAAAAAATCGATTTGGGAAATAACGGACACTCTATTACCTAGTCATTTTGACCCTGATAAGTTTACAACCGCAGTATTCGACAATCTCAATCATGAATAATGTACTTTATCTGGTATGAACGGATCTCATGATACTGTATTAGTACTCTTTCAAGAAAAAAGCAATAACAAAAATTGTAAGCCAACTGTACAAGCAGATGATCATAGCCGTAAAACATGTACAAAACCTTTGAAATGTCAACAAATCAAAGATTTTGTTAATCTATCAAAAACAATTACCATGCTTGATTATTTTCTTGTTAATACAATTGAAGAAATAGTCAATTCTGACGATTATGAAAGAATTATTCCTCCAGAAGATTTCGTATGGTTTATAAGTAGGTTAAATTTAGATGACAGATTTGTTGTAGATCATAGTTGTATTTTAACAAGTGAAGATGAACGAGTTGTGCCATCGTGGTCTGCATTTAATTCCTTAATGTCTACTGACAATCGGTCTGTACAAAGTATCGGTTTTTTACCGATTATCCCTCACCCTGTCACGCAAGCAGCCACAGTATATACTGCAATGTGCAATTTTAAAGAAATTTTAAGTCAGCTGAAACAAAAATTCTTACTGATTGGTTGTGATGAAGGAGTTTATGAAATAGCTCGTCATATAAAATTAGTGCATCATGAAGAAATGAAAAATCTAGTTCTCATGATGGGAAGTTTTCATATGACGAAAGTTGTTTTAGCAAGTATTGGGAAATTTTTAAAAAGCCGTAGCGTAGAAAATATTTTCATAGAAACAGGTTTATTTGGAGTTAATGTCACTGATCAAGTTCTCAATGCAACGCATTATTCTCGATCTGTTAAAGGATTTTTTATTTTAGCGGAAGCTTTAACTCGTTTACAGTTACAAGCTTTTTTCACACAAGAAAAATTAAAATTGTATGATAAAGAATTGACCGATTTTCAGGCAATGAAAGAAGCAATCGTAGAAGGAGATTTGTGTGTTGCAAAAGAGCTGTATCACATTATCATTCCGTCCTGTACTAATTTGAAAGAAGATTTTCAGCAATTTATCCAAAAAAGATGTGAAGAATCATTACTGTTCAAATTTTGGAATTCAGCTTTGATTATGATCGATCTTGTCCGGGATTTTATTAGAGCTGATCGACTAAGTGATTGGGGATTATACATTAAAACTTTAAAAAAGTTACAGCCTTTATTTCATGTCATGGATCGAGTGAACTATGCAAAATGGGGTAGTATATATTTAGAAGATATGATAAATATGCAATCTGATCAGCCTGAATTATATGAAGAATTAAAAAAGGGTAATTTTACGGTTAAATAATCGATCATTCCATTTACATCGATCGGTATTGACCAAGGATTGGAGCAAACAATAAATAAACCTCAAAAAGTGTGGAGTAATAGGTTCCACCAAGAAAAAAGAATTTGTTGTTGCCTGGAACATGACTTTTCATAAGACTTTGGGCATTGCGAATTATTTTAGAGAGATATCAGCCTTAAAAAGTGACGGTGATGAAATAGAAGTTCATCACGAACTAAACAATGCTGATACGAGTAATATTGATCATTATGTAGCAAATATCATTAATTACATTGAAAAGCATGTGGATCCTTTTAAATCTGGTAATCAACCGCTGCGAAATTTGATAACAGAAGAGTTGATTGAAGATGAGGTTGTTAGTTCACTATTAAAAGTGTTTGAGAAAGGTTGTACTCTTTATCAAAAGTTTCGAAGTGACAGATTGATACAAAAAACAATTCCATTTTCCGCAGTTCTTTATAAATGTAATTTACCTACTTGTAAACCCGCAAAAACAAAAGAAGTAGTAAAAGCCCCAAAAAATCTAAAAAAAGATGAAAGTCAAGCTCATCAATTAATCGATATCGCTAGAGAACAAAAGTATCCCTAGCGGATCCGTTTACACTTAGTATACACCAAGTTTACTCGGTGTATACGCGTCAACTTTACACCAAATTCACACCAAGTATACACCAAAAAATTTTTCTAAGTCCCGACCGTCAACTTTAACTTTAACTTAACTTTTAACTTAAAAAAAAAAATATTTTCAAAAAAAAAATTTCCATTTTGAGAAAAATTTTTTTTTAGTATTTCTCGACTTTTCAGGTAAAAATAAACTGATTCCCGAAAAAAAAAAAATTTTAATCGCCCACGGTTCCCGGGACCCACCTCGGATGACATAAGGGCGTATAATAGAATTTTTTTTTACGTTTTCGCTCATTTCTGGCAAAAATACTTTGATTTCCGAAAAGAATTTTTTTTCTACGCCCTTATGGCATCTATAATACGATATAATTGTATATTAAAAATCTTTCTAAATTTCGAAATCGAAAATTTGCTTCAAGTCACGAACGTACCGACGAATTGACTTTATCGATAAAATTATGAATTTGATTCAAGAGAAAAACTCCGAAACCGAAAAATAAAATCTCAAAATTTCATTGTTTTGAATCAAAAATTCTTGAATCGAATAAAATGTACCGTAGCCATGAACAATTTTATAATACATGAATTTTTCTGCTTCATTAAAGTCCATGAAACTCTTCAGGATGATATTCTTGGTTCAAGACGTTTTCTCTTGAATCGAGTCAATTTTTTTGTTAGTGTTTAAACTGTTCAAAACAAAATTAAACAATTAGATTGAAGGGGGGGGGACATGTTGATAAAAAAAATATAAAATTATAACAGTAAAAGATTTCGATCTCGTTGGTCAAAATTTTATATAGATTCATAAAAATAAATACTATCGATGACTATGTTAACATGGTTGATCGTACGCCCCGTATAGTGAGTGTTTTATTTTTTCACTTCGGTATTTCGGGTGATGAGAGTGAAAGTTCACTTGAATCAACTCCCTATTTTTACTGTGCACGTATAAATTTTTATACTTAAACCGTTATAATGATTGATGTCGTTTTACAAGAAATAGCACACCACGACTGAAGAACTTTACTCAAAGAAAAAAAACGATAATAGCTTTTAAATGTTTTTTTTTTTTTTTATTTTATCATTATCGTTTCAATACTTTTCAGTTTTATAACTCACAATAGTAAAAATAAATTATCCAATTTTTTTTTCGTGTTTTTTAAATGTTTTCTCTTCCACGATCTTCCTCGAGACGTCTTCGTTTTTCTTCTCTTTTTTTTTCTCTATGTTTTGCAGATCTTTCTCCTTGTTTCTTTTTGAACTTTTCCGTTTTGTTCCTTTTAGCATTTTTTAAAAAATCTCTTACCCATTTGTTTATTTTTCTTTTAGGATTCTGCGGTCCTCTACAATCTCTGATTTTATGATTTTTTTGTAGTTCTAAACAAATATCTGTAAAAAAAAAAATTCAATTTTACAAATAGTTCCAACAACAGAAAATAAGACTTAATATTTTTCAATGTGAAGGAGTTATATCTGTTTCCTGATTTAAAAAAACAGACTTAGGTGACATGGATATGTAAATTTTATTTTTATAAAGATGGAATAAGTTTTGAGCTCCGAAAGATTCATTCTATCGTTTCCCGAAAATTCGGCTATTCACCAAAAATGAATAATATATTCTACTACGAAAATATTTTATTATTTTTAGCGAATTTCGGTTCTTAATTTAATAAACTTTCTGTTCGTAAATTCGAAATTTTTAAATTTGCTTTGCTCTTGAAACTATATGATATACTACTTTATGAGTTAGACATGCCTTTGCATGAATGCCAATTCGCAAAGATTATTTATTAGCTATAACAATAAATTATGTAGTCTATTTATAAAATACAATTAAATGTAAAAAAAAGATAACATTGAATTAGTTCACTTAACTAATTAATATAATTTTTGGAATCAAGAATGCTCGTGACAAGTCAAGCACTTCGTCTTATCTATTTATTATTGTAACGTGGTTAATTTAACATACTTTTAATTATGGTGAAATCTCTGCTAGGAACTTCAATAGCATCATGAGGGGAGTTACTTTGCTTTTTTAACACTAGACGTTTCACAATTTCTGGTGGCCAGTAACCATGCATGATGTGGTTCGCCCTTATGCTCATTTTTTCGGCGTCAGTGGCTAGCAGCAGATTTCAGCATCTAATACGCTGTCCACATATTTTTATCTGAAATTGGTAAAGAATTATTGAAATGATATTCTCTAACGAAAACACGAATGTAGAAAAAGTAATTCACAAAACGATTGAAAGAAAGTAATAATTATATATTGAAAAAAAAATTTTAATTATTAGTAATTATAGTAATTGAAATTACTTAATAGTAATTTTAATAATTAGGAAAAAAAAGATAACTAAAATTTCTGACTCATTGAAGAATGGGATTCAAAGTAGCTGATTCGAGGTCAATGTCTGTTATGAAAAAATAATTGAATTTCTTGAAAATTAAAAATGATTACTCCGATAACTTACGTATTAATTTTCGTTATTTAAATCTCCATTGTTATCATTCCTTGTCGAATTATTTTTATTGATGTTGACGTCGTTACTATTAATAGCTCTTAAGATTGAGCGGACCGTATACTTGCTTGCTGACATTAAATCAGATCGTAATGCTGATCGAGTTAAAGGTTGTCTATTTTCGTCCAAGATATCATCCAAAAGATCTTGATCATCATTTGAGAAATTTTGACCATTCGATGGTGTTGCTCACCTCTCGAATTTAGCAATGGAGTTCCTGATCCAGGCTGCGATAGATCGCTTGCTTTACGCGGTAACGAAGTTCTTGACCTGGAGCGCGATCGAGATTTTGATCCAGGCGGTGATCGAGTTTTTGACCTGGACCGGGATCGAGATTTTGATCCGTGCGGCGATCGAGTTCTTGACCTGGATCGCGATCGAGATTTTGATCCAGACGGCAATCAAGTTCTTGACCTGGAGCGCGATCGAGATTTTGATCCAGGCGGCAATCGATGTCTTCCCTCTCGCAGTAACGAAGTTCTTGATCTGGATCGCGATCGCGTTTTTGATCCAGGCGGTGATCGAGTTTTTGACCTGGACCGCGATCGAGATTTTGATCCGTGCGACGATCGAGTTCTTGACCTGGATCGCGATCGAGATTTTGATCCAGACGGCAATCGAGTTCTTGGCCTGAAGTGCGATCGAGATTTTGATCCAGGCGGCAATCGATGTCTTCCCTCTCGCAGTAACGAAGTTCTTGATCTGGATCGAGATCGCGTTTTTGATCCAGGCGGTGATCGAGTTTTTGACCTGGACCGCGATCGAGATTTTGATCCGTGTGGCGATCGAGTTCTTGGCCTGGATCGCGATCCAGAGTTTGATCCAGATAGCGATCGAGTTTTTGACCTGGACCGCGATCGAGATATTGATCCGTGCGGCGATCGAGTTCTTGACCTGGATCGCGATCGAGATTTTAATCCAGACAGCAATTGAGTTCTTGATCTAGGCGGTAAAGAAGTTCTTGACCTGGACCGCGATCGAGTTCCTAATTCAGACTGCGATCGAGTCCTTGATCTGGACCGCGATCGGGATTTAGATCCAGACTGCGATCGAATCCTTGATCTGAAATGAGATGGGTGTTTTGACTGACGCTGAGATGGACATTTTAATTCACGTCGTGGTGAAGTCGTTGAGTTTTGTTGAGATTCCAATTTTAAATCACCTCGCGGTAGAGTCTTTGACCCGTGTCGAGATTGAGCTTTCGAACTTCTATGTGATAGATCTGTCGCTATGGACCTGGATGAAGATATCGATGTTCGCTGAGATCGAGGCTTTGCATGTGAACAATGAGAATTTCTCAATGTGGACTGAGATTGTAATGGCGAGTCCAAATCTGCCTCAGATGCCGAAGTTTTATTCAAAAGTTCCTATAACACAATAGCTTTATAATTTAATAACATTATTTTTCTACCTACATTTATTTATTATATTTATCCGCCACCATCTAACTGTTAGAAGTATAACAGTGAAACGGAGTAAGTTCTCTTTAGCCTTTAATTCGAATTCATGAATGAAACTATTGATTTAGATTAATAATTAGTATTTTTTTATTTATGAGGGATTCAAAAAAAGATTTAGATTAAGTAGAAAATATAAAAAAGTTATTGTCAAACATTCAAGTTCATGAAAATCAACAATATTTTTTGAAAACTTGTTCACGTTTTTGATTACTCAACAGGTGCTTATAGTTACGAAATCCATTATTGATTTTTGATTTTAATAGTTAGTTTATCGGATAAAATTGAAAACTTACATCAAGTTCGTCTCGATATTGAGCATCGCTGCTATCATTAACCCTTTTAACGGAGTTAACGATATTTTTCTGTGGAAATAATCATTTATCAAAAAGGTAAAAATCATTAAACATGTTATTATTTAATTTTAATGAAATCAAGTTGGAAATTCGATTGAACTTTGCTACAGAAACTAAAAAGTATATGACATTGATAACGACATTGTTATTTTAAGTAGACTTTTTATAGCAATCTGATTTACAACCATAACTTTTAGAAATGTAGAATATCAGCGCAATACATATACAAAATTATTTAACTTATTTATCTTAATGAAATTTTCAAAAATTAACAAGAATCTGGAAGTTTTTTTTTCTTAATTTATTGATGGAAATCAAATAATGGAGACTAAATTTAGTTCAGTGAAAATTACAAGTCCAAGTTTATTATTTTATTCCAAGTTTCAGAGTGCTAATTAACATTTTTTTACAATACCAGCAAACATACAGTTTCTGAAAGCGAAGAGTAATATCAGAAATAATTTTATAATAATTTCACGGTTATTATTATAATAATAATAATAACCCTGAATGAAAAAAAGTATTGAGACAAAGAATAAAAGTATTGGATTGACTAGAAAACCGATACTTTTTAAAGCTTTTTTATTTGTCTCAATACTTTTTTAATCAGGGAAATTAAAAATAAAATTGGAAGATAAGTTATTGAAAATAATAATTTGGTCAATTAAGTCCATAACAATTTTTTTTTCAACTATATACATGGATTCAAATGATCAATATAAAATTTTACGAAGTTTTTGCTTTAAATTAGAATTTAATCTTGATGAACTTGTTTGTAATGAATCATTTCTGTTCAATAAAAATAATTTAGTAAAAATTTCGATAAATTTCTTGCTAATTTCAGAATGTTTGTATATATAAATAAATAATAATTTGAAAAATTAAAATTGCTTACAAAAATATATGGTAAGCAATTTCTTAAATTGTGCAACGATTCAATAATTTGAAGTGCATAATTTGATAGTATTGTATTAAAAGAAATAATTTGATTTGGTCTTAATAATTAAATACTAATTTTTAAACAGTCAAAAATTAATCAAGTAATTACTGAAGAGAAGCAATTATTGTTTGACATAAATTCTCTCATATTGCACGGTAATGAACATTTTTTGCTAACGATCGTTTGTATCTTTGATTTTTTATAAATTCTAGCTAATGCTTTTTCTTGCTCATGTACAAGACTGCAGTCTCTGAATGAAATTTCTATGTAGATATGCACCATCAAATTTCTATGTATCAACTTTCATAAATTTTCGTCAACTTAGAGATCTTCAAAAAAACTTACTATTAGTACCAATTTAATATTAATGAAACAAATTTTGTATAAAATTCATTGTATTTTAAAAGTTGATTAAATATTTTTGATAGATTTTAGTATTTGATGCATGTTCAAAAAATTTCTGTCAAAGTCGTGCCAAAAGATATTCGTCAATTGTGATATATTTAAAGAACATCATGACTAGGGACTTAACTTTTAAAATAAGGAAAAATAAGGAATATTATTTTATGACTGAAAATAAGGAATATTATTTTATATCTGATTAAAAGAAAAAAATTGCAACACTTACTTTTTCAGAAATTGCTGATTGCTTTTCTTTACCAAGTTGTTCCTTGATTTTTGCTTTTTTTGATTTATTTTCCTTTGGACTGTGAGTTTTTTTAGCTTTAATAATGATTCTTTTTCTGGTGACTATGCTTAATAATTCTTTTTCTGTTTCTGAAAAAAAAACATGAGTTTATTAAGTAATCTATAATTGCAAAATTCTAAAATAGTATTATAATCTTTATACCAGCAAACTTCGAAATTTTTATCTGGACAAATTTTCCGTTTTCTTCAACATACAATTTTCTATTGGAAGCCGGACTCTCACGAATTGGATGATATTTTTTATCCTTGAGGAAGCAAATTTTTTTCGTTCGGCACACAGAATAATTTTCTAAAGCATCGATACGGGAAATTAATGCATATGGCTGAACCTGCATGACCTATTAAAAATGAATTTAATTTATAAATATTCACTAATTAGTCATAAAATGATCACTCTAGTATATAACCTATGTTATTATTTCATTTTTTAAATTCGAAAAAAAAATAAACAAACAAAATAAGTTGCAAGTATGATAGTAATCAGAATAAATCAAACTTATAAATTTTATCGAACTTACTTTCGTCTCCATTGTCAAAAATTGTTTTAAATTTATAACTTCATTATTAGCTAAAACAATAAGTTAATATCTTTCTTCATATTACGAGGGAATTTTAGCCATTAAATTACAAGATACTATAGTGCCATGTCGACGTAACTTAACGTTGTGTAGTCATGGATCATGGAAAAAGACAGCTAGCGACACTTACTTACTGCCGCGTTATTTAAAATGTCTATTTTTTAATTTTATTAGTTATTATTATTATTATTATTATTATTATTATTATTATTATTATTATTATTAACACTTTGATTTTTGCAATTTTTTTTTTAGTAATTTTTCATTTTTACACAGATGCTAAAACGTGTAATTATGAATTTTGCAACTTTTATTCTTTTTTCATTTCTATTGGAATTTTTGGAATCTGAATACGCAATCTAGTGGTAAACAATAAAACCACTTTAACTATTGGAATTTGGAATTTATGCATATAGCCTCGCTGATGTTGGAGTAAACATATATAGTCGAGACTCCATTCATAACTCCTAAATATTGCAAAGTATTTACGCCAACAATCAATTTTGAAATACACACGTGCTTCGTAAGATCGTGAGTGATTTGCTAAATTTAAATTGTTATTCGATCAAAAAATTCAGAATTTTTGAAATATATTCATCTTATTTCTATTATTATCAGGTGAGTTTAAATGTGTTTATATCTTGACTGTAGTTTAATGTTGACACTTGAGTTGAATTTAAATGATTATAAAATATTATTTATTAAGCTTGCTAACCTAAAAATTACAACTTTTTAATTTAATATCTCGATAAAAAATTTTTAGTTTTTTTTTTTTTATTAAAATTCTGTGTTTTTAGAAATTTTAAATCTCTATGGAAATACAAAATTACGACTGACATTTTTTATTTAATTTGATAATTTACTTACAATTTATTTGATAATAAAGTGCTTTAGTATTTAAAAAATGTTACTTATATCTGATGAAAATCATTTAGACTCAGAATTTTTTTTTTATGCAGGAAATCTTACGTTTGTATGAGATGAGTGAAAACAACGAGTGGAAAAGAATTTCATGGGCCATTCATAAACGTAACAAAAACAAAATGATGCGATATCGTCAACTATGCTCAAATGACGAAGAATTTCTTTCGTTCAAAGATGGATTTTTGGAACAGGTAAAAATAAAATTATTTTATCAATTAAAAAGTGATATAGATTAAGTATCCCTGAACAGAATGTTTTTTGTAATATTTTTACAAATATCACTTTTATCATACTGTTATGTTAAATTTATAGACTACGAGAATTTTATCAAATTCTTTTAGTAACAAGCAAATATATTTTATAAATTTTAAGTTTTCAATTTTAGAAATTTATAAATTTCAAATGTATGTAAATATGAATGGATTATTGAAAGTTTGAAAAATTAGTTTCATGAAATTATATTTTTTCATTTTACAAATTTTTGTGTATTCTGTAAATCATATTTTATTTTTTTTAATCTAAAATAAGGTTTTTATTAAAAAGGTTAAAAAGTTTTTGTCGACATTGAAAATTTCCAGTCTTCATAGTAAGATGATTTCTAAGCAAATATTCAAAATAATCTAAAACTCATTCTATAACGAAATTGTAGAATTAGGTGTAATAAAATCATAATTGTATGAGGAATTATATTTCAGGTACCTCCATCGCAACAACAAATCAATCAACGAGATCTACCCGAGACGTCAAGCTGGTAAGTTCAGTTCAGTGTTTATGGTCTAACATACGGACAAGTCGCAATAGAAAATAAAGACAATTTGACTCAATTTAGAAATATAATGCTAAAATTCAAATATTTTCAATTTATTGCATTGATGAAAAATTTGATTCGTTACCAAAATGCAACGATTGATATTTAATGATCATTGAAATAGTCATTTATTCGCCCTGATTAAAAAAAATATTAAGAACAATAGAAACGGAATTGAGAAGTATTCGATTTATCGTAAAAGTAATTATTTTCAATTCCGCTTCCATTGTTCTCAATACTCTTTTTAAACAAGGAGCGACTAATTATAATGGTTATGGTAAAAATCAGATGATGAATAGATGATCTTAAAAATGGTTGATTTTCATGAAACCTAAATTGATAATTATTAATAATAGAAAAGAAACATTGTTAATGATGATTGTACTTGTAAAGCTAAAAATTTTGGATTTGTTAAGTTGTTGTAGTTGAACGAGACAATCAAAAATCACCACTTGAGAAAAAAAATATTTTCTTATAAAACAACAATTTCTAAAAGTCAAAACGATGGTTTTTCACACAAAAGTAGTTTCGACAAGCTGTAACGTTGCACCGATAGAGTTTTTTCAATTTCATAAAAAGATATTTTTGGAAAATCCATTTATGAATAATTCGCTAATAATTAAATTGAATGTCGAGTCAATTGAAATGAAAAAAAAATGCTAATTAAAATACATAGCTATACATTACGATCGATTAAGTAAAATTCATTTTCTTAATGTACTGTTAAGCTCTGAATACGTGTGATTTTTAATTTTTCGAAGTTACTTGAACATTTTTATTAATTTTCTTCTCAATATTTATTTTTGAGCGATTGAATCTCATGAAGATTTCCTAATTTTTATGTGATAAGTGTAGAAGCAATAATTCTATTTGCCTATTGTAAGTGAGGCAGCATAACGTTAGTATTCAATGAAATAATCGTTAGGTCGGATATGATTACTGTATAATAAGTTATTGATATTTTGATTCTAGTAATACGAACGTGAACTTTCAAGTGGACGGTCAAGCAGATCATGACGCTCTGAACAGAAATGATGGCTGTGAAGGTTATGCCACTGATAGTTCCGAAGAATTCCGAACTGCAGAAGAAATTGAACATTGTAATTATTATAATCCAGAAAGATTTGATGACTATGAGTATGAAAATTGTGGACACTCAATTATGAAAGTAATATTCAAAATGAAATTGTGGAAGATCATTCATCGGCAGGTTCTGTGCAGTCCAATAACAGTGTCGACGATAATGATGGTGATAATGATACTGATAGCGAGAGTGACAGTGATAGTGACGAAGAAGTGGATGATAATATAGTACAATCATTTTTTCATGCTCAACCGATAGAATTGAATTTTCCCTTTACTTCCAATTCAAACTTTCATCAAAGAGATCATTTACTTGCAGTTGTTGCTATGTCTATTCGCTATAATTTTTCATACGAAGCTACTCTTAATGTATTGAAATGGATTAAATTAACTCATAATGATAATTCTTTGCCAACAACAAAAAAAGCGTTGTGGAAGACGTTGAACAAAAACAATTCTGTTGTAATTCGTCATATGTATTGTCAAGATTGCAAAGATTATCTAGGAAAAGGCAAAAAATTGAAGAAACAGTGC
The DNA here is from genome assembly GCA_905319865.3 of Cotesia congregata. NCBI lineage: Eukaryota > Metazoa > Arthropoda > Insecta > Hymenoptera > Braconidae > Cotesia > Cotesia congregata. The sequence continues at coordinate 11,386,229 of CAJNRD030001123.1, forward strand.
TCTTGCAAACAATGTGACCCAACGAAAAAGTCTCCAAAATTACAATATTTTTTACAAATTGATTTAATCAGTCAACTTTCGGAGTTTTTTAAGATTCCAAATATTGAAAAATCTTTGAATTATAGATATTCAAGAAAAAACAAAACTTTGATTCAGTCGAAGATGTATATGACGGAAGTGAATACGTTGAACTGTCGAAGCCCGGCAACTTTTTATCCAGTCCAAACAACTATTCATTTACTTTTAATACCGATGGATGTCAACCCACAAGCTCATCAAGCGTCAGTGGATGGCCTATTTATCTTCAACTTAATGAATTATCTCCTCATATGAGGAAGAAATATATTTTCTTAGCTGGAGTTTTTGTTGATACTAAGCACCCATTAATGAATAATTTCTTGCACCCATTTACAGACCAGATGAAAGAATTTTATGAAGAAGGTGTAAGTTGGAAACCTTCAGAAAATCGTCAAGTGACATCGAAATTTATAGTTACTACTTGTTCTGTGGACTCTCCTGCTCGAGCACTAGTAACTCGTATGAATCAATTTAATGGGTATTTTGGGTGCACATACTGTTACGCAAAAGGCGAAAGAAATGGCAGCAAAAATACTTATACTTTGAACCACTGCTTTCAACGCCTCCGACTGAGAGACGAAATGTTAGAAGACATGAAAACAGCATTTTTATCAAAAGTAACTACGAATGGTGTCAAAGGAATTCCTTCGTTAATATCATTACCAGAATTCGATATAAGTAAAGGAGTAGTAGTAGAGGCAATGCATGCAGTTTTTCTCGGGGCAGTTAAACAGCATGCAGACCTTCTTATGACGAGTGTAGCAGCAGAATTTTACATTGGAAAGCCAGATATTTTAGAAAGGATTAATCAACGTCTACTGTCTATAAAACCACCAACTCAACGATCACGAGCGCCAAGATCATTAGCAACGTATAAGCAGTGGAAAGCATCAGAGTGGCGCAACTGGCTTGACTATGTTCCAATATGCTCCAATATGTTTGGAAGGAATTATAAATATAAAGTATGTAAAACATTTGTCACTGTTATCGCAAGCTATTCATTATCTTAACAATGATTCCATAGCAAATAGTGAACTGGATATTGCTGAAGAATTAATAAAGAAATATGTGACGTTATTTGAAGAGTATTTAGGAGAAGAAAACATGAGTTATAATATTCATTTACTAACTCATCTCACAAATACTGTACGTTTGTGGGGTCCGTTTTGGGCACATGATGCATTTTCTTTTGAGGCCTGGAATAAGAAGATAGTAGATAAAATAACTAGCGCTTATGCGAGAGCTGATCAAGTTGTGACAAGATATTTAATGTCTACATTTCTGGAACTGACAATTTACAACCCTGCAGTGGCCGAAGAAACTAGAAAGTTTATCTGTGACACACTTAAACTTGTAGATCATCACACAATTGTTGATAAATTTATCAATATAGGGCGATTGCAACAACGTCAACAAGTAGCAAACGAGTGTGAATGTCTTCGAGAACTCGACATTCAACCTCCGGAAGAATTGCTTTCATTTTTTCAAGTAAAAGTCAACAAAATAAAATATAAGTGTGACGACAATGAGGATACAAAATTTTGCAATTCATATATATTTTCTAAAATGTACGGTTTTGGCAAAATTATTTCAATTGTTGAATTTACATCATTAAATGAAAACACTGTCAGAGGGTTTTTCATAAAATGTTTACAAAAGAAAAAAGAAATGTTTGATACGAATTATATTGTAAAGATTGAAGAAACTAAAACAATCAAATTCTTAAGTGCAGATGAAGATATAAAGCCAGCAATAATTGTTTCGACTGTTAATGGAATGTATGCATTCAAGCTTGCTAATTGTTGGGAAACGGATTAACAATGCATTTATTGTAATATACCAATGATAATATATGAGTAATAAAAAAATTCTATCATTTTGGCCTCGAAAATTTGCATTGCATCGTACTTATATTAATTCGAACCTACCGATCCTTTTAAACAATAAAAAAAATCATTAATGTAAAAAAAGGTGAAATGTAAATATCAGCATGAATGAGACAGTTTTAAGTTTAAATAATCCTTACAAATGAATGTGTTAAAAAATTTACTAATGATATTTCTTAACGTTTATTTTACTAATTTAGTTCAACTCGTAGCCACGATAAAATAAAAAAAATATACTCCCAGTTTTTGGTTTTTAAATTTAATTTTATAATTCTAGGGACTCGTCAACAGGAAAGAGCGCTTGTAATGGGGAGACTAGTTGTACATGAGGCCATATTTAATTCAATCAGCTTTGATTTTATAAATTTATTTGACAGGGATGCTTGGCAGTAAGTTCATAAAATTTTATTTGAGTTTTATTTATTTAATTATTTTCAATTATTTATTTTAAATTATTTATTTAATTATTTTTACAGAATTTTTAATGCGAGGTCTGGACTCAGTGGAACGAAATCTACGTTGGAGTGTTTCCAACATTTTTGCGATTTATTACACGAGTTCAAGGTTTTTATTATTTAAAAATGATAAATATATTGTTTATTTATTATTAAAAAATTATAATATATTTATAATTCAAATTATAAATATATTATTTATTTATTATTAAATAATTATAATATATTTATAATTCAAATTATAAATATATTATTTATTTATTATTAAAAATAATTATAATATATTTATAATTAAAATTATAAACATATTATTTATTTATTATTAAATAATAATATATTTATAATTCCAATTATAAATATATTATTTATTTATTATTAAATGATAATTTATTTATAATTCAAATTATAAATATATTATTTCTTTATTATTAAATAATTATAATATATTCATAATTCAAATTATAAATATATTATATATTTATTATTAGTATATATATTTAATCTGTTTGTCATCATGCTCTTGAGGATTTTGTAGCCAGCATCAAGTAACGATATTCCGCGGTAGTTAGCAGGTTCACTGGAGTCACCTGTCTTGTATACGGAGTAAGTTATGGCTGTATTTCAGCCAAACGGTAGTTTGCATCTTGTCCATATGCTGTTTATTGTTTGGAGTAGTTCGTTTTGTCTTGAGTCGGAAAGGTTTTGATAAATTCTGTAGTGATACCATCCTCACCTGCTGCTTTGCCATTTTTTAGCTCGATCATCGTGTCTCTTAACTCTTGTTTTGTTAATTCTTCGTCTAGTTCTTCATTCTGCACCGAGTTTTTAGGGTCTTTCTCTGTGTCTAGGTGATGCTCTTCTTCTTCTTATTCCGGATTAGTGCCGCTTAGAATCTTTTTATAGTGTTCGGTAAGTTGGTCTTCGCTGACGCTTTCACTGCAGGTACTCTTTTTACTGCCTCTGAAGAACTTGACTTTTTTTGTCACTTTATATCACCATTGTAACATATTTTTTGTACTGTTTAGCTCACTCCTTAGTTTGTCTCGCTATCTACTTTCCTCTTGCTTCAATGTTTCTCGATAGTTCTGACGTGATACTCTTAGTTTTTCTTTGCCTTCTTTACTTTTATTATTGAGATATTTTTTGAGGTTGCTCCAAACTGTCTTCTTGCCTTCTTCTTTGTTATACCATATCTCTGTTGATCGTTCTTTTTTATTTCCTTTTGTTGACATACCACTGCTTGTTGCTGCGTTCCAGATGACTGTTTTGAGATTCTCCCAGTTGACAGCTTCTGCATTGCAATCTATTTCTATCCAAGCCTCTTCAAGAAGTTCTTGGTATTGTTCTAATTTTTCAGGTTTCCACGTAAGACGTCGTTTACCTTTCACTGTTTGAGTTTACTCGACGTAGGGATATTCTTGTTCTGGCATCTGTGGTGTTTTCTTCTTTCCTCTGAGATGGTCAGATTCTGGTCTGGCCTCCACCTGTAGTTCTTTTATAGCCGTAAGAGCTTTGGGTCCTATGCGTAGAACCAAATCCAGGACTGATACGCAGTTTTCTTTGCAGCCTTGTACAAAGGTTATTCCTCCTGTCTTATCTCCTTCAGCGTAACCATTTGCAATGTAGATACCCATCTCTTCACACAATCTCAAAAGTTTTTGTCCTTTTGAGTTGATTGTTTTATCTTGTGACCGTCTTACATGCCCCGCCAAGTCTTTCGCAATCCTCGTATCCTGGTTTATCTCCAACTCTTACATTAATAACACCAATTATTGGAGTTATTTCTCTGTTTCTGTGCGCTTCAAAGATTTCATTCCTCAAGTTATTTGTTATCTTGCTAAAACCAACGTTATTGTATATGCTGATTAGGTTGTACTCATTATTAGAAATTATAAATATATAATTATTTATATTTCAATAAATATAAACAGTAAAATAATAATAATAATATAACATTTTTTATTTCATTGGTTTCAGTATCACAAAGGCGTTTCAAAAAGGGGAGAACCCCGAAAGAACTTTCCATGGTACCACGAGTTCAACGATTATTATTATCTACTCCAATTTAGAACGAGCAACTACGTCCGAAGATTTAAAGAATTTCCATTCTTGATGTAGAATCAAGGATTCAATCCAATCACTCGTCTTCTTTAATTTGCTTCTTTCAATTTTTCAATTTTATTTGTTCATTTAATGCTTTAAAATTAGTTAAAAAGAGTTCGAGAAGAAGTCCGTAGGACCCATCAAATTCAACGTATGGAACACAGCTGGTAAAGAAAATTTCTTAGGGCTCCGTAAAGGTTACTGCATCCAGGATCAGTGTGCTATTATTATTTTGTAGTTAGTTTGATCGTGAACCTTGAGGGACTTTTCTTATTGAACTAATTGAAATTAATTTATATGTTATTTAACTTTAAAACTATAACTTTTTTTTTTTACTGCAACAAACTTTCTAGTAAGGTAAAAGTCCCTATTATGAGACGATGTCCCCATTTATGATACACTACATAAAAATACTATTTTATAAAAAAAAACACACCGCTAGCATACCAAAAGTATAATAAATATATTATTTCATCTATTCCAAAAGCAATTTTCGACTTTGGTTGTTAATTGATTCCATACTGTTTTTTAAAAATATTTATTAAAGTGCGAGGTTTGTTATCTGTGCTCAAAGCCACGACCGAGAATAGTAAAACGACAACGGCTACCTAGTTTTTATATTAGTGTAATTTCATTGTGTCTTCTACTTTTATATTAAATTGTATATCAATTGAAAGCTGATGAGTAATAGACTTTATTTCTAGTAATACACATTTATGCGTTTTTTTTTATTACAATATTTTAAATATGAGTGTCTCACAATACCTACACTTATTTACGTGAATGCCCCGGTTTATGAGACACTTTTCTCGGTGTATCGTGTAATACGGACATATGTTTTTCGGCTTGTCCCGATTAAGTGAGACAGTGTACATTTATAAGATTTTATATTGCTAATATGTGATATTAATTATAAAAATAGTGTAATTATATGTTATAAAATATTGGCTACTATTAAACCTCAAATATTTTTCTAAAAGTAAGTATTTTAAATCAAATAGTTTTAGATCATGAACCTAACCTCAAATCATAACATAGAATAACTTTGTCAACAAGTTTTTCTGTTTTTTAATTAAATCTTTTGGATAAATTTATAATATTTTTTTGTATATTGATTCTGAAAATATATTATTTATTTCTTATTATTTCAGAGTAAGTAAAAAGTAAATTATAAAAAAAAAGCTGAGATAATGAAGCAAAAACAAAATTCCAAAGTGACAAAAACTCAATCATCAAATTCAACCAAAAAAAAAAAAAGTGTTGTGTTCCAATATGAATAATAAAATGAAGGAAAAAAAAATTAAAAGGATTAAGTAATTATAATTCGTGAAATATAAAAAAAGCTCTAAAAGCAATGGAAGACACAGAGTTGTCCTTGAGAAAAGCAGCTGCTGTTTATGGAGTACCGATTGTTACCCTTGCTAAATGAAAAAGTACTAGTCCTGAGAAGGCAAAAATTAGAACTGAGCCGGTGACAGTGTTATCTTTAAAAGAAGAGGATGTCATTGTTCAGTGGGTGTTGTACAGAGCAGTAATAGGGTCACATGTGACAAAAACTGAATTATTGAAGACGTATAACAATCCGTTACTGTCTTAGACAATCATTTTAATGTGATAAACTGTGAACAAAATAATTTAATTAATGATGAACAATTTTTTACGGTTACATATGAATCTAATCAAGTTAGTCTTCAAGAATCATCAATTGATAGCAATAACGTAATACAGTGCACTTCTAAAGACTTCAGTGAAGACAACCTAATTGATCAAACTATCTCTACTGATGATACAAATTTAGATATATCTGCAAAACCCAGAGAGATTATAACAGAGCTCACAAATATTAATTCTACAAATCTTATAAACAACAAAGTTCATCAATTAGGTATGTAAATGTCAACCTCACATTCATGTTCAATAAATTTAACTTAATGTGACTTTTTTTCAGAACTTATAAAAGAAAATTCAGATCCAGAAAAAACATGAAAGAAAAAAAATTTAACAATAAAAAAATATTACAAGAAGAAAAAAAAAATTAATGGCTCAAGTCAAGGAATGACAAAAAAAAATCAAGAAAGAACAATAGATTTAATTCAATAATTTGCGTTGATTAATTGTTTAACTGATAAAAAATTTTTTATAAGTTAATTAAAAATAAAAGTAATTCCTTCTTTTGTAAATACGATTGTCTAAAATTGATAAATATATAAAATTTGATCAACTTTGCTGATTTTTTAACTGTCTCAAAAATAGGGTCCTGTGGTTTGAGATACTGGGGACATGTGACTTTAAAGTGTCTCATAAATAGGGTCATGTAGGTTCCCCAAAAAAACCATAATTTAATTAATTTTTGACCAAAAAAACTATAAAAACAATATGAATATTGATTTAATGATCATCAAATTATCGTATAATTCGATTAAAAGTGTATTTTTTTCTTAAATGGATTAATTACTCGCAGGAATGTTCAACCTACCTTGAAAAGTGTCTCATAATAGGGACTTTTACCTTAAAGTGTAAAAGTGTATTTTTTTAATTCAAATTAATGAATCAAATGTTAAAAATTTTTTTTTTCTCTAATGATAATTCAATAGGACTGTTTTTAAATAAGCATTGTTGTTTATGAATGAATAACAACTGATTAATAATCACTTAAATAGTTTCTTAGAACATTGTATTAGAAAAAAATAAAAATTAAAAACTATTTTTTTTTCTTGATTAATCCTTTTATTTTAACAATTATATAATAGTTTCAGAAAAATATTTGTTTTTAACATTGCTCCTATAAGATAAAAGACCCAGTTATTGACACTGGTCTAATAATTTGACACTTGCAATTTTATTATAATTAAAAATATTAAATAGTCTCAAAAACTCAATTATCTCAGAATTTATATCAAAAATTATATTTATTAATTTATTAGTTAATTTTTTTTTTAATTAAAATAAAATTGCAAGTATCAATAACTAAGCCAGTGTCAATCACTGGATCATTTGCCTTAATTATTCTTATAAAAAATAGCATTAATTTTAAAATAAATATGTGTAAACTTATCGTTACATTTCAATTTTATTTTTTAAGTTTGAATTGTTTTGTATTTTTTTAATACAAATGTGGCGGCACGATTAGCTCGGTCACGCCACAGCGACGGGAGTTGCAACCAAACGTGCCTCGACGGCACCCACGGCCAGCAGAGAAACTACCTCAGCAACAGCAGCGCCAAGACCAGTGGTGATCAAAAAAAGGATTTACAAGCTCGCGCTACAGCGGTAGACACGTATAAGTCTAATTACCAAAACAATTATCTAAGTAATCTAAGTACACTTGTTAGATCTCGTTAAACTATTTAAATATTTAATAAATAATATCAACCTGCCAAAGTATACCTTTGTGTTATTTATTTATGTAGTGGTAGTGTAATAACCTCCCACAATTGGTGGGCCCGACGTGATAGTACAAAGGGTTATACACGGCATCCCGCCAAAAAAGAAACACGAGGTAAAAAAATACCGGCGTCATATCAACAACGACGCAATTATCAAGACATTGTGACAAATAATCGACAGAAAAATGGGTACCGATCGCACGCCTGTGAAAACAACACCCGATGACAACAACGTAATCGGTTATGACACCCTAGGTAATCCGATCTACAAAGATAAAGACTCGCTAGTATTTGACGGCGCGGTTTCTCGAGAAATTCTCAAGGACCTTTTATCAATGGATCCCTCGAACGACAACAACAACACCAAGACAGGCACAATACCTAAAATACAACAACAAGCTCAAGGTAATCAAAATACGTCACTTATTCTTGAATAATTACTGGCTGGACTTTCCCGCCAAAACCAACCAGCGGCCGTAAAACCAAAGTTGCCGCCATTCAACAAAACCAGACCGGATTTATGGTTCATCCTGGTCGACGCCGAGTTTACCACGACAAACACTGACGATGATACCACCAGGTACCTCACTGTCATACGAGCGCTGGATCCAGACATCATCGAACAACTCGCAGGCGTCGTTCGCCAGGAACCGACAACAGATAAGTACAAAACGCTTAAAAATTCAATTATCTCGCGTCTTACTGATTCCAGGCAAAAACAAGTACATAAATTATTGCGGGAAACCACCCTCGCGGGTCGAACCCCGTCTCAACTAATACGCATAATGCGCGAGCAAGCAGACGATGCAATCGATGACAGCATCTTGCAGCAACTATGGCTAGAACGACTACCTCCAGAAGTTAGACCGCATCTGATCACGACCAGCAAGCTCCCGCTGGACACCGTAGCGGCATTCGCTGACCGCTTCGTTGAGCTGATACCTAGTACGCAGGTTATGGCAACTGCGATACGTCCAGCAACACAGCAGAGCCAGAACAACCTCGAGCTGAAGATCACCGAATTACAAAAAACTCTGGCCACCTGTATGCAGGAAATCATCAACCTGAAAGTAAAACAGGAACAGACGCAACAACTGATAAATAATAAATTTATCAATCAACAACAATTGCAACAACAACAGTCGCAATTCCAGCAAGCAACTGGCAATCCTCAGAAGTATCAACAACGCCGCGGAAGATCTCCAACTCCAACACGCAATGGCATGTGCTTCTTTCACAATAAGTTCGGAACTGAGGCACGAAAATGCATCTTACCATGCACGTTGGCTTCAGACTTCCTTGCAAAGCAAAACCAGGAAAACTAGAACCGCTGTCAACACTAGGAGCAGTGAGTGACAGCGATCCTATGTGTCCAAAAGAGCTCCGTCTGCACATCATCGACAATATCACCCACCAGAAACTTCTAATTGATTCCGGGTCGGTGGTATCAATACTGCCAGCAAAAACCTTTCGCAAAAATCGAAAGGCAGAACAATTGACATTATACGCGGCAAATTCTTCACAAATAAATACGTATGGTACAACAACTATCAACCTGGAGCTCAACCTACGCCGAGATTTCTCTTGGTCATTCATCGTAGCTGATGTCGATACTGCAATCATCGGTCCCGATTTTCTCACGCATTACAACTTACTGATATTCCTGAAAAATCAACAGCTGATCGATCCATCGACGCAGCTAACATCAAAAGGTCATACCAGTACTACGCAATTTCATACCATCTCAACAATCAGCACAGATTTACCGCCTAAATATGGTGAACTGCTGAAACAATACGTCGTCATCACGAAGCCCATAAGCAAGCCTCGTATTACGTCGACGGAATTTGCTCACAGAATCATCACACGTGGTGCACCTGCAACAGCACGTGCACGCAAGCTCGGTGGGGAAAAAGCTGCCTCCGCAAAACAACAAATACGAGAACTTCTCGACTCTGGCATCTTGCGACCATCGAAAAGCAAGTACGCGAGTCCAATCCACATGACTCGTAAAAAGGATAACTCATGGAGGATGTGCGATGATTACCGAAAACTAAATGAGACCACTGAGCATGACAATTATCCACCACCACTAATACAGGATCTTTTTCCATGTTTAAAAAACAAGAAAAGATTTACCAAACTTGACATGGAAAAGGCCTACTTGCAGCTGCCAATCCATCCGGACGACATCGCTAAAACTGCCATAATCACACCGTGGGGCTTATATGAGTACCTAGGTATGCCTTATGGTCTCAGAAACGCCGGGCAAGCTTACCAGAGATATATGGACGACCTCTTCAGGGACCTCGACTACGTGTTCGTCTATATAGACGACATTTTGATCTTCTCGGACAACGACGAAGAACACTTCGAGCATGCCCGCACCGTCTTTGAACTTCTAAAAAAACACAACCTCATCATCAACCTCAAGAAATGTCTCTTTGACCAATCAGAAATAAATTTCCTAGGATTCACAATCAACGAGCACGGCTATGCGCCCACTCAAGAACGTGTTGACGCTATCCTGGGCTTCAATAAGCCAGAAACTGTTTGCGAACTTCGCAGGTTCCTAGGCATGATCAATTATTACCGACGAAACATCCCTCAAGCAGTGCAAATTATGCTACCTCTCAACGCCTACCTGAAAAAGTCCATAAAAAATGACAAAACAAAAATCGATTGGACACCAGTGGCCAACGAGGCATTCCACGCCTGCAAACGAGAATTAGCAAAAACCACGCTTCTCACATTTCCGTCGTCTACTGAACCACTGGCTCTTACCACCGACGCTTCATCCACAGCCATCGGAGCCAAACTTGAACAACTCGAAGGTGATACCTGGAAGCCGATAGGATTTTTCTCCAGGAAACTCTCAGAGACTGAGAAAAGATACAGTACTTACGACCGGGAACTACTAGGAATTTTCGCAGCTACAAAATTCTTCCGTCATCTCCTGGAATGTCGCAACTTCATCATAAAAACTAATCACAAGCCTTTAACATACGCATTTAAACAGAAATTGGACAAAGCATCTGAACGCCAACTACGACAACTTGATTACATCGCACAACTCTCAACAGACATAGTCTATGTGAAAGGCGAAGACAACATCGTTGCAGACGCTCTATCACGAGTCAACACCATCAACATGCCATCAGTACTTACACCTGCAACAATTCATCAAGAGCAAGAAGATGACGAAGAACTGGTGAACTTGCTCCAAAATCCAACGTCGTTAAAACTACAAAAATTATCAATTGAAAACTCCGATGTCTATTGCGAAATTTCAGCTGGAACTGTCAAGCCTTACATTCCTCAGACTCTCCGCAAAGCTGCATTCGACTTAGTGCACAATCCGTCACATCCTGGACGAAAAACCACGTCGAATAATCTACGAGCTAAGTACACATGGCCGGGAATACGGAAAGACGCAATTAAATGGTCCCGCGACTGCTTAGCATGTTAGCGAGCCAAAGTACACCGTCATACAAAAATCAAGCCAAACCATCTCGAAGCTCCAGATAACAGATTCAATCACATCCACCTAGACATAATCTTCTTACCAAAAGTTGGTGAATAACAATACTGTCTCACCATCATTGACCGCTTCACACGATGGCCAGTCGCCATTCCCATCAAGGATATGACAGCTGACACCGTCGTCACTGCACTCTTCGATCATTGGATTGCTCACTACGGTACTCCCACGCAAATTACTACTGATCAGGGAACCCAGTTTGAATCGGCCCTCTTCACAGCACTTGCACAACTCGTCGGCACTTGCACAACAACGAATGCACCGAACTTTAAAAGCCGCACTCATGTGCTCTCCAAAACCCTGGACAGAAATTTTATCGACAGCTTTACTTGGACTACGAACCAGCTTCAAAGAAGATATCCAGGCCACTCCTGCCGACCTTCTATACGGAACATGCCTGCGAGTACCTGGTGAATTCTTCACTTCCGCTGAAATGCCATCCGAGCCTCAAATTTTCGTGGAAAAACATCGCGAGTATATGCGTGGCCTTCACCCAACAACGACAGCCCACCACAACAAGGCTCGCATATTCATCTTAAGAAACCTGGACACATGTTCTCACGTCTTTGTCAGATGTGATAAAGTCAAAGCACCATTGGAAGCTCCGTACATCGGACCGTACAAAGTCCTCAACAGAATCTCTGATCGAGTGTACACGCTTGACATCGATGGCGAGGAAAAAAATATATCAATCGAGCGATTGAAGCCGGCATACATTGCAAAAAATGACGAGTCTCATCCAGTCACCGACGGAGCATCAACTCCCGCACCGACGCAATCGCAGTCGCAATCACAGTCGCAATCGCAGTCGCAACCGCAGCCGCAATCGCAGTCGCAATCACATCACTGGGGTTGAACCATGGACAGACCACAAAAGACTTACCAACGAAGAGTCACCTTCAAACTTCCCGCGGAAACTCACTCGGGGGGGAGTGGTTGTGGCGGCACGATTAGCTCGGTCACGCCACAGCGACGGGAGTTGCAACCAAACGTGCCTCGACGGCACCCACGGCCAGCAGAGAAACTACCTCAGCAACAGCAGCGCCAAGACCATTGGTGGTCAAAAAAAGGATTTACAAGCTCGCGCAACAGCGGTAGACGCGTATAAGTCTAATTACCAAAACAATTATCTAAGTAATCTAAGTACACTTGTTAGATCTCGTTAAACTATTTAAATATTTAATAAATAATATCAACCTGCCAAAGTATACCTTTGTTTTATTTATTTATGTAGTGGTAGTGTAATAACCTCCCACAAAAATATACATTATGGCGCCATCTATAGATTATTTTTATAATAAATATTTCATTTATATGTATCATCGGGCTGTGTCATTGCACATATGTATCATTGGGTATATGTGTGATCAAAATTTGAACAATTGGGATATGTATCATCGGGACTTGGGTAACCGACACATATGTATCATTGGGATATGCGTAAACGACACCTACCCTAAAATTTGCAGAAAACGTCATCATACCTTATTGCACATTCCTGAAGAACAAAAGAGATCAGAACAACAGCAAACGTCTTCAAACATACCTGCGCAACATACCTCGACCTACACCAACCCTCAGACCGAGAAAAGACAGGTAACATTTGTAGTCAATGCTATGTCTAATGACATAATGGTTACTTCTGTACTTGAAATTTTAGACAAGGACAAAAGACCTATACAGTGTTGAGGGCTTCTCGATACCTGTTCGACTACCAATTTCATTACTGGTCGCTTTAAACTCTATGACTACTTATTGTACCGAGCTTGCAACAGCTACCATTAAATCTCGATTAAACGACTATAAAAAGACACTGACCTTTTTAGTCGTACCAGAAATCTCGCATTTTATACCTGATCAACCGATCCAACGTGAATTGATAAAGATACCTGATAATATTGTATTAGCGGATCCAAACTTCCATAAACCTGCGCCTGTTGACTTACTTTTAGGAGCAGGCACCACTCTTTCGCTATTATTTGTCGGACAAATCAAATTGTCCTCCTCTAACCAACAGGAATTATACCTGCAAAAAACAATGTTTGGCTGGATAATAGGTGGAGCTGCCCCATCCACTCTACCGACCTCATCAAATTGTCATCTCACCACTACCAATTTAGATTTCGATCTTCAGAAGTTTTGGGAAATAGAGGAATGTCCCACCGTCAAGAGATTCACTGCAGAAGAAGGAAAATGTGAACAACATTTTCGTAAGCATGTAACCAGAGATTCCGATGGGCGATATGTCGTTGCCCTACCGTTCAACCCACATACTACCAAGCTAGGAAAATCATATCATCTGACTCGCAAGAGATTCGACAGTACTGAGCGTAGATTAAATCAAAAACCTGAGCTCAAGATACAATATGAAGAAGTTTTACAAGATTATTTAAAACAAAATCATATATCTTCGATAGTTGATAACCCTTTGACTTCAAATGGTTATTATTTACCTCACCATGCAGTTATCAAAGAAACCAGCCTTACTAAAAAGATACGAGTAGTATTTGATGGCTCATTAAAAACATCTTCAGGCGTATCACTCAATGATGTCTTGTACTCTGGTCCAACTATTCAACCTGATTTATTCACCATATTAATTAGGTTTCGTAAGCACCCAATAGTAATTACGGGTGACCTAAAACAAATGTACCGACAGTTCTTAGTCAGAAAACAAGACAGAAAATTCCAGCGTATCCTCTGGAGAAATGAAGCTAAAAAACTCCAAACATATGAGTTAAATACCGTCACCTTCGGTATTACCTGTGCTGCTTATTTAGCAATACGTTGCTTACACCAATTAAATTAAGTGAAGACGAGGGTGAATCATACCCGATCGTCGCACCATTGTTATTATCCGATTTTTATGTTGATGACTTTCTTAGTGGAACAAAGACTAAGGAAGAAGCAAAACTTGTGATTAAACAAATGATTGGGATTCTATCTACTGCCGGACTAACAATGAGGCAGTGGGCTTCTAATGAACATTCGGTTTTAGAGAATATACCTGCGGAAGATGTCAACCCTCGATTGCAGTTGGGAGACACTACATTGAAAACTTTAGGTATACATTGGGACTCTCGCACCGATACTATTACTTATACGGTAAATCCTATTCAATCAAACAAGATTACCAAAAGAATTATTTTATCCGAAGTAGCTAAAATATTTGACCCGTTAGGTTTGTTGGCTCCAGTTATTATATTAGCTAAAATTATTTTACAAAATTTGTGGAATTATAAACTCGACTGGGACGAGTCTCTACCTGCGAACCTTCACAATGACTGGCAAAAGTACTGCGAACAATTACCTTCTCTAAATATATTGTCATTCCCTCATACCGTAATTACTGCTGACCTTAAAGAAATTCAATTACACGGATTTTCCGATGCTAGTGAGAAGGCATATGGAGCGTGTGTCTACTTACGTACTCTTGACCATTTAGGCAACATTAAGGTGCAATTGTTATGTGCAAAATCTCGAGTTGCAGCGATCAAAACCTTAACTATACCAAGATTAGAGCTTTGTGGAGCTCAACTTTTATCAACATTGATAAAAACGGTTAAAACTGCCTTGAATGAAGAAGTCGAGATTTTTTATTGGACTGATTCAACTATTGTTTTACGTTGGCTTCAAATTTCTCCACAGCAACTAAAAACTTTTGTTGCTCATCGTGTGGCTGAAATACAGACCGTTACACAAGTAAAATCTTGGAGACATGTTCCTACAGAACATAATCCCGCTGATCTTGTCTTGCGAGGAGTTTTGCCTGCAGAGTTTCCCTCCGCTAACCTATAAAAGGATGGACCGTCGTGGTTAAGCCAACTGGAATCGTTTTGGCCGAGCCATGAATCACCGAAGATTGAAGAAGTACAATCGGAGCTACCTGAGCAGCGCCGACCCGTATGTTTAGTCAATGCAGCTAGGCCATTTACAACGCTAACAAGATTTCCAACTTTAGAACGTATGATACGTGGTTTGGCCTACTGTTTTCGATTTGTTAGAAAGGATTTTCCAGCAAAATTTCTTATCGTGAATGAATTGCGACATGTGGAAACTCGCGTGCTTCGATGTGTGCAATCTCAAGCATTTCCTGAAGATATAAAAAATTTGAGGTCTAAGGATAAGAAAAAATCAGTAAATTCAAATCTTCTCAAATTATCTCCTTTTCTCGATCAAGATGGAATAATGAGAGTGGGTGGACGTCTAACTTTGTCCAATTTACCGTTTGATGCCAAACATCCTATTATACTACCAAAAAACAATCATGTCACTGATCTGTTTATTATGTATTTTCACAAAAAACATTTGCATACAGGCGTTCAACAGACCCTGTACACCATTCGTCGTAAATATTGGGTCATTGATGGCCGAAGCCAGGTATATAAAAAGTTGAAGCAATGCTGTAATTGCTTTAAGGCTAGTCCGCCTCCTACCGAGTATGTTATGGGTAAATTACCAAAGGCTCGTGTTAACATTGCTAATCCTTTTAATCAAGTTGGTGTTGATTATTGTGGACCTTTCTTTTTGAAAGAAAAGAAATTTCGTAATCGAGGTTCTATGAAGGCATACGTCGCTGTATTCGTATGTCTTGCCGTAAAGGCTGTTCACCTAGAGTTAGTGACCGATCTCACTTCTGATGGTTTCTTGTCTGCCCTGAGACGATTTATTTCACATAGAGGTCTATGTCAAGATATCTATAGTGATAATGGGACAAACTTCGTTGGAGCTAACAACATTTTGAAGGAATTTATTGAAGATATAAAAACCACTGAAGCTCAAAATAAAATTCAAGGATACCTAAGTGACAAAGGTATTCAATGGCATTTTAGCCCACCTCATGCACCCCATGTTGGCGGCCTATGGAAGGCTGCTGTAAAAAGTTTTAAAAAATATTTAGGCCATGTAGCTGGCCATGATATGTTGTTCACCTACGAACAATTCAACACTTTAATTATTGAGATTGAAGCTATTTTAAATTCTAGACCGATGACCACTATCTCCTCTGATCCTACCGATCCTATACCCCTTACTCCTGGCTATTTTTTGATAGGTGACTCTTTGACCAACTTACGAGGTTACGATTATACCGCCACGCCTGATAATCGTTTATCTCATTGGCAACATTTACAGAAAGTGACACAACACTTCTGGAACCGATGGAGCAAGGAGTATTTAAATGAATTGACCGTTCGTACCAAATGGGAAAAGGCTGGCCCTGAAATAATAAATGGGTCAATTGTCTTATTAAGAGAAGACAACATACCACCAGCTCAATGGGCGCTAGGAAAAATTGTTAAGTGCTATCCAGGTAGTGATGGTGTAGTGCGTACCATGTTAGTGAAAACTGCTAAATCATCTTTTGTTAGAAATGTCAAAAAACTTGCAATATTACCTATATCTATCTTAAGCAGTGAATCAAAATTAGAGACAAAAAATTAGAGACAATAATTTTCTTGATCGTAGCCTCTCAAGGGGGGGAGAATGTTTTATAATGTTAATCCATTTTCGTCATTTTCATTTTTTATAACAATTTTTGTATTAGTATAAATTTTCAGTCTTGAATATTATGAGATTTATGATACCCTCATGTCTAGCATGCTTTTTGTTTAGTTTATCATTTTTTAGCTTACCATAACTTATGTATTTTGCTTTATTACCTTCTAAACTTAGTTTCGTACAATTGTAAATTCAAGCGGTAATGAGATTCGGCTTCGTTTTATTTACAACTTAATCCTCTGCTCTAAGGTCTTCTAATCTTTCTATTGTGAAATATTTTTTCCCAAAACACATCTGTTTTTAAGTGTTTTATTACTTGGGTTTTTTCCTCGATTTGGAGTATTAGTTATTTGTACATCTGTACATCATATTGGCATCAAGTTGTCTAAGTCCTTTCTCTCTCTAGTTATGAGCTTTCTCTCTAACTTACTCTCGATGTTTTCCTTTTTGCTCGAGTCCTTACCTGCACACTCACTTTTCCTAAATTACCAATCAAAGGTCTCGTATCTCTTTTACTCCACCCATTACCCCTAGAAGATCTTAGCAGTAAGAAAAATTTGGAACTTGTCACCAAGTTCAACTTCTGATTAGAAAATCAGTTCCTCTTAGCAGAGCACCGTAATAGCATCAAGCATTTTTTGTCCAAGACGTACCGTCTTATTACCGCTTGAATTACTTCATAATTTGTTAATTTGTCTCACATTTCATATTTTATAAGTAAATTTTAAATACATTCTTCTATAAATTCATACAAAATAAATTATTAGTAGAACGTTAATTTGGTCTACTAACTTTATCAATTAATGTAACCTGGAGCTTACAACTCCAAACTATCAATTTAAGTTATACATTTTTGAGAAAAATACAAGATTGATCGGGAATTCCAAGCAATGTATCCAAAAGTTGCTGATAATTTTATATCTTTATTTCCAACATCATACATGGAAAAAATTTTATATTATGTTGAAAAAAATCGGGCTGATTTATTTTCAAAATCATCTTTTATCAAAGATAGTAAGTAATTTTCCATTTAAAAATTGATATTAAATTAATGTCAATGTTGTTTGTTGTTATGAGGTTATTGTACATGTTTCCATGATATTTAAATATCTCTATCAAATTTATATTATTTGAAGTTTCCCAGGCTCAATTGAAATAATTGCTTCTATCGAATCTTCTAAACTTAAAAAATTATTTTTGTCTCAATTTTACTAACAATAAATGAAAATTTTCATAATATTTACTATTTAATTTTGAATGTTTTCGTTACGTAAAGAAATTTACAGGCATTATTAGTTCTGGTTGAACTACTGCCACTATCTAATGCTGCCATGTCGAAAATAAATAAAGCTGATCGTAAAAAAAAAGGCAGAACAGCAAAAAAAATTGACTCAAATGGAAAAGAGAATCAAAAAGGAAAAAAAAGAGTAAGCGTCAACAATTTTTTAATTTATGATGAAATTCATTTAATTTGAATTTATGAATAAATTTTATACTTCGATATTATGTTTATAATTAGAAATTGGATGAAATGGAAGATGATGAATCCCTTGTAAAAAAGAATGTTTTCCCTAATTAATTTTTATTAAGGATTGTGCCTGTAAGTAATTTGCTAATAGTAAAATTAAATCATTTTGGAAATAATATTTAATAACTTCTTTTTCTTTTTTAGGATGGAACAAGCATTAAAGATTTTGCGAGATCCGTAGCAACTAAAAAAAAGTCTAATGTACAACCGTATCTGATAACAGTCAGGTCAGTCGGTAGATAAGACATTTGTGCAAGGAGATGGATGGTTTATCAGTGTTCATCCCGAAAGTCAACCCATCACTACTTTTGATCTCTTATACAAAACGTACTATGTACTTAACGTAGAGTACCCGGAAACTTTGAAAAATTTTTATAATTTTATTGATTACTTCATCTTTCACATGAATGCCGAATCAATAAATATGGTATGTTCTTTGTATACGAGTCTTTCAAATTTTAATATTGATAGTCGTAAGAAAGGTACAGATGATGCTTTCGAAAATAATTCGGACTAAAATATATCGTTTTAAAAATTAATGATAATATATGAGAGTTCTACTGAGCTTAACTAAAAAATATTACATAATTAAAAAAAATATATAATGTTTAAACATACATATTAAATATATGTTACTTAAAATTTAGAATATATATAAATTTAGAATATCTGTTACTTAAAACGAGGAATATTATTTTATGTTTTTTATTTCGTTGCTATTAAATTGTTTTGTGAGTTGTACTGAAATTTTGCCTGAAAAATATTAGTTTAAAAAAATATATATAATGTACAAACATATATATACTAGCAGTTATCCACCCGCTTCGCTGGGCACTTAGAATTGTATTTAGAATTGAATAGAATTGTATTTTTAGATCTAGACTTAAAATTTAATTGGAGTCTTGTTTTGACTTGCACAGATTCCAAATTCCATCGGATTGATCTTTTATTCCTGTAATTATTCTAGCTAAAAATTATTGTAACTTTCAATGTGCAATCACTATATCATTCCCGTGGCTATTTTCCAAAAATGAATAATAATTGACATTAAGAAAAAAATATTTAAATCGATTGACCTTGAAGGCGATCCCTGTAATTTTTCGTTTCTCTTAAGATTCTATCAAGTTTTATATCTGTAGGAACTGTATTTGAAGAATATGAATTATTTGACTATTATCACTCCCGCAATCCCTTTTGGGGTTAGAATTCGAGACAATCCATTATCAGCTGAACTTCACATTATTCACGAAAATTTCTACTAAATTTAGAGACTGTAGAAGTTACAGTTTGGAAATTAAAATTTTGGATTTTAACACGCCTACTCCCGCAATCCCTGTAGGAAGTAGAATTTTTTGAAATCCGTCTTGAGATTCTCTCCTCGTAAGTAATAAAAGATTCCTACCAAATTTACAGCTTTTAGAAGCTATATTTTAGAGATTAAAATTTTTTATTGTTAACCCACCCCCGCGATCCTTATTAGGGATGGTTCGTCGTAAAATCCGTTCTTAGATGATTTCTGTGTCACATATAGAAAAGAGAAAACTCCTACCATATTTAGCGACAATAGGAGCTATAGCTTGGAAATTAAAAATTTTAATAGTTAACACCCACCCCCCGCCCAAACCCCTGTAAGGTGGGCTATCGTAATATTCGTTCGTATATCATTTCTACATCTCTCACGGAAAATTCTTACCCAATTTGGAGCCTATAGTTCAAAATTGGGAATTTTTCATTGTTAACGCCCCCACAATTCTTTTTGGGGTGGGATATCGTAAAATTTGTTCATGAATTATTTCTATATCACATATAGAAGATAGCTACGAAATTTGGAGCATGTAGGAGCTATAGCTTGTAAATTAAAAATTTTCATTGTTAACACCCACCCCTGCAATCCATATTGGAAGTAGCTTGTCATAAAATCGCTCTTAGATCATTCTTACATCATATATAGCAGATTCTCACCAAATTTGAAACCTATAGGAGCTACAGTTTGGAAATTTAAAATTTTCATTGTTAACACCCACCCCCGCAATCCATATTGGGAATAGGTTGTCATAAAATCCTCTCTTAGATCATTTCTACTTCACATATAGCAGATTCTTACCAAATTTAGAGCATATAAGAGCTATTCCTCAGAAATTTGAAATTTTAATTTTTAACACCCACCCCCGCAACCTTCTGTGGCGTGAACTATCGTAAAATTTGTTCATAAATTTTTTTTACATCACTTAAAGGAGATTCCTACCAGATTTGGAGTTGATAGAAGCTAAAGCTTGAAAATTAAAAATTTTCATTGTTAATACACGCCCCCGCAACTCCCTGAGGGGTGGAATATCGTAAAATTCGTTCATAAACTATTTTTACATCACTTATAGAAAATTCCTACCGAATTTGGAGTCTGTAAGAGCTATATTTTGAAAATTATAAAATTTCCATTGTTAATACCTACCCCCGCAACCTCCTGTCGAGGTGAGATATCGTAAAATTCGTTCATAGATTATGTCTACATCTCTTACAGAATATTCCTACTAAATTTGGAGTCGATAGGAGCTATAGTTTAAAAACGGAAATTTTTCATTGTTAACACCCCCGCAAATGCTTTTGGGGTCGGAATTTCTCAAAATCCGTTCTTAGCTGACCTCTACATGGCAAAAGTAATATTCCTACCAAATTTCAAGTTTCTAGGTCCGATGGTTTCCGAGATATCGTGATGAGTCAATCTATCTATAGAACAGCTCCTATGTATATATAGATTTAGGGTCTATAGGAGCTATAGCTCGGATATTAAAAATCTAAATTGTTAACATCCACCCCCGCAATCCATATTATAAGTAGGTTGTCATAAAATCCGCTCTTATATCATTTCTACATCACATACAAAAGATTCTTACCAAATTCAAAACCTGTAGAAGCTATAGCTTGGAAATTAAAAATCTTAATTGTTAACACCCACCCCCGCAATCCATATTGGGAATAGGTTGTCATAAAATCCTCTCTTAGATCATTTCTACTTCACATATAGCAGATTCTTACCAAATTTAGAGCATATAAGAGCTATACCTCAGAAATTTGAAATTTTCATTTTTAACACCCACCCCCGCAACCTCCTGTGGCGTGAGCTATCGTAAAATTTGTTCATAAATTTTTTTTACATCACTTAAAGGAGATTCCTACCAGATTTGGAGTAAATTTGAACTCAATGGGAGCTATAGCTCGAAAATAAAAAATTTTCATTGTTAATAGCCACCCCCGCAATCCCTTATGGGGGTGAGATATCGTAAAATTCGTTCATAGAATATTTCTACATCTCTTACAAAAGATTCCTACCAAATTTGGAGTCGATAGGAGCTATAGTTTAAAAACGGGAATTTTTCATTGTTAACGCCCCCGCAAACCCCTTTGGGGAAGGAATTTCTTAAAATCCGTTCTTAGCTGACCTCTACATAGTGAAAGTAATATCCCTGCCAAATTTCAAGTCTCTATATAGGTCTTATAGTTCCAGAGATATCGTGATGAGTCAATCTATACATAGAACAGCTCCTATATATATATATATATATATATAGATTTTTTAAAATTCTATGAGCATTATAATTTTCTATTTTCTATTAAGTTATTAATATAATATGTATGTGTGTTTTACAGAAACTTTAACTTAAAAAAATATTAGTTAAAAAAATATATATATAATGTACAAACATATATATATTACTTAAAATTTTATGAGCAATACAATTTTATGTTTTTATTTCTTTACTATAATATTTATTTGTGAGTTCTACTAAAAGCTTGCCTGAAAAATATTAGTTAAAAAAAATATATATAATGTACAAACATATATATATTTTTTAAAATTCTATGAGCATTATAATTTTATATTTTCTATTA
Organism: Cotesia congregata; assembly: GCA_905319865.3. Lineage (NCBI taxonomy): Eukaryota > Metazoa > Arthropoda > Insecta > Hymenoptera > Braconidae > Cotesia > Cotesia congregata. The sequence goes on from CAJNRD030001123.1 coordinate 11,408,593, forward strand.
AGTTATTAATATAATATTTATGTGTGTTTTACAGAAACTAACTAAAAAAATATTAGTTAAAAAAAATATATATAACGTACAAACATATATATATATTATTTAAAATTTTATGAGCAATACAATTTTATGTTTTTATTTCTTTACTATAATACTTATTTGTAAGTTCTACTGAAAGTTTGACTGTAAACTATTAGTTTAAAAAAATATATTTAATGTACAAGCATATATATATTCTTTAAAATTTAATGAGCAATATTATTTTATATGTTTTATTAAATTATTAATATAATATTTATGTATGTTTTATAGAAACTTTAACTGAAAAAATATTAGTTAAAAAAAATATATGATGTATAAAAACATATATATATTACTTAAAATTTTATGAGCAATACAATTTTATGTTTTTATTTCTTTACTATAATACTTATTTGTAAGTTCTACTGAAAGTTTGACTGTAAACTATTAGTTTAAAAAAATATATTTAATGTACAAGCATATATATATTCTTTAAAATTTAATGAGCAATATTATTTTATATGTTTTATTAACTTATTAATATAATATTTATGTGTGTTTTA
>CAJNRD030001123.1:11409738-11420843 GCA_905319865.3 Cotesia congregata
TTTTTTTTTGTCTCGAGTGAAAAAATGTTAGTTTTTGATGTTTTAAGAGCCCTCTCCAGGACAGCTAACTAAAAAAAATTTTTAAGAGGTCACTACCTAAATTTTTACTAAAATTTACAAAAATCGTACAAAAATCTTAAAGTTTTTTTTTTAATTTTTTTTTCTCGTTACGGTATAATTTTATAGACTAAAAAAAAATAAGTTTCTGAAAATTTCAGTTCAAAATTCGAATTTTGAGAGGTCGCTTATAATTTTTTTCAATTTATTAGTGCATTAGTTTAGATTTTTTCGAGCGACCTTTTACTATTTAAATTGAAATTCCAAGCATTTTTTTTTATTTAGAACTATAATCAATAAGGATACATCACGAGATGAACTAAAAATTAAGCACAACATAGAAAATATAATTTTTTATTAATTTAATAATTTTATTTAATCAACTGCCAGGTGTGAGTTCGAATCCCAAGCTGGTCTTAGAAACCAGCTTGGTTGAGATTTTACCTTGCCGCGTAGGTTAAGATTTTTTCAAACCAAAAAAAACCCCAACGTACCACTCCTAACACTTAAAGTAGGCGATATGACTAATTAACGAAAAATAAAAAAAAATATGAGCGACCTTTCAAAATTTAAATTTTGAACTGAAACTTTCAGAAACTTATTTTTGTTTGGTCTATAATATTATATCGTAACGAGAAAAAAAATTAAAAAAAAAAAAATTCGATTTTTGACCGCCGAATGGCGTCTTTTTTTTTTTTTGAAAATTACAAAAAACTTTTTTTGTGAAAATAAGCATCAATCATTAATTTGTTTAATAATATTACAATACAATACAAATATTGTAATTTTATCAAAGAAATTGTATACAAGCGCTTGAAATTGTACTAATAACGTTTTTCAGCTCTTTTAGCTCAAAAATATAACTTATGTATTATTTTGAGCTCTCCGAGCTCAAAGAGTTACCTGTTCTATGCTAAGCTCTTCGAGCTCAAAAGTCTAAAAGAAGTTTAATAGAACATCATTATTCAAATTTTCAAACTACAATTACTTTTAAATGAATATAAACCGATTTTTACGTGGTTGGCAGCATTTGACGCTGTATTCAAAGTCCAATGATTTTCCTTTAAACACAAATTGGTCAGACCTAAAATTTTGGAGAAATTTGAAAACCCCATGTTTTCCGAATCTTTTCTGCAGCGATAACTCACGAATGAGTCAATTGACATTGACCGAACTGGCAGCGATCAACGTAGTTTTTTGAGGTTAAGAGCTAATTAGTTTTTAGAATCGATCGGTCAAGCTATTCAAAATAGATTAAAAAAAATGAATTTTTCGAAATTTAATTATTGAGGTTCCTCAAAATTTATCAACTTGAATTTTTTGAAATAGTATTAGACATTTTAGGGCAATGGTACTCTTTGGAACACCGCTTATTTCGATTGAATCGAATAAGCGTTTCAAAAGTTATGAGAGTTTTACACACACACATACAGCCGTAAGGACACCACCGTAAGAATAGTTAGGGAAGAGTTCTAGAACCTCAAAACATCAACACCTGATGAAAACTCGATTTCTGCAAAAAGCGGTAAAACTAATAACTTCCCGAATTTCTAAAAATTTTCAATTTTTCTTAGCAAGAAATTAAAAATAAATCTATTGTCACGAATCATAAATATCAAGCTTAAGAGCACAAATATAAACATAATAATTTTTGTATATTCAATAACTGATCGACAGTAAATCTATCCATTCTGCCGAGAAATTGCGAGATTGGATATATATAAAAATTTTTAGAAGATGAAAGACTTTCTGAAATTTTGTCTTCCATATTCTCGAAAATTACTATTGTCTAACCAAAATATTCTAGACTGCTCTTTTCAAAGAGTGATATCTTTCGATCGGAAAATTGATATACTATTGTCTTTTCATCAAGTTTATTATCAAATGTCTCATCTGATAATAATAAATTTATATTCTTTCCACTTTATAATTGTATGCAATGATCTGTAATATAGCTATCGCAGATCTCTAGTCTATTCTATGGACACACCTGTCTGATTGATACATCCGGCTAGCATGCGATCATTTCCGGTCAAAGGGGATGTTTGAATTATTGCAGGCTCACCCTCTATTATGATACAATATAATAGGGTGACAAGAGCAAGACCCTTCAGAAGGCTTTAGAAACTCTCGTAAATTAAATACGCTATGTACATATTTTTCTTACATCGAAAAAAGTAAACAGTAAAATTTACTGAGATTCGGTTTACTCTCTAAAGTTTCAAATAGTACAGCGGTGTGGCATAAATTTGAATATTACAAAACGTTAAAAATATGAAAGCCATGATTCATAACTTAACATCGAAAAAAGTAATAGTAGCTTACACCATACACAGTAAGAAATTTTTCGTAAAAATTAACACAAAAAAGTATGTTAACGACATTTATTACTCAATCTTAGTTTTATTTCTACTCAATCTGTGTGCATTGACAAAAAGAGTTGCAAATAATGCGTTAAATTTCGTAATGGATCATTCAGTAATTACTTCATAATTTTTAATTTTTAGTGATATTACTCTCGCTTTATTAGTAGATTTCATAAAAATCTAACCATTGCAGTCATCTTCATGGCGCAACTTTTAAAAAATTCAGCTATTTTCTGACTCAGCTTGACAACCTAAGTCATATGGAAGATAGAGGCATTGGAAGGTAGAGGATTGGAAGTATCAATTAAATAAATTAACTAACCTGAAAAGAGTACTGTGGACGTAAATCTCAAAAATAAATTAAAAAATTTATATCGTCTTTAAAATTGTTAAAAGGTAATATTAAAAAATTATTGGATGATGGGTAAAGTTTGTGCAGTAAAAAATTGCGATAGTGGTCGCAAAAAGTCAAGTTCAAAGAAAAATGTCCATTGTTATCGTTTTTCCAAGCCACGGTACGTCAAAAAATTCATCTATTTATTAGAAGTATTTACACTAAAAAAAACCATAAACAATTATCTTTATTTTCCCTACCCAGGTAAAAAAATTTATATGTAATTATATATTACTTACATATAATTATATATAATTGCATATAATGATATATGATTATATATAATAATATATGATTAGGTGCAGCATTTTTTAATAATCATATATAATTATATACAATTACATATAATTATATATAAATGCATATAATTATATATGATTATATATAATAGTATATAATTAGATGTAACATTTTTCCAATAATTATATATAATGATATATAATTCCACATAATTATATATAATTAGATATAATCATATCTAATTTTATATAATTCTATAGAATTGTACAAAAGTTACAAACATTATTATATACAGTTATATGAAATTATATATGATTATATAAAATTATATATAATGATATGTAAACTGATAGAATGATTTATTAACTATTAGAAATTTAATTTGTTTGAAGACAATTTTTTAATTTATTAAATTTTAACAAATGTTTTTTAACATTCGATAAATATTTATTTGGGAGGAAAGTACAATTATTAATAGTTAATCAGTATTTATTAATAGTTAACAAATATTTGTTAACTGTTAACAATTATTTATTAACATTCAATGAATCGTATTTAATAAATAATTTATTAACTGTTAATAAATATTAATTAAATCCTATGATGTTGAAAAATCATTTATTAATAGTTAATGAAGCTTATTAAATATAAACAAATCCTTCTATCAGTGCAACTATACGGAAATCATATATAATTATATATGAATCATGTACAATTGTATTTAATTTTTTTATCTCAGAGTCTGCTACTCCAATCATTAATAATCTATTGATCTATAGTATTTTTGGAGATGAAATAATAAGAACTGCATTAATTTAGTTAACTTATAAAAATTGATTATGTTTACGATTTGCATTAGTTGTAGTTACTTCAAACTCTGCTCTACTAGTGAGTTTCAAGTAGGTAAACAGGTAGCGCGTCAGTCTTTAAAGCGTCAGGTCCCCGGTTCAATCCCCGCGCTCGCCGGATTGTTTTTTATTTTTCTAGAAATAATTATATATGATTCTATATCATTATATCTAATTATATCTTATTCTATATAATTATATATAATTATATAGGGCCATTTTTCAAATATAATTATGTATAATTATATATAATCTTTTTTACCCGGGTATACGTAAATCATTTTTATACAACAGTTATTGTTTAGGTCATTAATTTATCGAATTTCTAAAATTCTGTATTATTTGTTAAATAGGAATCATCACGGCGATTGGAAAATGGACTAAATATTTGGGTATAACTTTGAAAAATTCAGACTACATTTGTATGCTGCATTTTAAAGATGAAGACGTAAAAGTTATGATAATATTATAATTGATGGCAAAAGTAATATTCTGCCATTGGAAAAAAAAAAATAATCAGAAGGAGCTTTGTCAACAGTTTCCCTCGCGGTTTTGAATCACGGTGGAGCCCCGGTGGAAGTAGAACTACCAAATAACTACAGTAGGTCCTTCGTGGATCCACAGTGGTTTTGTTCCATTTAGTCACCGTGAACGCTTCGTGGTTCCACGATGCTTCCACGGTGCGACCCTGAGAGGTGCTATCGTATATCTACGGTGTTTAGGTTTTTGGTTGCAACCGTGGTTCCATCGAAAAAACACGAAGTATCGACTACTTTCCAAGGGTGATGAGGTTGGTAGGAGCACCGGAGAACCACGGTGCACCCTCAGAGTTGCCATGGTGTATTTACGATGTTTAGATTTTCAGCTATTACGGTGGTTTCACCAAAAAAGCACGAAGTACTCACTCCGATTATTAAATTCGAATATATTTTTCCGTTTTATATATATCATTGATTAACATATTTTCAAATTATTTACAAAATCAATACGGCTTACTTTTTTTACAAATAGTAAAAGATGGTATGTAAAAAAAACTTGAATTATATCCATAACATCTTTAAACAAAAATATCTAGGAATATCTAGAAATATGTTATAACCGTCGTTTTATTAATTTTTGACATCAAACTCTGTCAGATGCCTAACGAGTACATCATTAAATTGATATGAGGTTGAAGACTGATTAATGCTTGGAAAACAAACGTTTTCCGCATTTACGAAAAAAAGCTTTTTGCGACTATATTTTTGGATGAATACCACCCTTAATTTATAATTTCATAACACCAATGTAAAATAAAAAGTATTGAAGTCGGGTAATGACTGGATTATGATCCCCAGTCGAAATTCGAGTTCCGTTTTAACCGTAATTTTTTCTCATTCCAATTTTACGGTCAAAACAGCCTTGGCGCTGTATTGATAGCTCATTTAAACTGAGGCCCGGTTTCACCGTAACTAGTGGAGTTTTGTCCCATCCGACCACGATTACGGTCAAACCAAGCTTAAAATAATAATAATATAAAACATAATAATAATAATAAATAATAAGTTAAATTTTTTAATTCTTGGCGGTCCGGGTTTATATCCAACTGAAATCCCATTTATTTATTTATTTTTTTTTGTTTTAATCGCTGCAATAATAATTGTTATTATTAATAATAATTATTATTGTTATAAAAAATAAGTTGTAGTAACTAATAATAATTGTGATTAACATAAAAATTTGTAATTAACAATTATTACAATTACTACTCTAAAAATCGTTTATGAGCACAAAAAAATATATAAATTAATTTTTAAACAAAAAAACAAAAATGAATGATTTCCCAATTTGGAAAAAAAGAGTATTTCTTCACGAACAGGGATTATTTACTGTCCAGCTTGTACAGATAAGGAGTAAGGAGATAGGAGGAAAGAATTACTTATGTTAAATTAACCTAATACGCTTCGTAAATAAAGAAATAAATAAAAATCGCACTACCCTAACCGAGAACCGAACTCGGAACCTATCGTTCGCCAGACTTACGCGCTACCCGCATCGCTACACGGCCGACTGAAAAAAGCTGAATCTCAGTAGTCACATAAACTTTTTAAATGACGCGTCTTCAAATGACTAAGTTCTAAGTGGAATCTGATAAAAAGAACTTTACGAAGAAATTAAATGAATAATAATAATAATTATATCTACAGACATTCAAAATAAAAATTTAGTTTCCTATTCTCAAATATTTATCTTATTAATATTTATCTTATACTTCTATTATCAATTGTAAAATTCGGTAATTGTTTATTTTCACGGCGTGTGAAATCAACATAATCAGATTATTTTCTACTTAATAGATATTGTTTTTACAATAAATCTAAAATAGAAAAATTTTTCAAAATTTTTTTCAAAAATGTTAATTTTGGGATAAGAAAAATTATGAAACATGTCAATTTTTTAACTAAAAACAAATTGTGAAAAATTTCAAATTTTGGGTTAAAAAAAAGTTTTAGCTAAATATTCAAAAATTAATATTTTTAAAAAATTTTTTTTTCTACTTGTAAAATAATTTTTTTTTTTATAAGAGTAAATCTAAAATAGAAAAATTTTTTGACAAATTATAATTTTTGTTGCAAATCCAGTCCCAGGTTGCCTTCAGTACAAAGTACGCTAGTCGAGGTCTGCCAAGTTCCACTCTTAATAGTGCACCGGCCGTGGTCTTTGGCAGGCCGAAAACTCGTTTAAAAAACTCACATTGAATCTTTTCTATGAATTCAAGGTTCGCTAATGCCCTTATAGGTGAAGCATATAGAAGAGTAGCTTGAACAATGCTGTCAAAGAGTTTCATAATGCACGGTACAGAGTCGGTTTTGGTTGAGAAGATGATTCCGATGACTGAGCTGAGAGCTGCGCGAGCTTTGTTGACGGCGTTGATTGCAGCGGGTGACTGAATCCACTGGCCGAGTCAGTTAGACCTAGGTACTCATAATTTTCGGTGATCTCAATTTTTTGGTCGCCAAAGCGGAAGTTCAAGTCTCTTGGTAGACGGCCAGCGAGGCGGCAGTAGATTATTCTGGTTTTGTCAACATTAACTACTAGCTTGTTTGATTGACAGTATTGTGTGAGCAGATTTAACTTCTTCTGAAGATCAGATTTGGAGTGAGCGAGTAACGTGAGATCGTCAGCGTACAGCAGGGTCAGTATGTCACTGTTACTCTCAATATTGATACCTATGCTTCCGTTGTCCCTGAAGAAGTCCTCGAGGTCGGCAATATATAGGATGAAAAATAGCGGGCTCAATATTTCGCCCTGCAGGACACCCTCTGCGACGTTAAAGTCCTTTGTTGTTCTGACATTGCTTTGAATTTTAAGGGTTGCAGAGCTGTACATTTTGCGGAGCAGTCTGACCAGCTTTGCCTGACACCTAGTTTGTGTAGCTTTAACCAGAGGAGCTTGTGGTTGACAGAGTCAAAGACTCTCCTGAAATCCACAAAGAGGATGTATAGTTTGGCCGAAGTTTGACGCACTCGGAAGTTTATTGCCGAGAGTAAGTTGAACAAATTGTCTGTGCAGCCTTTTTTAGCTTGAAAGCTAGCTTGCGACTCAGGGATGGCCCCAGTGACTCGTGCCCATTTTTCCAGTCGTTTGTTAAGCATGTATGTGAAGACCTTGGTGATATGGTTGAGGAGTGCGATACCTCTGTAATTTGAGGGATCACCACGATCACCTTTTTTGTGAAGCATCGTTATCAGAGTAGAGAACCAGTTGCTGGGTATAGTTTCGGTGTCTAATACTTTATTAAATAGACAGAGCGTATAATATTTCCAGTTAGATGGCAGTGATTTGTAGAACTCGGCTTTGACCTTGTCGGGACCAGCAGCTTTGTTTGGTTTAGAGTGTTTTAATGTTGAATTCAGTTTCTCAATAGTAAAATTTAGGTCCAGTGAGGGGTCTAGTACCCCATAGAATAATGTATCGTCCGGTTCCTTCGGCGGGATTATCAGTTCGTAGAATGAGTTCCAGTTTTCTATGTCAATAGGAGTGGCATTGGATTTATGCTTCTTTCTATGCTTCTTGATAGTAGCCCAGAAGTCAGCAGCGTTTTTTATATTAGCCAAGGATTCCAGAGTTTTCTTGTGCGACTGACGCTTTTTGTTTTTGACAAGCACTTTGAAATTCTTTTTGGCGTTAATGTAAGCTGACTTTTCTGGGTCCTTGAAGTTTGCTTATTTAAATCGTGTGAATAGATTTTTTAGCTCCTGTTTTTTACATTTGCATTCATCATCAAACCATTCCTGAGATTCTCTGTAGTAACTCGGGATGGGAGATTTCTTAACCATACATGCATATTGAGCACTTTCGATGACGGCATTATATAAATTTTCGCTGAGGTCGTCTATCGGGGTGTTATTGAAATCCACAACAATCTTGGCTGATTGTAGCATTTGTAGTTTGAACTCCGAGCGACTTGCCGGCAACCAGGGATAGGTAGTTTTGACAACTTTGCTTGTTGATGTGCTGTGTTCGGCTGAGGCAGCGCAGTGTGGGTTCAGAATCGTCAGCAGTAGAGGGAAGTGATCGGAGGGGTTTTCGACATGTAAAACCTCCATGTCATTGATCATAGGCAGGCTTTGTATGTTGGCCCAATCAAAGTCAATAGTACTGAGTCCGTTGCCATAGTAGGTGAATTTGCCAGGTGAATCGCTGGGCGTCCTTCCATTCAGGAGAATGAAAGAGTTATCAAGCATGAAGTTAGTTAGTAAGCGGCCCTTTGTGTCTATTTTCTGATCGTTGGAGATTCTCTGCTCAGTCAAGTTGGTCCCGAGGATGATCTCCTTAGAGATTTGGCCCAGAGGACCAACGTGAGCATTGAAGTCGCACGTAAGAAAGCAGGCGTAATGCTCATGTGATTGTGTGATCTCATCAATCGCGAGTTGTAATAATTCCAGGGAGGATGCTATGTTGCGTTGAGGGCGTAAGTAGACATTCCCAATGATGATGCTGGTAGGACCTAAAGTGGCCTTTGCTATGAGCCAGCTATCTGACGAATCTAGGATGGTGATGTTTAAAGATTTTTTGGCAATAATAGCGATGCCTCCGCTGGCATGTCCTGAACTTTTTTCCTTAGTAACTGGAGCTATATGGAGTGTATAGTCTTGGAGACTTGCTGGAAGAGTGAAGTCTGTTGTTGCCCAGGTCTCGCATAGACAGATTATGTCAGGATGCGGAAAGAATGTGTGCCTGAACAGATTCTGCATGCCTCTTGCATTCCACGATAAGATTAGCAGTTTTTTGAAATTGTTGGTGGTGAAGGGGTGGGAGTGAAGTTGTTTTGGCTGTTTAGAGAGCGGTTTTTCAATAGTTTGAGCTGATCGTCCCAAAAGTCCCAGACGAATATTTCATTGCCTACTACCAGTTTGGTACCCTTTATTTTCGGGTTCTTGCCATCTTTTCTCATGTCAGCTGCGAGTTCTTTAATCTTCTTTAGGCCATAAATTTCTCTATTAGTGTATTCGTTGTTTAGCGACAGGGTCGAACCTTTTAGAACCGTGCGCTTGGCAGACATTATTGTATCTTTGGCTTTTTCATTGCTAATTTTGATTTTTAAGACTTTACTGTCTTGACGCAGTGGGACAACATCAGTGACTGCATTAGTTAAGCTGAATTTATCTTCTATGAATGTATTTATCTGGTGTATGAGGTTTGGTCTACGCCAGTTGTGATTCTTGGCTATAATATTAAGACGTTTTGTGGCTTTTTCTTGTTGGCTAACCAAGTCCTCCAGCTTTTGGAGTCTGGCCTTGTTGGCTTCAGCTTCCATGGAAGGATTTATGGTGGACAGCGTGATGTTCCCAGACTTGAGTGCTTCAATCTCCTTTTCTAGTTTGTCTTGTCTTTTCGAGATGTTGTCAATCTGACCCAATATTGTTTTTCACTCTTTAGGAAGTCATCTCTGATGGCTTGGATGGCATTTTGGTTTTCATGCTGACAGTTTTTGATCTGTTCTTTGAGAGTTTCGGTATTGTTGTTAGCCTGTGTCTGTAACTGCACTATTTGTTCTGTTAACCTTCCTAGAAGAGCTGAGATGGAGTGATCTTCGCCAGTGTTGCTCGGGTCTGTCATCATCGCGTTAGGATCTGACACGAGAGGGGCGGAGTTGGAGGATTGATTGAACGATTTTTTGGCTGCTTGGGTTGTTTCCTCTTGATCGGATGGTGAGTCTTCGGGGTCTCTGTCACCAAATGTCCTTTTCCTATTAAAGTAATCCTTAATGTCGCCAATCGATGCAGCTTTTTCTCGGGTAAAAGTGAGCGCTTTGATGGAGGCCCCAGGTTTCTTGGTGCTGGCGGGTGAGTTGGAGGGCTTGTGTTCAACACCGTCCGGGTTTAAGCTGTTGTTTACCATAATTATAGGCTAAGGACTAAACCCTGTCCGCATTTGGACAAGCCCGAGTCTAACATTTACTTATCTGGATTATTTTGAGTCTGAGTCACGGTCACACTATTTTGCTGGTTATAATTTAATGGCATGTAGTTAGTATTTATCAGATGCTGTTTATATACACTGATTGTAGACCTAACCTTAAATAGTTGGCCACTCGGTCTTTATTATAAAAATTCTGAAAAATTTAACGCGAAATTTTGCACTTTTTAGTTTAATACACTTGTTGCTACGTTACAATTCAATAAAAAGTAGTTCGACACTGGTAGGAGTTTTATTTGTTTTTAAAATTATTGTTCTTTTCACAGCATAAATAAACACGTGTTTACAAAAGCAGCGCTACAGTGGCTCCCCTATCTTCTTTATTTCAATACACTATTTCAATTTCAATTATCTACTTTTTTCAATACACTTTTTCAATTTCAATTATCGTCATTATTTCAATTCACTTTTTCGCTATCAATTATATTCTTTTTTCAATTCACTTTTTTTTTTATTTCAATTATCTTCTTTTATTCCAGTTTACTTTTTCTATTTCAATTCACTTTTCTCTTTCACTTTTATTTTCTTCAGTAATCCTTCCTTTTATACCTGGGTATTTCTTAGAGTTCTCAGATTTTCCGATTTCTAGGTACTCACCACTAAATTTTCCTTACAATTCACTTCACTCAATTCACTTAGCTGGGCGATAAACAAGTTGAGCGCCAATTTTTCTGTTACGTGTGAGCCTACACCTGGTCATTTACCTGTCACATAAACAGACCTCCGGACTAGCTCAGC
>CAJNRD030001123.1:11421126-11431833 GCA_905319865.3 Cotesia congregata
GGACAGACTAAAACGACTGACTGACTACAAGTGGTCGCTTATTCTGGAGGTTGCAGGTTTGTGCCACCTCGGTCGCAGATGCCGTCGGACACCTGTATTATACGCTGAAATATTATTCCGCGAATGAACTAAGATTATTCCGCCTTCGGGAACTAGGTGGTTATTGTCAAGTTCCTTAGTCAGCGGAAAAAGGTATTAAAGCGCCGAAAGCAGTTCCCTGTATTAAAGTACTTGTTCGCTCGGTTCCCATGAGAAAGCGTCTCATCAGCACCACGTGCAAGTAGCGACTCTCGGTAACCAGAGTCAGTCTAGAAGGACAACGGAAATTCGATGTCTAATTCAGGTGGGCAAAATGGCCCATCGATTTATAGAAATATATATGATTTATCATAATATTGACGGGAGGGTAGGCCCACCCGTCACAAAAACATTATTTAAATTTATCCTTTTTTTTTTATTGTAAAAAAATTTTTTTTTCCAAAATAATTTTTTCTTCTTCTACTCCAAAACTACGTGAGGACCAATACTCCTTCTTTCTCCTCGACCCCAACTATTCCGTCCAAGGCCTCACCAAACAACAGGAAAAGACTTGGTCAGTGAAATAAGACGCTCTAGAACAAAAAAAAAAATATACATATTTATGTAAATATATATAAAAATATATATAAAAATATTTTTAAACAACATATAAAAATTCTCAACTCACTTTTTAAAAATAGCAAACGAAACCCTTGTTGAAAATAAATTCAACAAGCGCTTCCCGTAACCTTTCCAAATCGGAAAGGTTGGGAGCAATATGTTCCTCCTCACTATTGGGATCCTTCAACATTAAGAGGTAAAAGAAAGCGGCAGCCGCCGACACCTCAGGACAGCAGGCCCAAAAAGCGCTATCCACTCACTGACCAGGTCCAGAGCATCCTCAGGGGTTAACGGACCCATCAAAAGACGCAAAATTTTCACTCCTCGCCGCAAATCCTATAAAAACAAAACATAACAACACTTAAAACCCTTACAACCTATCCTTTCTTAAATAAAACCACTTACCCGCTCGCCAAACACACCAGTAGCATACTGGAACCAAGTTCCAAAATTCTCGTAGCACCTCTCAGTGGGATACATTTTAGAAGATTTTTTTTTTTGTACTACTCACGTACACTGTCTGAAGAATACTGACCCGAGTCAAAATATAAATTCCAATTTGAGCCTCAAAATCCTCAGTGAGGTTTTTGAGGGCAAATTTGAAATTTCAAGATGATTTCAATATGGAAAGTAGTCACGATTTGAACCTCAAAATCCTACTTACGGACGGTTTTACAACTTTGAGGGTAAAAATAGAACTTCAGAATTCACGTTTGAACCTCAAAACCCTCACAATATTATTCAATAATTTTACTATTATAAATTTTAAATGAATGTGGCACTATTGTTTTTTAAATCCTCCCTGCATTTTTTAAATAAACAAATGGTTTTATCTGATAAAATAAATTCAAAGTGATCGAGGTGTAAAATTTTTTGGCAGCGTTACAAGTTGTCATATAACATTTTAGTAATTAATTCCATCAAAACAAATTAGCCAAATTGAAACCAAAAAAATTTTTTTTTTTTTGGGATTGTTGTTTCAATTTGGGTGTTCAGATTATCGTTTCATATACTTAACACGTTTACCTTTCTTGTTTCCCTATGTATCGAAATTATATTGATCTAAAATCGTACGACGCTCGGACTCGAACACGGAACCCTACGCTCTCTAATCCTAAACCTAACCGACTACTCTATTCGCTCCGAGGGCAACAGGGCTAGCGCTCGAGGTGGCAATTTTTATAACTTCGCTCCTAGGAAATCCCATGTTATTTCCCATAAGACGCGACATTTGCGATAAAAATCGGAACTTCACTCCCACTCACGGATATACACAGACGCGTAATACACTCACATTTTCTGTGAGCGTATTAGTTGCCCTCGGAGCGAATACTACGCATGCAGTTGTTCTGACGATAACTGTACATACTTTAAACATATTGGAATTCTCATTTGATCCTCATATTCCTCAATGAGGATTTTGAGGCTTTCGTTCGGATTTGAAACCTACTATATGCGGGAAAGAAATAATGCTGTTTTCCAACCATGCATTTTTTATCTCGAGGAGTCTTTTCAAACTATTTGTTTTATTATCGTTAATAATAAATTTTTTTAGAGATAAGTATCATTTATTACTGTTTTTACTATCAGTAAACAAACAATAGCTTCACTTAAATTAACTAAAAATTATGTCAATTAAGTTTACAAATTTTTGTGACAAGAAGATAGATAAAGAAAATATTAATTACATTACTATTCCTTATACACTTTTACTCATGACTATTTTTGAATATTGTACTCATTTTTTAATAATGTTTAAAAATTTATATGGTCACCATAAATGAAACCTTTTTTCAAACAAATTAATAGTTTTTGTTTAGTTTTAGTTTAGTTTTTATGGAAGTATTACGTAAAGTTTATGAGTTATAATCAAGTATACTAGAAAATTTTATTCTTTTCTCCTACAGTGCAATGTATAACTCAAAAAATTCTAACTTTAAAATTAAATATTTCCAAAACTGTATGATGTAACAATCTCATTTTTTCATTTTTATAAATCGATACAGAATTATTATTATATATACTCTGAAAAAATGCAAAAAAAATCTATTTTTGTTCTGACTGTCATAACCCTTTTATGTAAAGTCATTTTTTTATAAGGTCATTTAATTATTCTCATTTCTATCTTCTTTTAAGAGTATGAAACTTTTAAAACTCTATTCGACTTCAAGACATGATGGACTCTCATAATACTGATATGTAACTGAATCCCAAAATTTTTAAATTAACGCTAATTATTAAAAACTTAATTGTGATTGAGAAAAAAAAAACAGATTGAAAAATTTAAAATCTGAATAAGCATTTGCATTGATGAATCATTACATGGATTTGGTTTCAAAAAACGTTTCAAATTTTTTACAGCATTTAAAAAAATTAATTAAATTACCTGATGTACTATGTAAGTTGCTTCAAAAAATCATTTAATTATTGAGTATCTACGGTTGTATCAGCACGTTAATGAACCTAATTCAATTTTTCGAACTTGAAGGATTATTTTGTCCATTGGTCACTGAGAATTGATTATTCGTTACGTAATAAAATAATAAATATGTATTTAGATTTTTATTGATATTATTTATTATCTATTAGTTTATTAGTAATGATTTATGTACAATTGCATTCCTTAAACGTGAGCGTAGGTGTTCTTTAATTCTCGCCTAAAAATCAAGATTCCGTGTTTCGTCACATTAATTTGTACCTAACAGACATAATATGCCAACAAATGCTACAAAAACTATACTGTCAGATAAAAAAATTATCACTGATCTTTTAGAAAATTTTTTTTGATTTTTTAATAACTCTTTTACATAAAGTTGAGACATATTTCTCATGTTATATGTTAATTTGTAAATGTAACTTAAATTTTTTTGATAAAGCAAAAATTTTCTCAAAAATAAGTCCAAAATACAACTTTTCACTGAATGAGACTTTTGAGGTTGTAGTAAAGACTCTAAATCAACGGGTGGTTCACATTAAGACATCAAAATCTTCAATGAGGATTTTGAGTATTAAAGTAGAGTTACTTTCTGTGCGGCAAATAAAACATCAAAGGATTTGAGGCTTTTGAGGTTAAAACTAGAATTTGTTTTTTGACTCGGGGGCACTCCCTATATAACACTGACACTTAATAATTCGCCACGACTTAAAATAACAAAAACTCTTGCTCAGCAAAAATTACAAAAGAACGCGAATAAAATTCAAACTTACACGCCAGATGACTAACTTAAATTGTGCCGCGAAAGACAAAAACACCATCTATGTCAGATAACAAACTAAAAACAATACTACTACTGATAAATTAGAAATTCTGCGAAACAAAGCGCAAAAATTCAAAAGGAAGACTTCAAGTCAATACACATTTTATATGAGAACCATAATGTAACTAGAGATATATAATCATATAATTGTAAACATATTATAATATAAAATTTATCATATACTATAAAACTTATATATTTACACATGTAAAGGGCGGAAACGCACTTAATAACGAAAATTAGAATAAAATTAAAAAATGTTAAACAGTTTGAAATGAAAGTAAGGTGATGACTCTTCACCGAAGGCGAGACACCCGTAATTTCAAAAGAAGAGATGCTGAGGCACCCCTTCTTTGAGGGGGGATGCTGTTATATCCGGCATTGCCTCATATAACAAACAGGGTCTCTCCCCTTCGATGAAATGTGCAACGCCTGTACTTTATAAAGTTCAGCAACCACTCGGACAATCACCTCGATTACGAAACGAACACACCGTCCACGTTCTGTTAAATTTGCAATTTTAGACCAATAACAAAATTCAACTCCCTTCCGAAAATCACGATCCGGGTGTATAAAAACACTGAACACCACGGATCAAATGTTCACTCTTTTATTCAAGAATACGAAGGAAGGTATCTTCGTAGAACCCGTGTGGGTTCTTATACCGCGTTACGTATAAGGCAGTATACAGCACTCGGTCGCGTATACAAAAATCTAAATTCATCTCAACTTTTAATTTCATCTTATACGAACCACGAGTTATTTGGTGTGACTTTCGTCTGCCTCCTTTCAAACAGGCCGTTTCCTGGGCTTTAAAAGCTATACACGCAAGTCAAATGAAACCCAAATCTCACCAAACAAAAGCACCGTCAACTCGCCGAGCAAGGAAAAACCCTGCCCTCCAGCTTTTACGCTATCACTGGACAGATGTGAATTGAGTTGAATTTAATGTCAATCTGTCCTCGTAATCAGTTAACTGTTTCAACCCCATTCAACGACTACGTTGGCCTGATCGGTAATATAATGACAACCCGACCAGTTACCAGCGGGGCCCATGCGGGGAGGTATAGCCGTAAGACCTGTATGAGCCATTCCCCCTTTCAAAAGTCTTGTTCGTGTTTCTGTCTAATCTAGTCCCCGAATCTTTGAGCTTACCTGCGTTGGCAAAAAATTGACAACGACTCAAGGCCTCGCTCTTGGGTTCTGTTTTTGCAGAGGTAGCTAGGTTGGTTTCAGTAATATGCCTAGGTGGCACGCGACCTACTCACGACAGGTCACACGAGGAGGGTGCTACTTGCTTAACTGTGGTGATCTCCAAAAGTTTCTAACGGGTTGCTTACGGAATGCGCGAAAAATTCAGAGATCTCTTTTTTTACGCGGCTCGCTATTACCATAAGAGCTACAGTCACTCCTGCCGTTCACGTACCACGAGTTATTTGGTGAGACTTTCGTCTGCCTTCTTTTGAATTTGGAAATTGGTCGAGTTATTTGGTGAGACTTTCGTCTGCCTCGTTTCGAACAGGCCGTTTCCTGGGCTTAAAAAAGCTATGCACGCACGTAAAATAAAACCCAGATCTCACCAAACAAAAGCACCGTCAACTCACCGAGCAAGGAAAAACCCTGCCCTCCAGCTTTAACGCTATCACTAGACAGAATGTGAATGAAGTTGTATTTAATTTAATGTCAATCTGTCCTCGTAATTGTTCACTGTATCAAACCTCCCCTATACAACTCTATTCAACGACTACGTTGGCCTGGCCGGTAATATAATGACAATCCGACCAGTTACCCAGCGGGGCCCATGCGGGGAGGTGTAGCTGTAAGGCCTGTTGAGCTATAATATTTAGTTATCCCTGTATGTGTCTCGTTCGTTTGTTACTTGTCTACCGTCATCCCCATAATCTTTGAGCATACCTGCGTTGCCAAATGCTTTGACATCATTCTAAATTAAGATCCTGAACTTCTTCCACTACACCGATCTTCATCACGAGACAAGGAAGAGAACTCACCACAGGATTTACCGATCGACCAATCTCTGGGAAAACTCAGCTCGATATTATCTCCGACACGGCCAACCTGACGATTACACGTCCTCGGGTGCATCTCTAAATATTTTACTACAAGCCATGTCATATTTTTTTGAAGAAATAACTTTTCCTTGTTCAGAGGCTAATTCAAGTGACAAAAACTTTCGACTATTAAATCTAATAAAATTAGTTTTCTTGAGGATGTCTTTTCAAAATTTCTATGATTGTCTATTCCAGCGATAACACGCAAGCTATATTCACCACCACCCCAGGTATAGACCCTTAGCACTCACAATGGTCTGCAACTGTATACTTCATACAGCAAAACTGTGCACCCACATAGTAATCCAACTATGTCCACCTCAAGGCCCCGCCACATTGTCAAACACATATGACACATGTAGTGCAGCTTACAACATCTCTGGCCCCCGCCACCTCACCAGCTGGCCCTCGCGCCTTGACAATCTTGACAAACAAAATTGATTCAAACTACCCTGAGTTTGCAGTTGCGACTACAGACTGGCGCAAGTAGTGCGGCCAACAGATTTCTTTGGTCCCCGCCACTTCAACAACTGGCCCGTCGCACTCTAGCCAAATCACTCTAGATTTGCTTGTACGACCTACAGCTTGGAGCAAGCGGTGCGACCTCCAGAAAAATCTTTTCTTATTGCCACCGCATCATCTACTGCCCATCATACTCTGGCCAAACCAACCTTGATTTGCCATTATGACCTACAGCCTGATGCAAGTGGTGCAACTTTCAACAACTACCATTAGTGCCTAGTCTTCCCCCGGTGGTTTCTGACTCTGTCTTAGTGTCCTTCTGAAAAACTTCATGCTCATCGCCTTCATTATCAATAATTTATCATCTAATAAACCCAATTCAATAGGAATATGGAATTCCGGCATTTTTCTCAAGTTTTCATAACAATATTTATATGTTCTACTACCTGTTAAAGAATTTAAAGCATAACGATTACCGTCGAGAATTTCGATCACCACAAATGGACCTCTGAACTTCGGATCAAGCTTTGTTTGGTTTTTTTTTCTTCATTTTTAATTGATAGAATATCTTTTACTTCAAATTGAACTATCTTTGCTTTATTCTGATCAAATCTAAACTTATCATATTTTGCATTAACTTCTGTGTTATCAATCGCTTCTTATCGTACGTCAGAGATATCAATTTCTTTATCGCCTTGATCAACTATCATATCAAAAGGTCTAGCTACTGTACCAATTAGCAATTCTAACGGACTAAGTTTAGTAACTCGATCAGTAGTGCAATTAATTTCTAAATGAATTTCGTTTACAACTGCTTGCCAAGAGTTTCCACTCGTTTCGGCTGCAGTAAACATACTTTTTAGGGTACTCATTAAGCATTCTACCTGGCCATTAGCCTGACTTGAACCCATAGCTATAAGATGTAATTTTGAATTTTGTGAGGTACAATACTCTTGAAATTCTTTACTTGTGAAACATCTACCTTAATCTGCAATTATACGGGCCGGTGGGCCAAACAATGATATAGCATCTTTCAGAGCCTTAATAGTATTGAAACTATCTATTTTTTGAATATGACATAATAAAAGAAATTTGGTAAATGCACCTATCAAAATAATAACGTATTCTTTTAAATCGTTTTTACCCGTTAATTTACCTGTAATATCCGTGTGTGCTGCATGCCAAGGGATGCTGGTCTTAGGAATAGGATGAAGCTCTGCATGTACTTTGCCTTGAGCTTGACTTGGAAACTTTACAGGTATAACAGTTATCAATGAATTTACGAACATACTTCATAATTCCTTCTAACTAATAATACTCGCAAACCTTGTCGAGTGTTTTCACCTATCCTAAGTGCATAATTGACTCGTGCACATGATTTATTACCGACCACCTAAAAACACGTGGAACAATAGGTAAACATAATGTTTTACCTCGCCTTTGGATTTTTCGGTGGAGTAACCCTGACCGTACTTCATAAGTTTTAGCAAGATCGGACGCAATCTCATCATTTTCTAAATCAATTACAATCTTACTAATTTCTGGGTCACGCCGTTGTTCACCAAGAAGCCAATCATCGGAAATATCCGTCAAATTTATACGTTTCTGTAAAATTTTATGCACGAGGCTATTCGCCCGTAACCGTGACGGTATAAGCGGTCATTTTACGGTAATAAACCGTACGGTATATACCGTACACGGTATAAATCGTACAGTGTCAACTGCAAACGGTATAAACCGCATACGGTATAAACCGTACACGGTACAAACCGTACATGGTACAAACCGTACACGGTATAAACCATACACGGTACAAACCGTACACGGTACGGTATATACGGTATAAACCTAACGGTAATGCGCGTTTTCATCCCCCGACAAAATATCCTACCGATAAAATACCCCCCGACAAAATACTTCCTGACAAAATATCCTACAGACAAAATATTTACTTCATGAAATTGATTAACGATCGAGATTTGAAAAATCGCGATTATCCGTGATTATTCGTGTGTGCAAGTCACACACGGTAGAAGTGAAACTTTCGAAAAGTCCCTGATTAAATATACTCATTGAAAAGTATTGAAAAAATAAACAGTCCCTTCATGTAAACTGTATATTTATAAATGCATGAAAAAAGAACTAGTATTATTGAAATCAATTCAAATCTTATCATTTCCAAACTTTTCAATGAGTATTTCCAATCAGGGGTAGGCTACGAGAGATTGAGATAGATATAGAGTATCAGGAGTATTAGGATAAATGTAAGGTTTATTATTTTTCACCGAGCCTAAAAATTATTTGATATTTTAATGGGCATTATTCAAGTTTACTAAGTTCTTCGCTGGACTGAGCTTAGATTAGTATACCTTGCATTGTTTTTTTATAGATATTCTTTAGAGAGAATGTAGTTACTTTTAGTTTTTGGTACATGATCTGCTAAGATCTCCTAAGAGCTTAGTAAACTTGAACGAGCCCAATGTAAAATATTATAATATACATTATTGAGCCTCTACACGGAAAAAAAATCCTATGAAAAATTACAATGGTAACATCGTAATCCAGAACTAGACTTTCAGTATGTTGATTTTCACGATGCTGCCGTCTACAATATACAATTTAAATTATTGAAAATTACGATGTTATTTAGTGAATTTTTTTTTCCATAAGAGCAAGTGAATAAGGACGCATACGATGTTTCCTTCGTAATTTTTCGTACAATTTTCTTTCCGTGCATATTTTCACATTAAACAAATGACACTAGAGGTTTTTAGTAACTGAAATAGGAAACAAATGCTCTAGTTTCAATTCGATTTATATATCTTTGGGGTAATAATTTACAAGTACACGGTAAAAAAAAAACTCTGAAATTCAGAAATATGGTTTCGTACCTTCTCCTTACATGCTCTTTTTTAAAAATTTTAAAATTTTGTCAATTTTTCAATTCTAAGATCATATTCCATCTATGAAAATGCTTCCAAGTAATTAACAATCGTGTTGAATAGATTTTTTTCTTTTATTCATAATTGTAATTTTCCCGATTTTTTTAGGTTATTGAGATTTTTTTTTAATCTTAAAACGTTAAAGGGACAAGATTTCAGATTCGAACGCAGTGAAACCAAGTACATTAAAATCACACTCAATCTGAATCCAAAAAATTTTTTTTTTATCTCGATAATTTCAATTTTGTATGATTTATAGCAATTTTTTTGGTTTTTTTTTTTTGCTATTTTTCAAATTTTGACGTCTCAGTGCGCTAATTCACGCTCAGATTTAGAATCAGTGAATTATAATACATAATAATCATATTTGATCTGTGTCTACAAAATTTTATTCATCGCTGTAACTGCAGTTTTTCACAATTTTTTGCCTTTTGTGGATTTTACTCAAAATTTTGAGGGTATACGAGCAAAATTGACATCAGATTCGGATTCAGCGCGTCAAAGTTCTGAGAGATAGGTAGGTCCGGTCAAAAGTACTGACAACTTTTTTTTTGTGTGCTGGTATTATCAATGTAAGATTGGTTAATGTAAACTTTTTTATCCTCTAATGAAATTAAAATAAAAAATTAGGAAAACCGTTGACCCTAAAGGCCATCTCTGCAACTTTCCGCTAATTTTGTTAATACACGGCCGTTTTTTTTAAGCTCAAAAATACAATCTGTGAGTTATTTTGAGCTCTCCGAGCTCAAATAGATACCTTTTCTGTGTTTTTGCGCTCTTTGAACTCAAAAGTCTGATGAAAGTTTCATAGAATTTCCGATTTTTACGCGGTTGGCGGCATTCTGCGAAGATTTTTAAGCCTCATAAAGAATTTCTAAGTGTCAATTGGTCAAACTAAAAATTTCGGAGTAAATCCGAAAAAACACTTTTTTGGTTTTCTTTTGTTCACGATATCTCTGGAACGAATCAACCGATTTTGACCAGATTAGCGGCGATCGACGTGGTTTTTCAAGGTTAAGAGCTGATTAGTTTTTGGAATCGATCGGTTGAGCCGTGTGAAAGTTATTCCAAAAAAACCACTTCTGAAAAAATTTTTTTTCCTGTTTTTTTAGATTTCTTCAAATTTCTCAAAATCTATCAATCTAAATCGGTTTAAACTTTCAGAAAATCTAAGTTTGGCGAAGCCCTTTCAAATAGCACCAACTGCAATGAAATCGGTTCAACCGTTCAAAAGTTATAAGAGGTTTACATACTCACACGCACACACATACACACACACACACACACACACACACACACACACACACACACACACACACACACACACACACACGCGCG
>CAJNRD030001123.1:11447586-11459563 GCA_905319865.3 Cotesia congregata
ATCTTTAAAAATGGCAATAGTTCACCAGATGCGAGGTAATTTCTTGATTATGTATCTAAAGATAGAGCATTTTCGAATGCAGCCTTAATTCTTATCATAATAAACACTATTGACTATTGGTGAGAATGATATGAAACCTTGAAAAGGCACAACTCTAGGTCAAGACCTTTCTAATGATACCAAACTCAACCATATAAACCCATTTTATCATATAAATGCACTGGCCACGAAATTTTTTTTATTCTCTTAATAATATAGATTATTCTTATTATGATAATTATTATTGCTATTTTAAGGGAGGGGTCTGGGTTTCAGCGTAAAAAAAACACTTTTTTTGTGATTTTTTATCTCAAATATCGATTGAGCAATTTTATTCAAACCTTCTATACATTATTGAGCATAGTTTTGACTATGTTCTATAAATTTTTCATGCAAAAATATTAAACCATTAGCCCGTGACAGAGCTTCCCCCAGGACGTCTTGAAAAAAAAACAATTTGCGGTGTTCACTGTAACTCGGCCGGAAATTATCTGAAAATGAAAAACGATAAAAATTTAGTCAAATTATAAACAAATCTTCCCCCCAACGTTCTCTAATTATTTTTTTTTAATTTAAAAATTTTTGGCAGCCATCTAAAGTGTGAACCGTTATTTTCGACTAAAATTTCCGCCATTTTGTGGGTGGGAAACACCCTTAATGTTAAAAAAAAAATTTTTACTAAACGTAGGGGGGAGGTATTTTATATGAAGAAAATGTGTACAAAATTTGAAATGAATCGGTCGAGTATTTTTCAAATGGCAGTGAACACGGACTTTGAAAAAGTAGTTTTGAGAAAAACGCGTCTAAAGTTTATGAACATAAAGAGTAAAGAAAAATTTTTTTTTTCCAACTTACACAGAATCATCGATTCCAGCTCCATACAGCAGACTTTCTGCGGCATTGTCGATATCTTCAGCCTCTTTTCTCTCAAGTCTTTGTTTTATTATGGCTTTTTTGCTTTGTTGCTCAGCTTGAATCTCAGTCCTGTCAATGCGATTGCTGTCCGCGAATGCATTCTAGGTTCGAATCTCAGTCCGAGCTATCCGAATTATTTCTCGCATATTCTATAAACTCTCATTAGAAAAGGTCCTTTCCAATTTCTTTCTCAATCCTTTCTTACCAATTATCCTGTTACGTGAATGTGGAATGCTTCACGTAAAAATTACCGTAACTCCGATTCTTTCCCGCTTCACAGCATAATTTAATTTTTTGCAAATTTTGAACTCAACTAAACTATCACACTGAGCACATTTCACTAAACTTGCGATGGTTGAGAAAACAAGCGAAAAATCGATGATTCTGTATTGTTTTTCAACGTCTTCTGGTACACTTGCACTGGTATAATTTAGCTTGATTTTTTTAGATAAAGCACTTTTTGTAGAAGCCTAATCTTTAATTATTTTATTCGGATTACATATTTTTTTTTTTTATCTACACAAATAAGTCCTTCCATTTTGTCGATCTTCTCTCGGAACTTTGCTTACTCTCGGCATTTTTGTACAGGAAATTTTTGGAGAAAATTATAAAATGACAAGCGCACGGTCGAACGTCAAACGATAAATTGACGCTCGTTTCTGGTTTTAAAATATTGTAGTCTATAGTGTGTATACAAATCTAAAATATATCTTTATGGCTTTAGTTACCTGTCTTTATAATATAAAATGTTTCTGAAACTGGATAATGGGTTAGGACAATAGCAATGAATAAACTGTATACCTGTTCGACAGCTGCACTACTATCCCGACCGCCCTTAGCTGCTAGAGTTATAACTTCAAGAATACTGCTTGGATCGGTTTCAAATTTTAAGGACATATTCTTGAAATGTTAAACAATAAGATAAAACAAAAAAAAAAAATTCGATTTCTCGAAAGTGAAAACCCATACCCCGCCCTTAAAAGTTATTCCGGTTTGAAAATCCAAAAAATAGTGTTCTATGAAACTTCTATCAGACTTTTGAGTTCGAAGAGCTCAAAAGCATAAAAAAGCGATCTTTTTTAGCTTGGGGAGCTAAAAAAAACACCTTAATTGTATTTTTAAGCTCAAAGAGCTCAAAAACATCATTAGTGCAGTTTTATGCGCTTAGGTATTGAATCAGTGGGAAGTTGCAGGGATGACCTTCAGGGTCAACCGTTTTCCTAATTTTTTTATCTATATTACTTTTTAATTCCAATTCTTTTCGAAATTTGAATTTCTTTAACATACTAACAACATTATGAAACTCGATTTACAATACTATTAATAGTCTTGCCAATGACAATCATGGAACTGTTAGAATTATTTTTAATTCAATATTTCATAAGTAGCAGCACTAATGTTAGAAAGTTATTTTTCAAGTAATAGCACAATACTTGAATGACTGAAATTCAATTTCTAGACGCAAAATCATAAGAAATTATTCATTTACTCGCTTGACGGTTTAGAAAATTTAGAGTTCATGCCACATAAATTAAACGCGGTTTTTTCGTTATCATTTTCACACCAAGTCAATGATACTGAATGAAGTCAAAAATATTTTTGCAATGTATGAAAGTACCTAAATTCATGGAATAAATATAGATGAGAAGCATATGCACCGAAAAAAAAGTATTTTTTGCACCAAGAAAATTTTGACGGAGGCCGAAATTATATTGGAGCAAGAAGAAGTTTTTTAGTCTCAAAAAATGTTGACTTCATTCACGAAATTTTCAGTCATCTTTAATCTATTCTTGGTCCAAAGAAATTTACCTTTGAGTCAAGATTTTTTTTCTGCAATGTACGGAAAGGGGACATCCATTAATTACGTGAGCTATTTTTCGATCAGTTTAGACTCCTCCCCCCCTTAAGTGAGATTTAGTGAGATTTGTCTGGACCCCCCCCCCCACCTCTTACGTGAGATTGACGCTAAAACTATTTTAAATTAAAATTATTTTTATTATTCGGGAGAATAATAAACCATTCAAGTATACTACAGTTAATTTATTTAAATTAAATAAAATTCATAGCAAAAAAAACATAAAAACACTTTTTTTTTAATTTTTACTCAATCCATGAAGACTCATGTACTTTTTTTATACATACATATTATAATTTATATTATAATTATAATGTTAAAGAAATTCACCATTAGCTCTGAGAAGAGCTTGTTTAAATCATCAGCGTAAATGATTTTAATGGACATAAAATTTATTTTACCGAGCAAAATAAACACTCAAAATAATTTTTTTTTAATGTCTGTAATATTTTATATTTTTTGAAGTTGAGGTGAGATTTTTGATTATCCCCCCCTCGGCTTCGATGATATTTGGTGAGATTTCATTGGACCCCTCCCCCCTCATTCTGAGCTCACGTAATTAATGGATGTCCCCAAACATACTAGCATAGATATAAAAAATTTATTTCTCACATGCATTTAATTTGTATGTATTTTCCTAGAAACGTAAATGAAAAAGTTTTTGTATGTTTGCTGATATGATAGACACATTAATTATTCATAGGAATTCATAAATATTTGTTATCAAAAACGGACCTAAATTTAACGACTCAAATCAGCTGTTCACCTCTTCCTGATTCTTAAAAATTTCAAACCCATTTTTACTAACATTAAGCGATGTATTAATTGTAAATTAGACATTTTGTCAAAAATGTTTTATACTTAATAAATTTTGATCAATCGATAATATTAAAAAAATACATCCCTCTTCCCCTTAATTATTGATGTTAAATAATGACTTTCAAATGGCACCGGTATTACGTATGACTGTGACTTGTTATTAATGTAAACAGATGATGTTAATCTTCCGTCTAGATTACGTACAACCGTGACTTATCACTGATGTAAACGCATGATCCACAGACTTCGTAAAGTCTGGCGCCAAGTACCGTTCAAAAGCCAGCCTACCTAGTACTATACCGTAAGCAGAGCTTTTTTACAGGGTTAGAAAATTTTATATTTTTATTACATTTTTAATCTTAAAAGACATGTTTTTTAATAATAGACTACATCTTATCAAACTGTAAAAATTTACATTTTACAAACTTTTTATTGAATTTTATTGTTAATTAAAAAAATTTAAGCAGCACAAAGTATAGCAACGTAAATTTTTAGATTAAGAACTTCTTTCGGTGCAAAAATCTGACATTTATAGACTATAAGAAATGCTTATGTGCAGTAATTTCATAAGTAGACCGAAAACTCCAGTCTAAAGTCAAGTTTTAACAGTTTCTATTTCTACACACTAGTGTGCGACGCGAGAAATTTTACATACACTGTAGTAACTGGATAAGTAAACTTTAGGCGCCAAGTTTTCAAATGTCAGGCGTAACTATATGATTATTTGTTTCGGTCATTAAGGGCCAGTTTTTCTTTACAGGATTGAAATGATTATATTTCATAAAAAATAAATTTATTATAATAATTTAAGGATGTGTCTAAAGATACAGCAAATTAACAATACGGCTCCGTATGTGTATGAAGTGACACAAATTCCCGGGAAATTCGAATTTTATTTGAAAAACGTTGCATCCATACGGAGCCGTAAACATGCGCATCCGTACGCATAGGGATCCGTAAACTTAATGTCTTGATTAAAAGTGGCAGGAAATTCATACCCCAACAAAAACAGTTTCATTGTAAAAAAAATTGCGCCACTGGGTATACATGAGTACTTATAGAAATTTTCCCTTGGCTTACCCAAAATTTATAGTAAACGAAAGTAAAGGGTTTTGTGGCAAATTTACAAATGTATTTGTGTAGGTTAAAATTTATAAAAAAATTTTCTCGAATATTTAGAAATTAGAATTCGAATTATTACTTTTTTATCTTGTTAGATCCAGATCGAATAATAATTATTGCAAGAAACAGTAATTGAACCGCAAGCGCTCACATTACAAAGGCATTTCATTGATACAGGTCTTTTGAGTTAATAATCTTACAAGTCGATAATTTTCTCATTAATCATTGTGTATGTTTATTTTTTCGCTCAATATTGATATTTTTTTTCTTTTTAATGTATTTCGACTGTTAAAAATTAAGCAATCTTATTTTTTATAATCCAAGACTTTTCAAAGCATCTAATTAGTTGCGTTAGGATTGGTGTAGGAAAATCCTCTAAAGTATTCTTGATTTATCATTGTGAAATCTTGATCAAAAGCTTCTGTTAAACGAAGTTTCTCGGTGGTAAAAGCCTCATCAAAATATTTCGTGTCGAGCGTGTGATCCAGTGTAGGTCTAAACGGAGGCTGTAGTTGTCTCTTTTCCAATCGGATCCATTGGATGCTCTACAACATACAAAAGATTACCTGATGATTATATTTATTAAAAGATTTATTAAAAAAGTAAATTAGTCGTTTAACAGAAATTAGTCTTGATTTAACTCTATTTTGTTACATGGGTAATTTAAGAAAAATTATATTAAATTTCAGTTTTCTTACAATATGTCTGAAGTTCTTTTTACACATATTAATTTACTGTCCTTACTACAAATATTTTGCGGAAGCAATTGCTAGTTAGCTAAATCAAATCGATTTTTATGTCGGTGATTCTTAGATAACTGTGATTTTTACAACTTAAATTTTTTTACATTAAAAAATGTTTCAAAACCCATATTTTGGGTGTTATTGTTTTCCAATTATATACTGAGTTAAATTAAGAGTGTTATTTAGTTCTACTACAACTACAAAAAATAGAAAACTACGACAAAAATTGAAAATTCTAACGCTACGGTTCTTTCATTAAGTACATTTAGTGGATATTTCTTGAGAACTAGTCATTCAATTTGACACAGTTATATATGCTGCGCATTTGAGCCCTTAAATTAAATTAATTAAAATAATAAACTAAACAAAATGAATCTAATTAATAAATATAAGGGCGCCACCAGGATTTTTAATCGCGGTTCCTGGAACCGGAACCAGAGCTGAGCTTATCTACAGGGAGAGAGAGTGGAGGAAGGTGATCTGAAATAAATAAATTTTTATTTAACAATATCCGGACTTTGATTAATAACAAAATTAACTAACAAATTGTGCACTCGCACGTAGACTGAATTACTCAAGCCTAACTTAACACTATAGTCCACTAGTTCTCGGCTTGGCAAAACATCAACAAGCAGAGAACGTAGTAGCTTAACTAACTAACTCCACGACCTAACACACTAACCAACTCCAGACTACAGCCTAACTAACGGCTGACCAGAATAACCTAATGTTATAGCCTAACTAACGGCTAACCAGATTGACTAGACATTATAGCCTAACTAACGGCTAACCAGATTAACTTGACAAAACTAAACTCTTAACTATCAACAAGACACCTCGTACAAAGACATCAGTGAACGAGGGCTTATCAACAACACCCAGCTACAGAAGCCTCAGCCTAGTGAACGCAGCGTAAACTGAGACTGCCTGTAGCTCACACACATACCCCTTAATTAACTAATAGTCCTCTACTCGGCAATTCATCAACAAGTAGAGAACGTTACACACTCATACCTCTTATAAAATATCAAAAGTCTTAACCCTAGACTAGTCAACAAACGCGACCTAACGACTTTGGTCAAGTGATGAGGGATTTGCCGCAATGCTTTTAGAGCATACAGTGTTGCCAGTTCATACACGTTTGACAGGCAGAGACTAGAGGTGTTTTCGGCAACGCCGCGGAAAAAAAAGTACTTACGACTCTGGTCAAGCGATGAGGAAAGCCCCGCAAATTTTTTTAAGAAATTTTTTTTCAGAAATTTAACGTTTTCAAAGATGTTTGAAGAAATTATTAAAATATTCTAAAATGTTTAAGGAACAAATTCGAATTTTTTTGAATAATTTTAGTAAATATTGAAGATGTAATAAACAAAATATAATTGAGCGCGGCGTCACGCTCATAGGGTGACCAGTATAGGGTTAATCCTAACAGTACCCTCATAAGGAGCGTCTATACTTCAGTTTCTAACTAAGTCGCGCTGTCCACTGGACCCTCACGCTCTAAGTAGCCAGCGAAGCACCTCACACAGAGACTGTCGTATGTGAGGGGACGCTGTTTACACACACACTCTCTCATACCCTGTAAATCTTCACACACATAACCCACACAATTCTCACACACATAACCCGCTCACACACACACTCTGACTTTACTTTATTTTTTTCATTTATAAAAATTTATCACAAAACTTAATATCAGAAAATTACTACATTAACTTTTTACTTAATTATTTCAGTCATCAGCTAGCAATTGCATTACAAAATATTTTCGAAACTAAAAATTTCCCAAATGACCGAACTAAAACCGAAACTCGAATTTACTCTAAATCAATCACGAGTTTAATACTCAACGTTAAATAAATTTTCCGGAACATTCAACACCTAAATTTATTCCCATTTGACTCGTTATTTTCTTATTTAATATAAAAATAATTCTTGTAAAATTTCATCAATTAATTTTAACTAACTAAAAATTCCCGGACTTAATAATCCACGTAGTTAAATAAATTCTAAGAAATTTATCAAGATGATGAAATTAAAATTATTAAAAATATATTCCAGAACTTAAGTTCAATATACAAAATAACCGCGTGGAATTTTCCGATTAAATAATTAATTAAGAAACAATTTATCTTAGTATAAAATAAATTAACGAAAAATTATCCACGGGTAAATCAATCTTAATTGCGTTGAAAATCAGTAGATCAATTCTTAATAAATAAGATAATGTTAAATAACTATTTTCCTTGTAATAAATAATGTTAAATAATAATAATTTAATTGTTCTTAATAAATTGTCGTGTAAAATAATTGCCAGGAATTTGCGTGCTCAAAATGCACGTCGGCATTCGTTAGTGCGTAGTAAAGCTTTGACCTTGGGTATACGTTAACTGCGTTTTACAAAATTCAACCGACGCCTGCCTGATCCGTGAGAAGACAATTGGCATTTTCTCGAGGTTTAGATTCTCGGCTTATTTTATTACCTAGCAGTTTCCCGCCCGCTTCCCTGGGCGAATTGAAAAGGAAATAAGTTAAATTTTATGTTTAATTTTTATTTATTTTTTTTCATATTTTCTGTATCTCAAATTTCTTTTCTATATTTCATGTGTTTAGAAAAAGCAATGCTTTTAATCTGTTACATTTTGCGATCCCTTAATAAGAACAATTCATCGGTTATGTGATCAGCAACAATAAAATGTATTTAAAATTCTTAGTCCGTTGACTGAATCGCTATATGTAATGTTAAATTTTGGAAAAATTACAATGACTTTTTTGCCGCTGCCAAAGAGACGATTGTTGTAAGAAAATATCACTATTAAGTAAAAAAAATATTTAAATCCGTTGACCTTGGCGGCCATCCCGGTATTTGGCTGTTTCTCTTGAGATTCTATCAAATTTTATATTTGTAGGAACTGTATTTGAAGAATATGAATTTTTTGACAATTATCACTCCCGCACTCCTATGTGGGGGAGGAACTTCGTAAGATCCTATTCGAGATGATTTCTACATTATAAATAAAAGATTCCACCAAAACTTCGAGTCTATAAAAACTATCGATTGGAAATGAGAAATTTTTATTGTTAACGCCCCCACAATCCCTTTTGGGGTTGGAATTCGAGAAAATCCATTTTCAGCTGAACTTGACATCGTACACGAAGATTCCTACCAAATTTAGAATCTGCAGCAGTTACAGTTTGGAAATTAAAATTTTAGATTTTAATACCGACCCCCGCAATCCCTATCGGAAGTAGAATTTTTTAGAATCCGTTTTGAGATGATCTCCTCATGACAAATGAAAGATTCTGACCTAATTTCGAGTTTGTAAAAGTTACAGTTTGAAAATAGAAATTTGAAATTCTAACACCCAGCCCCGCAATCCCTGTTGGAAGTAGAATTTATTGAAATTCGTTTTGAGGTGATCTCTTCATGACAAATAAAAGATTCCTACTAAATTTACACCTTTTAGAAGCTATATTTTGGAAATTAAGATTTTTTTGTCATTACCCACCCTCGCAATCCTTATTAAGGGTGATTCGTCGTAAAATCCGCTCTTAGGTTATTTCTACACCAAATGTAGAAGATTCTTATCGAATTTGAAGTCTATAAGAGCTATATTTTATAAACGGGAAATTTTCATTATCAACGCCTCCGCAATCCCTTAACTGCACTGGACATCATACCCGAAGATTCTCACCGAATTTGGAGTCCGTTGAAGTTACAGTTTGGAAATGAAAATTTTAGATTTTAACGGCCACCTCCGCAATTCCTATCGGAAGTAGACTTTATTGAAATCCATTTTGAGGTGATCTCTACATAAGAGATAAAAAATTTCTTCAAAATTTTGAGTTTTTAGGAGCTATATTTTGGAAGTTAAGATACTTTTATTGTTAACACTCAACCCCACGATCATTATTGGAGTTGATTCGTTGTAAAATCCATTATTAGATCATTTTTAAATCACATATAGAAGACCTCTACTAAATTTGGAGTTAATAGGAGCTATGGCTTGGAAATTGGAAATTTTCATTGTTAACACTCATCCCCGCAACCCCCTGTGGGGTGAGATATCCTAAAATTTGTTTATAAATTATTTTCACATCACTTACAAAAAATTCCTACAAAATTTGGAGTCTGTAGAAACTATAGTTTGAAAATTACAAAAAGTTTGGAAAATCCAAAAGTGCACGACTGATAATGCTCATTTAATTATAAAATATTAAAAAAAAAAAAAAAAAAAAAACAACATAAGTCGTTGAAAATTAGTTGCCGAAAAAACAGCTGTACTAGGAAGATACTGCACGACTCATAATGCTCATTTAATTATAAAATATTAAAAAAAAAAAAAAAAAAAAAAAAACAACAAGTCGTTAGAAAATTAGTTGACCGAAAAAACAGCTGTACTAGGAAGATACTGCACAAGCGCCTCTGGTGGAATAAATGTACATAATATCTATAGATATAGATATATCACCACCCATGTTATTTTACATGGATATGAGAGTGGTCCAAAAAAAACATTTTTATTTTTTTTTTCAAGTGCTGCTGTCTCAAAAACTTTTCTAAGGTATAAAAAAAATTCTCTCCGAAGCGCAGCTTGATATCTCAATTCTCCATGAAGCTCAATAAATTTTCATTTTCCCATTTAAATAACACGTAAAAAAATTTTATTTACGTTTTCATCTGGTAAAACTACGAAAAAAATTTTTTTCGAATTTTTCGTCAATTATCCTTGTAGGAAATTTAATTCTCTATAAAAAAGTATTGAAGAAGTTTTTTCGTAATCTTAACGACTAAAAAGTTATTAAGCTTTAAATACTCGCAATAAAAGAAAATTCAATCAGATATGATTTTAGAATCCACGTTGTATCACATTTTCTGTTTCAAAGTATTTGATTATGTAATTGATATTTTTTTCTTAAACACATGGTATACAGTATGATATCGGTAATTCAGTCTGGATCAGTGACAACAAATCACAATTTAATATATCGGTTTGTTTATTTGAACCACATGTAAAATTCAATGAATGAGATTACCAGACTTTGTAAATACTCTAACCACTGCTTAAAAAAATTTAACTAGATGATTTACTTTTAGCACTCTCTTGCGGCCTACATGAAGATGTACAGGGTGATTCCGAATTACCTTTACACCAAAAATATTCTAATAGAGGAGAAAATTTTAAGCAGAAAACTCCTGAGTTGTGATCGAAAATTTTGAGTGGTTGCGGAGTTATTAAAAATTTTAGTTGACCAATCAGATGCGAGATTTAGCATTTAAAAAAAAGCAAAAGAATAAATAATAAATTTGGCTGCGTTGCGACGCCCAACTTCAAGCTTTACTTTTGTTTTTTTACTTTTTTAAATAATTCTGATTTTAAAGAATTTAAACGAATGTAACCTTCAAAGTAAAATTAATTTTTTAGTTACAAAAATAATTTTAAAATTCTAGAAAGTAATTAAATAAATTGACAATGGAGAAAACAAATTGATTTGATGTTTACTATTGAGCAGACAAATTTCTGACTGTTCATTAGAATAAAAATAAGGACTTTTATCGGAAAAATAAAAAGAATGAAATCTCGGCTGCTGTTCAAGGTAATAATAAGGACTTTTATCAGGTGAAGCACCAGGACAAACTCTAGGCTGCTTATCAGGATAATAATAGGGACTTTCATCAATTGGAGCACCAGGACAAACTCCAGGCTGCTTATCAGGATAATAAAAATTAGGAAAACGGTTGACCCTGAAGGTCATCCCTGCAACTTCCCGCCAATTCTATACCTAAACACTTGAAATTGCACTTATGACGTTTTAGAGCTCTTCGAGCTCATAAATACAATTTGTGTATTATTTTGAGCTCACCGAGCTCAAAAATAGCTTATGTATGCTTTTGAGCTCTTCGAGCTCAAAAGTTTGGTAGAAGTTTGATAAAACACTATTTTTTGAATTTTCAAATCGCAATAACTTTTGAATGAATAAACCGATTTTTACGCGGTTGGCGGCAATCAACGTAGTTTTTGAAGTCCTATAAACAATTTTCAAGTTTAAATCGGTCGAGCCAGAAATTTCAAAGTAATTCCGAAAAAACAGTTTTTTCGGTTTTCTTTCGTCAACGATAACTGACGAACGAATTAACCGATTTTGACCGAATTGGCTGCTATCGACGTGGTTTTTGAATGTTAAGAGCTAATTAGTTTTTGGAATTGATCGGTAGAGCCGTTTAAACGTTATTCCGAAAAAACCACTTCTGAAAAAAAATTTTTTTGTAGTTTTTTTGCGATTTCTCAAAATCTACTGGTCTGAATCGGTCCAAAGTGTATTGGAAATCTAAGTTTGGTCAAGCTCTTTCGAATGGCGCCAACCGCGATCAAATCGGTCAAGCCGTTAAAAAGTTATAAGAGGTTTACATACATCCACACATAATCCACACACACACACACACACACACACACACACACACACACACACACACACACACACA
>CAJNRD030001123.1:11460481-11471933 GCA_905319865.3 Cotesia congregata
TTGCCGACTTTCAGCTTAATGGTCTCTATCACTTTTCTGCTGGTAATAAGCACTGCCTCAGTTTTGTGTTGCGCCTGTTGCAGGTTCACTGCGTCCATCCACTGGTTAACGCGCTCAAAAGTGAGATCAAATATATGGTTTATCTCGTCAAGGTGTTTGGCAACGATCACTACGGCTACGTCATCTGCATATGCTACGAGTTTGACGTTTCTTGGCAGAGTTAGTCTTAATAGACTGTCATACATGATATTCCATAGGAGCGGGCCTAGAACTGAACTTTGTGGTACACCTCCAGTAATATCATACTCCCTCGGAGCGTTCTTCGTGTCATACTTCGAGACCCTATTTTCAAAGTAGCTTGTTATGATCTTAAGAAGGTATTCTGGTACATTCTTTTCTTGGAGGGCCTGCATGATGCATTCCCAATTGGCGGGGTTGAATGCGTTTCTGATGTCTAGGGTCGCCACCAGGCAATACTCTTTCGTTCCACCCTTATATCTGGTTCCTGCGATTGCTTCCTTGGCCGTATCAACGACCAGTTTGATTGCGTCCAGGGTTGATCGTCCTTTTCGGAATCCATACTGATTGTCTGCCAGGCGTGGGTCGACTACTGCATTTATTCGTTGATGAATTATGCGCTCAAATTTCTTACCCGCCGTATCTAGCATGCAAATTGGTCGGTAAGATGACGGTTCTTCTGGTGGTTTCTTCCCTTTAGGTAACAGTACCACTCGTTGCTGTTTCCACTTACGAGGAGAAGTCCCCTCCTTAAGGCATGCATTATAAACGTTTTGGAATAATGTTGGAGCTGCCTTTATGATGGTTTTCAATGCTATATTAGGGATTCCGTCCAATCCCGGTGCTTTATTATTCCCTACACGGTTACAAGCCTCCTGCAATTCTTCTTCAGTGACAGGTGGGGTGTCGTCCAATTCGCCTGGCGCCAAGTGGTAATCGAAGTTGCGTTGTTGTGGAAACAGTGCAGTGACGATTTTCTGAAGAAGTTGAGGACACTTAGGTGATGGCATTTGTTGTTTTTTTAGGTGGGTCATAACCACCTTATAAGGCCTTCCCCACACGTCTTTATCCACCTCGTATATAAGCTCTTTCTAGCATCTTCTTTTGCTCTCTTTGATGGCTTTATTCAGTTCACGGCGCGCCTTTTTGTACTCTGCAACCAGTTCCACAGAGTTAGTTCGTCGGTAGCCACGCTGGGATATTCTTCTCTTCTGATGACACTCTTTACGAAGGGCGCTGATATGGTCGTTCCACCAGTGAACAGAAGGTCTTGTGTTCATGCTACGTCTACGAGACATACTGGCGTCACACGCCTGGGTCACTCTTTTCATCAGGTCCTTGGTCTTCTCTTCTGCGCCTTAAGAAGGGGACTTTCCCGCATAAGTGGAAACAGCAACGATTGGTACTGTTACCTAAAGGGAAGAAACCACCGGATGAACCGTCATCTTACTGCCCACTCTGCATGCTAGATACAGCGGGTAAGATATTTGAACGTATAATTCACCAGAGAATTGAAGCAGTAGTCGACCCACTCCTGGCAGACAATCAGTATGGGTTCCGGAAAGGACGATCAACCCTGGACGCAATCAAACTGGTTGTTGATACGGCCAAGGAAGCAATCGCAGGAACCAGATGGAAGGGTGGAACGAAAGAGTATTGCCTGGCGGTGACCCTAGACATCAGAAACGCCTTCAACTCTGCCAATTGGGAATGCATCATGCAGGCCCTCTAAGAAAAGAATGTACCAGAATACCTTCTTATGATCGTAGCAAACTACTTTGAAAACAGGGTCCTGAAGTATGACACAAAGAACGGTCCGAGGGAGTATGATATCACTGGAGGTGTGCCACAAGGCTCAGTTCTAGGCCCGCTCCTGTGGAATATTATGTATGACGGTCTATTAAGACTAACTCTGCCAAAAAACGTCAAACTCGTAGCATATGCAGATGACGTAGCCGTAGTGATCGTTGCTAAACACGTTGACGAGATAAAACATATGTTCGATCTCACTTTTGAGCGCGTCAACCGGTGGATGGACGCAGTGAACCTGCAACTGGCGCAGCATAAGACTGAGGCAGTTCTTATTACTAGCAGAAAAGTGGTAGAGACCATTAAGCTGAAAGTCGGCGAACAAGAAATCACATCACAACCTTATATCCGATATTTGGGAGTGATGCTTGATGCCCGTCTCAACTTTAAACAGCAAGTGGAACACGTCAGTGCCAAAGCGTCAGTAGTAAGGGCAAGCCTCGCACGATTGATGCCTAACGTCGGAGGCCCAAAGCAGAGCAGGAGGCTATTACTGTCATCAGTAGTCACATCGGTGCTCACTTACGGAATATCTATTTGGGCCGATGCGCTAGAATTACAAGAAGCATGGAGAAAGGCTGGACCAGTATATCGTCTGAATGCCCTAAGAGTAGCTTGCGCCTTCCGCACAATATCTGAGGAAGCAGTGTGCGTCATTTCTGGAACTCTACCTCTCAGAGTCCTAGCTAAAGAAAGATGGAACCTTTACCAACGAAAGAGGTCAACAACACTGAGCGCAGAAGAACTCAGAACGGAACAAAGACAGCACAGCATCGCACGATGGTAATCTCAGTGGGATGCCGCAGAGAAGGGTAGATGGACGCATCGTCTCATACCAAAGATCGACATTTGGCTGAATCGGAATCACGGTGAGGTCAACTACTACCTAACACAGATGTTGTCAGGACATCGCTGTTTTCGGGCTTATCTTCACCGCTTTAAGCATGACGATTCTCCGGAGTGCCCGTCCTGCCCTGGAGCCACTGAAGATGCAGAGCACGTTTTTTTCGAGTGCTCGCGTTTCAATCAATAACGTGAGGAGCTGGAGACGATCCTGAAGAAGAGAATTCAACCAGAGTCAGTCGTAGAAGCAATGCTGTCTTCAGAAGCTGCCTGGAACGCAACGAACACTTTTGCCACAGAAGTGCTAACAGAGCTGCGTTCCATCGAGAAAAAAAGAGCAAAAGACAGAATCTAGAAGGAAGATAACATCTTAGCCACCAGAAGGAAGAGCGGCAGCTAATTCCTCCCCCCGCGAAGAAATGCCTTACGGCGGTACGGAGGGGGATCAGAAGATAGAAGAGAAAGGGGTTTAGGGTTTAGTGGGTAGGGGCGTCAGCGTCAAGTTTTAGTATGACGCTGCGTCGAGTCGCCACATATCCGGGCCAACATCTATGCCTAGAATCCGTAAAAAGGATTCCCCCCCCCTAAAGGAAAAAAAAAAAAACACACACACACACACACCCAAGCAGGGGACTTTTCCTCGTAAGTGGAAACAGCAACGATTGGTACTGTTACCTAAAGGGAAGAAGCCACCGGATGAACCGTCATCTTACCGCCCACTCTGCATGCTAGATACAGCGGGTAAGATATTTGAGCGCATAATTCATCAACGAATAAATGCAGTAGTCGACCCACTCCTGGCAGACAATCAGTATGGATTCCGGAAAGGACGATCAACCCTGGACGCAATCAAACTAGTTGTTGATACGGCCAAGAAAGCAATCGCAGGAACCAGATGGAAAGGTGGAACGAAAGAGTATTGCCTGGTGGTGACCCTAAACATCAGAAACGCATTCAACTCCGCCAATTGGGAATGCATCATGCAGGCCCTCCAAGAGAAGAATGTACCAAAATACCTTCCTAAGATCGTAACAAGCTACTTTGAAAATAGGGTCTTGAAGTATCACACGAAGAACGGTCCGAAGGAGTATGATATTACTGGAGGTGTACCACAAGGTTCAGTTCTAGGCCCGCTCTTATGGAATATTATGTATGACGGTCTCTTGAGACTAACTCTGCCAAGAAACGTCAAACTCTCAGCATATGCAGATGACGTAGCCGTAGTGATTGTTGCTAAACACCTTGACGAGATAAACCATATGTTTGATCTCACTTTTGAGCGCGTTAACCGGTGGATGGACGCAGTGAACCTGCAACTGGCGCAACACAAGACTGAAGCAGTGCTGATTATCAGCAGAAAAGTGGTAGAGACCATTAAGCTGAAAGTCGGCGAACAAGAAATCACATCACAACCTTATATCCGATATTTGGGAGAGATGCTTGATGCCCGACTCAATTTCAAGCAGCAAGTGGAGCATGTCAGTGCCAAAGTATCAGTAGTGAGGGCTAGTCTAGCACGATTGATTCCTAACGTCGGAAGGCCAAAGCAGAGTAGGAGATATTGTTGGCAACTGTAGTCACATCAGTGCTTACGTACGGAATATCCATATGGGCTGATGCGCTAGAATTACAAGAAGCATGGAGAAAGGCTGGGCCAGTATACTGTCTGAGTGCCCTAAGAGTAGCTTGCGCCTTCTGCACAATGTCTCAGGAAGCAGTGTGCGTTATTTCTGGAACTCTACCTCTCAGAGTCCTAGCTGAAGAAAGACGGAACCTTTACCAACGAAAGAGGTCAACAACACTGAGTGCAGAAGAACTCAGAACGGAACAAAGACAGCACAGCATCGCACCATGGCAATCTCAGTGGGATGCCGCAGAGAAGGGTAGATGGACGCATCGTCTCATACCAAAGATCGACATTTGGCTGAACCGGAATCACGGTGAGGTCAACTACGACCTAACACAGATGTTGCAGGACATGGCTGCTTTCGAGCTTATCGTCACCGCTTTAGGCATGACGACTCTCCGGAGTGCCCGTCCTGCCCTGGAGCCACTGAAGATGCAGAGCACGTTTTTTTCGAGTGCTCGCGTTTCAATTAACACCGTGAAGAGCTGGAGAAGATCCTGAAGAAGACAATCCAACCAGAGTCAATCGTAGAAGCAATGCTGTCTTCAGAAGCTGCCTGGAATGCAACGAACACTTTTGCCACAGAAGTGCTTACAGAGCTGCGTTCCATCGAGAGAAAAAGAGCAAAAGACAGAACCTAGAAGGAAGAAAACATCTTAGCCACCAGAAGGAAGAGCGGCAGCTAATTCCTCCCCCCGCGAAGAAATGCCTTACGGTGGTACCATGGGGGATCAGAGAATAGAAGAGAAAGGGGTTTAGGGTTTAGTGGGTAGGGGCGTCAGCGTCAAGTTTTAGTATGACGCTGCGTCGAGTCGCCACATATCCGGGCCAACATCTATGCCTAGAATCCGTAAAAAGGATCCCCCCCCCCTCCCTAAAGGGAAAAAAATCATACACACATACACACACACATACATACAGACGTACGGACATCATCGTAAAAATAGTCAGGGAAGCTTCCTATGACCTTAAAACGTCGAGATCTGATAAAAACTCGATTTTTGCAAAACGGGGTGAAAACAATAACTTCCCGATTTTTGAAAATCTGAGATTTTTAGCGGGAAGTTGAAAAGGACTTCTATCAGATGGAGCACCAGGACGAACTTCAGGCTGCTTATCAGGATAATAATGAGGATTTTCATTAGCTGGAGCACCAGGACAAACCCCAAGCTGTCTATCAGAATAATAATCAGGACTCTTATTAAAAAATTAAAAATAGCGTACTTCAGGTTGTTCATCAGGATAATCATAAGGGCTTTTATCAAGTGGAGCACCAGTAAAAACTCAGTACTTTTATCTGATGGAATACGAGGACGACTTTCCGACTGATCTTTAGAATCATACGAAGGACTTACTGACAAGACAAGTTATAAGACTTCATTTAGAGACATAACTGAGATCATGCTGAAGTGAAGAAGATAAAATTAATTAAATTATGTTTCAGGGTACTAACTCAATTAATTTATTAACTAAGCCTAAAGTACGTTATCACAACTGGGTTATTAGGTTCAATAAAATTCATCAGCATGCAAAATTCATGTGATTGAACATAGCTACAACAGTTGTTCAAAATGCCCTCCATTACTTTGAACGCAACACTGAAGACGCTTAACAAAGTTTGTGGCACAGTTATCAATCATCTCTCGTGTGATTTCATTGAGGCAATCAGTGACTTTTTCTCGCAAAGTATCCTCGTCATTGACAGGATGACGGTAAACATTTGCTTTAACATGACCCCATACGAAATAATCCAATGGATTGAGGTCTGGTGATCTGGGAG
The DNA here is from genome assembly GCA_905319865.3 of Cotesia congregata. NCBI lineage: Eukaryota > Metazoa > Arthropoda > Insecta > Hymenoptera > Braconidae > Cotesia > Cotesia congregata. The sequence goes on from CAJNRD030001123.1 coordinate 11,466,559, forward strand.
GCCCATTAATTATCCCGCCTCGACCGATGTTGCGATTGCCAAAATGTGCATGAAGCCATGCTTGAGTAGCTCCTGCTGTGTGAGCCGGAGCACCATCTTGCTGAAACCACATTTCTTGATAAATTCTCGGTGGGATTCCTGCATCTCGGCATTCTTATTCCAGATGTTGGTCGAGAAAAATCTACATATAATTCAGCTGTTAAATTTTCTTCAAATTCATAAGGGCCAACCTATAATAAATTTGTAAACATTAATGCCATAACTTCACGAATCAAAATTTGGTAAAAGAAAATTATCATAATAAATTTCATTTACAATAGTGCGTTGGCCAAAGTGGATTCCTGCCCAGATGTTGATGGAAAATCGGTCTTGGTGATTACTGATTACGAACAACCATGCAATGAGGATTTTCTTCAGCATACCAATGAAAATTTCGGGTATTCCAAAACGAATTCCGGCCGAATTTACTCTCATCAGTAAACAAAATTTTCTTTAAAAAATTATCATCGTTTTCAATTCGATTCAAGAGCTCCTGGCAGAAAGCAACACGAATTGGATAGTCTTCGGGCTTCAACTCTTGAACTCGTTGATAATGATAAGCGTGGCTTTTATCGTCTTTCAACGTTCGTTGCACAGTACCATACGATAGATTTAGTTGCTGAGCAACTCCACGAATACCAATCTCTGGATCTTCTTCGACAGCATCAATGATGGCCTCTTCGTTGTCATTATTTCTGGCATGACGTGGTGCACCAGCTTCTCTATGATTTGGTAAGACATTACCTGATGCACGTAATCGGCTGACGGCACCAAGAATTACTGAAGAACTTGGATTTCACCGATTCGGAAATCGCTCTGCATACCTGCGTCTCGCTTCAGCAGCATTACAATCAGCCATGCCATATAAAAGGACCATATCGGCATACTCTTCAGCAGTATATTCAGCCATATTACACTGATATTTGAGAAAAATCGATTAACCACTGTGTAAACTTTTAGGTAAGTAAAAGCAATAACACAAGCAATCTGCAGCGAATTTATTAATGTGACGTGAATAAAAGACAATCGATCTCAACATGAACATGGTAATAAGCGTACTCTCTGGTTTTAAATAAACAAATAAAAGATAGAAGAATAAAATGATTTTAAGGCATGATAATATCAAACTGACCGACACAGATGATCTTCAGAGTCATACGATGTATTATCCGCGGAGTAAGAAGTACCCGTGTAATAAATGAACCATGTTAAGGGAAGCGAAAAAAAAAATTTTTCGAAATACCAAATGGATATTCTATTCGATAAAATTTCAAAACTATACACGACCTAAGTGTAAGGTATTGCGGTCCGTAGGCTAACTCCAAAAATTACGGTATACTATCTGTTATTTACTAATGTTTACAACCGCACACGACTTGAGTTTTAACAACAGACTCTAGTTATTGCAGCCCTTTGGATTTATTCCAAAAATTGATATTTAAATTTTTTTAATCACTAAATTTTACAACCACACACGGCCTAAGATTCACAAACAGACTCCAAGTGTTGCAGCCCGTAGGTTTACTATTAAAATTCTTGACTAAGAAAACTCGCTCACTAAATTTCATAACCGCACATGACCTGAGCTTCAGCAACAGACTCCAGGTGTTGCGGCTCGTAGGCTTACTCTTAAAATTCTTAACAAAGATTTTTTATTGACTAAATTCCATAACCGCACACAACCTGAGCTTCAACAACAGGCTCTAGGTATTGCGGCCCATAGGTTTACTCTAAAAATTCCTGTCTAAGTATTCACAGGCACAAAACTTCATAACAACACACGACTTGATATTCAACATCGATGTCCAGGTGTTGCGGCCCATAGGTTTACTCTTGAATTTCCTTTCTACGATTTCATAGTCGATTAAAGTTATAACAACACATGACCTGAACATCAACATCAACTTCCAAGTGGTGAGGTCCATAGGTTTATTCTAAAAATTCTTGTCTAAGTATTCACAGTCATAAAACTTTGTAACCACACACGATTTGATATTCAACATCGATGTCCAGGTGTTGCGGCCCATAGGTTTACTCTTAAATTTCCTTTCTAAGATTTCACGGTCGATTAAATTTATAACCACACACGAACAAAGCCTCAACATCAACTTCCTGGTGGTGCGGCCCATAAGTTAACTCAAAACTTTTAATTCTACAATTTCACTGTTTAAGAAATTCATTTTAACACACAAACTGAAATACAACAACAACCTTGAGATGATGCGACTCATAGGTTTACTGAGATATATTTTATACAATTATATGATAAAATTTTCTGCAACAGTCTATATTTCTAACTTGTCTGCCGTAACTATCAAATTAACAGTTCTTAACTAAGAATTTGAGGAAAAATTTTCTCTACCTTAAAGAACTATAAATGTTGTCGTTATATTAGCCTAAAAACCATGAAATGCTTTTTTCAGTTGAAAAGTACAATTTACATGGGAAATTAAGTGTCAATTCCTGACATGTCAGACTATTCTATCAAATGACTAGTTTTTTAATGAGAAATTATAGAGAAAAATATTCGCTACCGAAAAGTACTGAGATTATTTTGTCCTGTTTTTAGCCTAAAAGAAGTTACAAGCTCTTCTTGGTTGAAACGTACAATTTAAATAAAAAATTGAGTTTCAATTTTTGACATTTCAGCCTTTTCTATCAAATAACTAGTTTTTCAATCAGGAATTATAGAGAAAAATATTGGCTGCTAAAAAGTCTGAGATAATATTGAAGTCTGAACAAGTATCACATTTCTCGCATGCGCAATCACGAGCTAGATCACGAGCGAGATCACAAGCGAGATAATGAGCGCGATCACGAGCGCGATTAAGAGCGTGATCACGAGCGAGATCATAAGCACGATCGCGAGCGTGATCAAGAGCGTGATCACAAGCGAGATCATAAGCACGATCGCGAGCGTGATCAAGAGCGTGATCACGAGCGAGATCATAAGCACGATCGCGAGCGTGATCAAGAGCGAGATCACGAGCAAGATCATAAGCACGACCGCGAGCGAGATCACGATCAAGATCATAAGGGCGACCACGAGCGAGATCACGAGCAAGATCATAAGCACGACCGCGAGTATGATCACGAGCGCGATCACGAGCGCGATCAAGAGCAAGATCACGAGCGAGATTTTGAGCAAGATCAAGAGCGAGATCATAACCACGACCACGAGCGAGATCTTGAGCGAGATCACGAGCAAAACCACGAGCGCGATCACGAGTGCGATCACGAGCGCGATCAATAGCGAGATAACGAGCGCGATCACGAGCGAGATCACGAGCCAGATCACGAGCAAGATCACTAGCGAGATCATAAGCACGACCGCGAGCAAGATCACGAGCAAAATTATAAGCACAACCGCGAGCGCGATCACGAGCAAGATCGCGAGAGTGATCACGAGCGAGATCACGAGCGAGATCACGAGCAAGATCACGAGCAAGATCACTAGCGAGATCATAAGCACGACCGCGAGCAAGATCACGAGCAAAATTATAAGCACAACCGCGAGCGCGATCACGAGCAAGATCGCGAGAGTGATCACGAGCGAGATTACGAGCGCACTCAAGAGCGAGATAACGAGCAAGATCATAAGCACGACTGCTAGCCCGATCACGAGCGAGATCATAAGGCTAAAACTCAATTTTTTATTTAAAATTGTACTTTTCACTCAAGAAGAACTTGTAACTTTTTTCAGGCTGATGAAACTACAAAATTATCTCAGTACTTTTTAGTAGCTAATATTCTTCTCTATAATTCCTAGTTAAAAACTAGTCATTTAATGGAAAAGGCTAAAATGTCAGAAATTGAAACTCAATCATTTATTATAATTGTACTTTTCAACCGAGAAGAGCATTTCATGGTTTTCAGGCTAATATGACGATAAAATTATTATAGTTCTTTAAGGTAGAGAAAATTTTTTCTCAAATTCTTAGATAAGAACTGTTAATTTGATAGTTACGGCAGACAAATTAGAAATATAGACTGTTGCAGAAAATCTTATCATATAATTTTATCCAATATATCTCAGTCAATATATCTCAAACCTATGAGTCGCATCATCTCAAGGTTGTTGTTGTATTTCAGGTTGTGTGTTAAAATGAAGTTTTTTAACAATAAAATTGTAGAATTAAAAGTTTTGAGTTAACTTATGGGCCGCACCACCAGGAGGTTGATGTTGATGCTTAGGTCGTGTGTTGTTATAACTATCATCGACTGTGAATTCGTAGAAAGGAAATTCAAGAGTAAACCTATGGGCCGCAACACCTGGACATCGATGTTATATATCAAGTCGTGTGTGGTTATGAAGTTTTGTGACTGTGAATACTTAGACAGGAATTTTTAGAGTAAACCAATGAGCCGCAATACCTAGAGTCTGTTGTTAAAGCTCAGGTTGTATGTGGTTATGGAATTTAGTCAATAAGAAATCTTTGTTAAGAATTTTAAGAGTAAGCCTACGGGTCGCAACACCTGGAGTCTGTTGTTGAAGCTCAGGTCATGTGCGGTTATGAAATTTAGTGAGCAAGTTTTCTTAGGCAAGAATTTTAAGAGTAAACCTACGGGCCGCAACACCTGGAGTCTGTTTGTGAATCTTAGGCCGTGTGTGGTTGTAAAATTTAGTGATTAAAAAAATTTAAATATCAATTTTTGGAATAAACCCAAAGGGCTGCAATAACTAGAGTCTGTTGTTAAAACTCAACTCAGCAGCAGTTGTTTATAATAAAGACTCCAACTTAAAGAACTCATGAAAATATGATCAAACGTACTAATTAAATACATTGACACATAGAATTAAGATTTTTTTTTCAATTATACTAATCGATGCCTTCATTAGTATCCTAGAAAGCAGCAATGAGTTTGTTTCAACTTTTTTTAATCAAAGTCCTTATTATTATCCTGATAAGCAACCCGAAGTTTGCCTTTTTTTTAAATTAAAGTCCTTATTACTATCCTGATAAGCAGTCTGGAGTTTGTCCTGGTGCTCCACCTGATAGTAGTCCTTATTATTATCCTGATAAGCAGCCTAGAGTTCATCGTTTTTATTTTTTTTATAAACTTCATTATTATGCTGATAAGCAGCCTGGAGTTTGTCCTAGTGCTCCACTTGATAAAAGTCCCTATTATTATCCGGTTGAGCAGCCTGGAGTACGTCCTATTAATTTTTTTAATAAAAGTCCTTATTATAATCCCGATAAGCAGCCTGGAGTTTGTCCTGGTTCTCCACCTGATAAAAGTCCTTATTATCATCCTGATGAGTATCCTGGAATTTGTTCTGGTGCTTTTTCTGATAAAAGTATATATATATATATATATATATATATATATATATA
>CAJNRD030001123.1:11472427-11484352 GCA_905319865.3 Cotesia congregata
TTTTTCGACTAGCATTTGAGCGCATCGATCTTCGGGCCTAGAGAGAGATAAGGAGGGGGTATTTTGGGGAGTCGTTAACTAGGTGAGCCATGCGTTGTGTCGGGAGAAGTAGTGTACAAACAAGTAACATCGAAGAGTCCAAGAAGAAAGCCCGGGAGTTCTTCAAGCCAATTTACACCAGGTATTGGACTTTGATAGTGATGAGCCTTGGGGCCAAATACTCGGCTCATCAATTATTCTACTTCTCATTTATTAATTTATTTTTGGTAATTCAATTTTTTAATGATAATTCGCTTAATAATAATTATTTAATTTAATTGATTTGATTCAGTGTGTAGCATTCGTTAGCATTGTGAGCATTCTTCTTAGGGATTTTATACCCGAGGAATGTTCTAGACCTCTTGGGTTTATAGTTCGTGAGAAATTATTTGTTAATGTGGCCAGTTAATAATTATTAATATCCTAGTTTGGCTTAAATAAATTTATTTTATTGATAGAACATTAATTTAATTTCTGAATATCGAGAAATATTTCAATCGGCAGCTCACGACCAGTCAAGCGTCGGTTGCATACCCGAGGTCAAGCTTGCTACGCAGTTACGAACAACGGCGTCCATTTTTAGCGCGCAAATTCCTTTGTGAATTTTAATACGCAGTAAATTGTAAAATTAACAACTGAACTATTATTACAACTTATAACAATTGAATTATCATTTATTATTATAATTTATTATTGGAAATTATTTACATAATATTATTCATTTGGAAAACTATTTTATTTAATGAAAATTTAATTATTGAGAAATTGCGACGCAATTAGAATTTGAAACACCCGTGGATAAATTTTCGGAATTTATTTTACACCGAGATAAATTATTGTTAATTAATTAGTCGGCAGTAACAATAATAATTAATTATCTAGTCGGAAATTCCACGTGGTTGATTTTCTTAAAAGTGATACTCGGTTTATTTTTATGTAAATTAATTCACAATTGTAATTTCATCATCATATAAAAATTCACCAGAATTTATTTAATTACGTGGATATTATAGTTGGCTAAATTAATCGATGAAATTTCATGATAATATTTTAAATAGTTAATAATTAAATTTACCAGAAAAAATGGCGACAAAGCGTCCGTCGAACGTTCTGGAATTTCCTGTGTTCTGAGTATTAAGCTCGCGGCCATTTTGGAAGAAGTTTAGGCGTCGGTTTAGTCCGGAAATTTTAAGAAGTAAATTATTAATTGTGAGAATAATTTCTGGTTTTTTTTTTATTGCGAGCTAATGACTGAATAATTTTAGAAAAAATTAACGTTGTAAATTTTAAAGTTAATTTTGTAATAATTATTATAGTCAAAAAGTAAAGTTAGAGTCAGTGTGTGTGTGGAGATTCGTGGGTTATGTGTGTGAAGATCGTGCGGGTTAAGTGTGTGCGATTGTACGCGTTCTCTACTTGTTGATGGTTTGCCGAGTAGGGTAATCTGGACTTGGTGCGACATTTTCTGCTTGTTGATGGTTTGCCGAGCAGAGGACTAGCATTGAGTTGAGGCGCCGGTTTTAGCCCGAAATTCTCGAGTAGTTATAAGCGGTAGTGTTGAGTCGGGAATAGGTAGAGTAGCGTGTGGCTCCCTGTGGGAGGCGTGAATTTATATTCGTTGTGATTGTCACTAAAGTACCATTCAAGAGTCACGTTGAGGACGCTTAAGTCCATCTGACTCCGGGGTGGGAAATAGTTGTAGTAGCGACTTTCCTGTGGAAAGCGTGAAGTAAGAAGTCGTAGTGTTAAGTAGTTGTAAGCGAGTAGTGTACGTGCAAGTGCACGAGTTGTTATTTCTTTATTTTGTTCATAAATTTTTGGTACCGTTGTTAAATAAAAATTTATTTCTTACAGATCACCTTCCTCCACTCTCTCTCTCTGCAGATTATTAAGCTCAGCTCTGGTTTCCTATTCCAGGAACCGAGTTAAAAAATCCTGGTGGCGCCCTTGTTTAATTTAGAATCATTTTGTTATTTTGTACTGTTTTATTTAAATTAATAAGGGGCCAATGAGTGGTAAGTAAAGCAACTCGTTACAACTTCAATTTTTTTTCAAAGTCCTAGTAGATAAATTTTAGGAATTTCATAAAAAGTAAAATATTTCGTAACTATGCACACTAAATACGTTCCAAACTTATTTCTTTTAATTTTTAAATTTACAAAAAAATTTTTTTTAATTTCCGAAAATCATATACAACCATATCGGGTACTTGGATTTTTTTATTTTTTATTTTATATCTTTTTGTAAGGAAATAAAATTTTTTTTCTTAATAGTCTTATCAACGTGGACATGGCGCGATTTTTTTTTACAGTGAAACTGTTTTTGTTCGGTTATACAATAACGGTTGTCTTTAGTCCTCGAGCGTCGTCGAAGCTGAAGGCTCAAATAAATAACCTAACTCAATTTTTTCAGCACCCAACAACCAGTAATTGAGAGGTTAGGTAATTTTAAAAATACAACTGTTTGAGCAGACACTTTTGAAGGGGTTTACATTTAATAAATCCACCCCAAAGTTGATTTTTTTTTAATTCCATTTGAAGTGATTGATTTACGCTGTAATTTTAACAGCGTCTTAACTAAAAAAAAAATTAGGAAAACGGTTGACCCTAAAGGCCATCACTGCAACTTCCCGCTAGTTCCGTTAATACATGGCCGTTTTTTTTTTTGAGCTCTTCTAGATCAAAGATACAATCTGTGTGTTATTTTGAGCTCTACAAGCTCAAAATGATACCTTTTCTGTGCTTTTGCGCTCTTTGAGCTCAAAAGCCTGATAAAAGTTTCATAGAACACTATTTTTTGAATTTTCAAACCGCAATAACTTTTGAATGAATGAACCAATTTTTACGCGGTTAGCGGCATTCTACGGAGTTTTTTAAGCTTCATAAAGAATTTCTAAGTTTCAATTGGTCAAACTAGAAATTTCGGAGTAATTCCGAAAAAACACTTTTTTCGGTTTTCTTTCGTTCACGATATCTCTCGAACGAATAAACCAATTTTGACCGGATTGGCGGCAATCGACGTGGTTTTTCAAGGTTGAGAGCTGAATGGTTTTTGGAATCGATCGGTCGAGCCGTTATTCCAAAAAAACCACTTATATAAAAGTTATTCCAAAAAAACCACTTCTGAAAAAATTTTTTTTCCTATTTTTTTTTTGATTTATCCAAATTTCTCAAAATCTATCGGTCCGAATCAGTTCAAATTGTCAGGAAATCCGAATTTGGCGAAGCCCTTCCGAATGGCACCAACCGCGATGAAATCGGTTCAACCGTTCAAAAGTTTTAAGAGGTTTACATTAGGGTGTTTCAAAAAAATCAACTTTTGTTATTTCTTCAAATGGTCAACAAATTCTCTCAGAGAATCTCAAAATAAGGACCTCGTCAGAGTATAAGTTCTTAATTTGAAGATTTACAGGTCGCGGATTGTAATTTTCTATTTCCATTTAAATAACATAGGAAAAAAAGGCATTAACTTTGGAATTTTGTATCTTCAGATTGAATCAATTTATGGCAATGATCATCTCGGATTCTTATACAAAATTGTACGCTTTACAAAAAAGGTCTCCTGTCAATTTTCCATATATTGATTCCTACCCGAGTTATTCGAAGTCAAAATTTAATTTTCATTGAATTTTTGGTTTTTTTTTTTTATCTTTTATGGTACAATTATAATAATAATAGTTTCTTTATTTAGCTTTAAGCTACAAAATATATACAATATAAAAATTATAAAAGATCTTTGATCTTTTATCACAGATCAACACTTGATTTCTGTCTACATTTTTTTTTTTAAATTTTTCCTTCTCTTATTTCTTCCCTTCACAATTTTTTAAAAATTACTAAATTTCTTGCATTTTTTGTGCCTATATTTTACTTGTTAAATAATGAAAAACCATACATATTTATTGTTTTTTGAGCACTCACAGTTCTTGTTCTTTGTACAAACAATCTCTTTTTGTATCTTGTACTATAATTATGTTCATTCTCAACAACAATTCTATTTAAATATTCTGGTAATAAGTTATTTTTCATCTTATATACAAACACACACACACACATACACACACATTAAATTTAATTCTTTCTTCAACAGACAGAAAACATAGTGCATCTAGTATACATCTAATTGGCGTATATCTATTTACTCTTAATATTATTCTCATCGCTTTATTCTGACATTTTTGTAATTTTTTCACACATTCCTCATTAATATTAATCAAAAGAGTTGAACAATAGTCAAAATACGGAGCGATCATCGATTTGTAAATTAATACTTTTGTGTAATCACTTACATAACTACTCAGTCTGTACATCAAATTAATTCTAGTATTAATTTTTTTACTAATATAATATGTATGACTATCAAAACATAAGAATTCATCTAGCATTACGCCTAAGTATTTAGTTTGACTACATTGCACAATCTTTTCCCCTGCTAAAAACAATTCTAAACTTTTAACATTCCTTTTTCTTCTATCTCTAACTAGCATAAAAACAGTCTTCTTAACATTTGGTTTAAGTGAATTAACATTAAGCCACACTCCAAGATCCTCTAGTGTCTTATTTAAAACATTTTCTATTTCTGTTTCATCCTTAGCGCTGTAATATAACATCTTATCATCTGCAAATAATTTGCATTGACAGCCATATTTTTTTGCAATATCTACAACATCGTTTATAAATAAAACAGGTACTCTAATACAGGGAACCGCTTTCGGCGACTTAATACCTTTTTCTGCTGATTAAGGAACTTGACAATAACCACCTAGTTCCCAAAGGCGGAATAATCTGAGTTCAACCGCGGAATAATACAAGTTCCGCGCAGGGATACAGGTGTTGACGGCATTGGCGACCGAGGTGTTAAAAACCCTGGAAGTGTCGGGATGAGTCGCCACTTGTAATCAGTCAGTCGTTTAGTCTGTCCGAATCTATGTCGAGTCCGAGCTAATGAGCATCGAAATTAATTGTCTCCTAAGACTCTCATTCTCGTTGCTGTTCCATCTCTCTCTCTCTCTCTCAGTTATAGAATCATTAGTATTGCATTTATTGAATAATATTGTATCAGTTTAGAATCGCTTTCGTAGAGAATTAGTTTGTAAAAGAGACTCTCAGGGCCATATCGGGCAACTCCCATGCTTTGGGGATACCCAATAAACAATTAGTACCGTAATTCAGGTGTATTCTTCATTCACTGAGCGACCCACACTCTTATCAATATCTAAGTATTTTTCAGTGAGACGCTGAGCTAGTCCGGAGGTCTGTCGTCAGATCTCGACGTTTTGAGGTCCTAGGAAGTTTTCCTGACTACCCCCGCGATGTTGTCACTACGTCTGTATGTATGTGTGTGTGTATGTGTGTATGTTTTTTTCCTTTTTTACGGTGGGGGGGGAATCCTTTTTTACGGATTCTAGGCATAGATGTTGGCCCGGATATGTGGCGACTCGACGCAGCGTCATACTAAAAACTTGACGCTGGCGCCCCTACCCACCAAACCCTAAACCCCTTTCTCTTCTATCCTCTGATCCCCCATGGTACCGCCGTAAGGCATTTCTTCGCGGGGGGAGGAATTAGCTGCCGCTCTTCATTCTGGTGGCTAAGATGTTATCTTCCTTCTAGATTCTGTCTTTTGCTCTTTTTCTCTCGAAGGAACGCAGCTCTGTAAGCACTTCTGTGGCAAAAGTGTTCGTTGCATTCCAGGCAGCTTCTGAAGACAGCATTGCTTCTTCGATTGACTCTGGTTGAATTGACTTCTTCAGGATCGTCTCCAGCTCCTCACGTTATTGATTGAAACGCGAGCACTCGAAAAAAACGTGCTCTGCATCTTCAGTGGCTCCAGGGCAGGACGGGCACTCCGGAGAGTCGTCATGCCTAAAGCGGTGAAGATAAGCCCGAAAGCAGCCATGTCCTGACAACATCTGTGTTAGGTAGTAGTTGACTTGACCGTGATTCCGGTTCAGCCAAATGTCGATCTTTGGTATGAGACGATGCGTCCATCTACCCTTCTCTGCGACATCCCACTGAGATTGCCATCGTGCGATGCTGTGCTGTCTTTGTTCCGTTCTGAGTTCTTCTGCGCTCAGTGTTGTTGACCTCTTTCGTTGGTAAAGGTTCCGTCTTCCTTCAGCTAGGACTCTGAGAGGTAGAGTTCCAGAAATGACGCACACTGCTTCCTCAGATATTGTGCGGAAGGCGCAAGCTCCTCTTAGGGCACTCAGACGATATATTGGTCCAGCCTTTCTCCATGATTCTTGCTTTTCTAGTGCGTCCGCCCAGATAGATATTCCGTAAGTAAGCACTGATGTGACAACAGATGATAGTAGTAGTCTTCTGCTCTGCTTTGGGCCTCCGACGTTTGGCATCAGCCGTGCTAAGCTAGCTACCACTGCTGATGCTTTTGCACTCACGTGTTCGACTTGCTGCTTAAAGTTGAGTCGGGCATCAAGCATCACTCCCAGATATCGGATATATGGTTGTGATGTGATTTCTTGTTCTCCGACTTTCAGTTTTATGGTCTCCATCACTTTTCTGCTGGTAATAAGCACAGCCTCAGTCTTCTGTTTAGCCAGTTGTAGATTCATTGAATCCATCCACCGGTTAACTTTCTCAAATGTGATACTGAACATGTGGTTTATCTCATCTAGGTATTTCGCAACGATCAGACAGCTACATCGTCTGCGTATGCAACAAGCTTGACACTTCTTGGTAGAGTCAGTCTCAGCAGGCCATCATACATGACATTCCACAGAAGTGGACCCAGAACAGAACCCTGGGGTACGCCTCCGGTAATATCGTACTCTTTTGGACCATTCTTCGTGTCTTATCTCAGGATTCTGTCCGTGAAGTAGCTAGCCACTATCCTACGTAGGTATCCTGGTACGTTTTTCTCTTCCAGAGCTTGCATAATGCAGTCCCAGTTGGCGGAGTTGAAGGCATTTTTGATGTCCAGAGTGGCCACCAGGCAGTACTTCTTCGCTCCACCCTTCTATCTGATCCCTTCGATTGCCTCCTTGGCCGTTGCAACAACCAGGTTGATAGCGTCCAGGGTTGATCGTCCTTTCCGAAAACCATACTGGTTATCTGCCAGGAGTGGATCGACAACTGCTTCTATTCTTTGGTGGATTATACGCTCAAGTATCTTACCTGCGCTGTCTAACATACAAAGTGGTCGATAAGATGACGGTTCTTCTGATGGCTTTTTTCCTTTTGGAAGTAGTACTAGTCGTTGCTGCTTCCACTTCCGAGGGAAAATCCCTTCCTTGAGGCATGTGTCGTAGACGTCCAGGAACAATGATGGCACTGCTTTTATAGTTGTTTTTAAGGCAATATTGGGGACCCCGTCCAATCCCGGCGCTTTATTGTTCCCTACACGATTACAAGCCTCCATCAGTTCTTCCTCCGTGACAAATGGAATGTCATCCATTTCATTCTGCGCTACTAGGTAGTTAAACTCGCTTTGTCCGGGGAACAACGCGTTTACGATCTTCTGCAGAAGTTGAGGACACGTGGGTGATGGCATTGGCTGGTTTTTAAGATGGGTCATAACCACCTTATATGGCTGACCCCACAGATCTCTGTCCACCTCGTTGATGAGCTCCTTCCAGCATTTTCTTTTGCTATCTTTGATGGCTTTGTTCAGGGATCGACGGGCTTTTTTGTACTTTGCAACCAGTTCCACAGAGTTAGTTCGTCGGTAGCCACGCTGAGATATTCTTCTCTTTTGATGACACGTTGTGGTCGCTGGCTGTGTAGGTATCCATCACCTTCCAGTTGATATTACCTCTGGTGAAGCTGCCACTGACGAAAGTGAGATCTACAATAGAACTTGCGTCTCCCTTGGTGTAGGTTGGTGTGTCACCACTGTTGAGCAGTACTACATCTAATGTAGAAAAGGCTTCTAGTAATTCCTTTCCTCGCGCGTTCGTATGCTTGCTTCCCCAGTCTACTGCCCAGGCGTTGGAGTCCCCAGCTATTGCTACTGGGTGGTAATGCTTCGCGTCCTCAGTAAGTCGATCCAGAAATGCAGTGAATTCGACAGTCGAGAGGCTAGGTGGTGCGTAACAGCTATAGAAGCGGATGCCCTCTACTGATACTGCTACAAAGCCGGTATTGCTGTTGTCGACTGCATTTTGGAAAGGGAGCTTGCCACATGACCAGATGACAGCTTTGGATGTGCTGTCAGTTTCCCAGGGTTGGGTACTCAGGTGTTTATATGGCTCTGCTATCAGTACCAAGTCAAGCTCTAGTTCTCGCACGGATTGCATGAGCGGGTCATGCGCTGCCTCACAATGGTTGAGGTTGAGCTGCAGTATCCTCATGCTTGTTCGTTCGTCATTTTCTGGAGTGCATTCTGAAATACCGGGCACTTATGGGTACCGGCATGGTGGGCAACATTCTCTGCACTTTCAATCTCAGCACATAATGCACATTTGGCTGGATTTTCACAATCAGCAATCTTGTACCCTTCTTGTCCGCACCTGATGCAAAGCCTAGACCGATCGACTTTGCTTTTGCACTGGGATCCGAAGTGCCCAAAGTGGCAGCATTTGAAACATTGGACAGGTCTCTTCGTTGCTCTTATTCGACAGTTGGCCCAACCAATTCTCACTTTGCTGTTACCTTCTAGTAACTTCTGTGCAGTTGTCGCTGGTAGCGTCACTGTAGCAGTCTGAGTACCTCTGTAGGCTTTACGGATCTTGATCGACTCCAGAGGTATTTCACAGGTTTCTTCGGCTTCTTTTTTCAGTGCAGTTTCAATGTCTGCCGTCGTCGTGTCGTCATTGACGTCTCGGATCTCGATAGTCTCCTGTGGCCCTTTGCATATCACTTTGGCTCCCTCTTTAAGGATGTCCGCGATGGTCTTTTGTAGGGCTTCGCCTCTATCAGCACTCTTTCTCGAGCGTATGATCAGCATGTCCCCGATATTGGTCTTGTGGATTTTCTCCACGGTCGTACGGACCTGTTCATCAGGGACGGACTGCTTGATTCGACGCAGGATCTCGGCATATTTCTCCTTCTCGGCCGGGCGAATGATCAGTGCGTCGGGTCTGATCCATTTGCGGGGTTTTTTCCGCTTAGGCTCCGGCCTGGCCTCCTTTGAAGTCTGCTTTGCGAGCTGCTCTTTGGCTAGTCTCCTCTTCTTCTTCCTTGATTGGACGTTTTGCCAGACAGCTGCGTCTTTATTCTCGGCGTTCTGCATCGACGCATCTTTCGGAGGACTTGGCTTCTGGTCCTTCTTCTTTGCCACTCGCCTTTCTGTTGGATCTGGCGAGTTTCGGTCCTTCCTCTTATTAGACTTGAGAACACCTTCACTTTTGTCTTCAGCAATATATTCGCTGTCCCCATCGGCACCGGTGTCCTTTGATTCCTCAGTCTCAATAACAGCTTGACTGCTTTTCTCTGGCGTAATGCGAGGCGTTAGTCGTCGTGTTGACTGCCAATTCTCATCCAGTGTTCTAAATCTTCGCAGGGCGTTGACTACGCTGGTCGTCTTCGTCTTGCTCTCCTTGTGAATATTGACCTTGGATAGGACGAAATCCTGCAAGTCAATAGTCAGCTTTTCAAGGCGTTCCAGTGCTTTTGTTCTCTTTATTTCAGCGCTTGCTGTTATCGCTGCTTCTTAGCCATGAGGCCCCTCAATACTCTTGTTAATTGTTCTCTCTTGCGTACTCCCGAATTAGAACGAATTAGAACGAAAGTGTAAGAATTATTATGACAAAGAACGAAAGTGTTTTGTACAACTTGTAAGACCATTAACTAAAATGAAAATTGTGATCCTCATTAATTTAAAGCTGCAAAAGAATTTGATGACATCATAAGAATATTTACTGCAAAATGAATGAAAGTATTTGTCAGATACTATAACCGATGCATTTTGCTATGAGTTTACTACTATGAGTACTGTGAATTCAGTTGCTATAAACGATTTGTCGCTATAAGCAATGTTGTTATAAGCAAATGAATAAGAAAATGCAAAAAAAATAAAAAAAAATGTGAAAAAAAAAGTTGTTTTTTTTTTTATTTTTTTTAAATATCTCCGAATTGGCTGAACCAATCGGTCTCAAAAACTAATCAGCTCTCAACCTTGAAAACCCCCATCGATCGCCACCTAAAACGTTAGAATCGGTTGATGCGCTCGTGAGATATCGTTGTCGAAAAAAATCGAAAAAAGTGTTTTTTTGTAATAACTTCGAAATTCATGGCTCGATCGATTTAAACTTGCAAATTTTTCATGGAGCTTCAAAAACTGCGTCGATTGCCGCCAACCGCGTGAAAATCGGTTCATTCATTCAAAAGTTATTGCCGTTTGAAAATTAAAAAAATTGTGTCTTTAAACTGCTATTAGAATTTTGAGCTCGAAGAGCTCAAATTGACACAAAAATAATATTTTTGATCTCGAAGAGCTCAAAAACGTAATGTGTAGTTTGAAGCGTTTAAATACAAAATGAGCGGGAAGTTGCAGGGATGGCCTTTAGTGTGAACCGTTTTTCTAATTTTTTTTTGTATTTTGCAACTTCTAAATAAGGTAAAGTTATTCAGATACATAATATTGTAATTTTGAACATTTAAAAATCAAATTCACGACGTGGAAATATTAAATAATAAATTAATTTCAACTTTTTTTTATTTTTTGGACATAATCTTGCATCCTTAAAATGAGTCATCGTTTACGCATGATAGAATTTGTAAATTGTCCTTTTTTTACTTCATTTGAAGTTGTTGAGGCCACTTGTCGTCTTATTAACATAGGAATAATTTGTAATTTGAGATTGAGAACAATTATTGTGCAGAAATTCGTAAGTAAATAAGTATGCGAAAGAACGAAAAAAAATTGATATTCTAATGAAATTATTTCTAATTTTCATAGAAAATTAATATCTGTTTGAATTATTTGAGGTTAATAACTCTAATTGAAGTGAAGAAACGGACAAAATATATCGTTTAAAAAATAAAAAAGTATCATGCGTTATGCCTGACTTTAAGATTAAGTCTAAAAAATAAAGAAATGTTGAAATTAATTTATTATTTTATATGTTCACGTCGTGCGTTTGGTTTTTAAATACTCAAAATCACAATATTATGTATCTGCATAACTTTACCTTATATGGAAGTTGCATAAAACAAAAAAAAATTTTTTTTTGGAATTCAAAAATTCATATTTAAAAAAAAACCCCTATCCAAAAATTTCAGGATCTTTTGAGATCAGTCCAAAGTATCATACAAAAAAAATTGAGCCATAATTCAATGACGATCTCCATTTTTGACGAATTTCAAAAATTCAAAATTTGACAAATTTGGCATTTTTCACAATTTTTTTCCAAAATATTTTTTTTTTCAATAGTCCTAAGTGTCCCCTTTCAAACAAAAAAAAGACCATTTCTGTATCTATAATAGCTTTCGAGATATTGCAAAAAAAAAATTGAAAAACTGGAAAAATCGCGAAATTTTGAATTTGCATATCTTTTGAAAAAAATTTTTTTATTTTTTTTCCTTTGGCAGAACTTCGTTTTATGAGAAAATAAAACTTCTGACCAAAATTCATCCAAATCGAAAAGGGTCGATTCCAACTATTGGTCGATTTGACATGGAATGACCCATATATATAATATCAAACTGGGCCAAAAAAATTGACTATTTTTAACTTCCCGCTAAGAAAATCGAAGATTTCCAAAAATCGAGAAGTTATTGGTTTCACCCCGTTTTACAAAAATCGAGTTTTCATCAGATCTCGACGTTTGAAGGTCACAGGAAGCTTCCCGGACTCTCCCCGCGAGGTTGTCATTATGTCTGTATGTGTGTGTGTGTGTGTGTGTGTGTGTGTGTGTGTGTGTGTGTGTGTGTGTGTGTGTGTGTGTGTGTGTGTGTGTGTGTGTGTGTGTGTGTGTGTGTGCGT
>CAJNRD030001123.1:11484717-11516243 GCA_905319865.3 Cotesia congregata
GTGTGTGTGTGTGTGTGTGTGTGTGTGTGTGTGTGTGTGTGTGTGTGTGTGTGTGTGTGTGTGTGTGTGTGTGTGTATGTGTGTGTGTGTGTGTGTGTGTGTGTGTGTGTGTGCGTGCGTGCGTGCGTGCGTGCGGCCGTATGTAAACCTCATAACTTATGAACGGCTTGACCGATATCGTAATTGGCAACATTCAAAATGGCTTGACCAAACTTGGATTTTGACTACAATTTGGACCGATTCAGACCGGTAGATTTTGAGAAATCGCAAAAAAACTACAAAAAAAAAATTTTTTCAATAGTGGTTTTTTTGGAATAACTTTTAAACGGCTTGATCGATCAATTCCAAAAAATTAATCAGCTCTTTAAATTAAAAAAACACGTCGATTGCCGTCAGCCTGTTCGAAATCGATTAATTCGTTCGTGAGTTATCGTTAACGGAAAAAATCGAAAAAATCATTTTTTGGGAATTACTTTGAAATTCCTTGTTCGATCAATTTAAACTCAATAGTTTTTCATGAAGCTTTAAAAACTGCGTTAAATGCCACCAACCACGTAAAAATTAGTTCATTAATTCAAAAGTTATTGCGGTTTAAAAATTCGAAAAATAGTGTTTTATTCAACTTCTAGCAGATTTTTGAGCTTGGAAAGCTCAAAATGATACGAAAATTATATTTTTGAGCTCGAAGAGCTCAAAAGTGTAATAAATGTAGGTTTTTGCGCTTAAGTGTGAAATGAGTCGGAAGTTGCAGGGTCAACCGTTTTCCTAATTTTTTTTTCTAAAGTTATTCACTTTTTTGAGTTGAGTACAGTATGTCACAGAATTGAGTAATTTGGAGTAAAGTTGTGAAACTGCCGCGCTTTTCACATGATGGCGTTGGACTGAAATTTACAAATATTAATTCTATAAATATAAAAAAAATTTAGATATAATGTTACGTAACAGTATATTTATACCCCCCCCCCCCTTTAGTGAACATAACACACAATAACATTTGATCGATCCCCTCCCCCTGGGTTAAAATGTTACGTAATACGTGAATGTTCCCTAACATCGGCCGACAAATGAAAACTTTTTGAACGTTGTTTTGATTTGAGTGAAAAATATTACTGAGTTATAGTATTTTAAACACAATAATACCAATGTATTTACTTCATCACATCGGGTTTTTTTAGAAAAAGGAAAAAGCGATTATTTTAAAATTTTAAGAAAAAGTCAATAATTACTTTACAACCCGGGGAAAAAGGTGTAGATTTGACCAGATTTAATTATATCTGGTCAGATTTAATTATATCTGGTCAGATCTAATTATATCTGGTCAGATCTATTTATATCCGATCAGATAAGGGATTGGAGACATAATCAGATCTAGTCATATCTGATCAGATCTAAACAGATATAACTATATCTGGGTTGAAAAGTACATCAGACATAAAAAGATTTTATTCTATCTGGCAAGATATAACTATATTTGTTAACTATTAATAAATACTTATAAACTATTTTAATAAATATACATTTCTCCCAAATAAATATTTATTGAATGTTAAAAAATATTCATAAGAATTTAATAAATTAAATAATTGTCTTCGAATAAATTAATTTGTTAATAGTTAATAAATCTTTCTATCATTATATATTGATAATTAATAATTTGCAAATTTGACAAAAAATTTTGTTCATTACGCATCGATGATGGATACGATTTGCATTACTTGTAGTTTATCTTAATCTTTATTTGCGTTAAACAGGATACAATCCTCAATACAAATTTACAATCAAAAAGTTACTGTGTTTATAAATATAAAATTTGATGAGTTAATTACAATATTGCACCTAAGTTTGGTATTTTTAGTAGTTTGTGACCTTTCTGGATTAGTACACGGTTATACAGCATCAGATTTCTCTACGATGACACATTCGTCAGTAAAAGTAAGAATGTCTTTGAAGAAGTAAAATAACTTCCTAAGTTGCATCAAATCAAGTGTTTCGAGGCAACTTAGTGCTTCAGTATCGGGCTCGGGAGTCTCTCTATTAAAATGACGCTGGCAAGCCTTTGCGTAGAATGGGCATCTCATGACCACATGGTAAATAGTTTCATTCTCTTCGAGGTGACATAGTCTACAAATTCTAGTAGGTGAGAATCTCAAGGTGTGAGCTTTGATGGAGAGGTTACACGCATACAGGCTAGCTAGTCTTAACTGTACAATTAGCTTGGAGATGTGGGCTGGGAAAGCTTTAAATATGTCAGGATATATTTCCAGGATTGGTTGCTTGAAACAGAACTGACAGGCTGACGTTGAATTGTAGCGAGCAATGTCTGAGGTTCTTTTGTAGAGCTGGAACTTAGTTAGGATAGCTTCCTTTTTAGCCTTCCAGGTGCTGGAGGAAAGGCTGTAGATTAAGTTCTCTTCTCCAATCAAGGCGAGCTCTTTTTTCAGCTGTATGATCCAGTTAGACATCTTGTATGGTGTATCAAGTAGGCTGTGCAGTTTCAGGTAGCATTTCTTCAGGATGCGTGAGTTGTCCATGTCGAGGATTTTTATTACCCAAGTTATAGCCGCTTTTAGGATTTTCACAGAGATATGAATCAGCTTAAATTCAACCCGAAGAGCATATTTAGGAGTGCAACTTGGTAACCCCATGGATCTTTTCAAGAACACCAAATTGGCAGTTTCGAGTAACTCCATGTGATTTTGGTTGAGGCCCCACAGGTGTGCTAAGTATAACATGGTGGATTGAGTTATGCTGTTGTGTAGAAGTAATTTCCCATACCAAGAGTGGGCCTTGAGTATTGCAGTTATGGAGAGCACGATGCCGGTCGCTAGTTTCCCTTTTCTAGCCGCTGACTCAGTGGCGGCGTTTCCTCTTCCGTTTGACGTAAACTTTACTCCGAGGTACTCATAAGCTGTCACCACTTCCAGGTCTTGGTTGTTATATTTAGGCACGCCTGGAGCTTTAATTCTGCCACTATCACTAGTTACCATCACTTTAGTTTTGCTTACGTTCACAGTTAATCCATTAATACTGCAGTATTCTTCCAGTAGTTGCAGATTTTTTAAGAGCTTGATCCAGGAAGTAGAGAAGAGGACAAGGTCGTCAGCATACATCAGGAAAAACACATCTGATGTACCTCGATAGATGCCTTCAGCTCCTTTTTTCTTGAAGAAGGATACAATGTCACTGATGAACAGGCTGAAAAGGATAGGGCTTAGTATTTCCCCCTGCAGAACACCCTCGGTGATGTCAATGGGTTTAGATAGTCCGTTATTACCTCTCACCTGCATCTTTATGTTAGCATAAAAGTTACGCAGTAGTTAAGCATTTTAGAACTCATCCCCAGAGTGTGTAGCTTAGCGCATAACTTTTCGTGAGGGACTAAGTCGAACGCTCTTTTGAAGTCAATGAACACAAAATATGCTGCGCTTTTTTTGAACCGTGACTGTATGTGATGCAAAGCCAAGAGGGAAAAGACATTGTCCGCACAGCCGCGTCCTGGTTCAAAACCTGCTTGTTCCTCGGGGATGAGGTTTCTCTTAGATTGTAACGGATTGTTTTAGTCCCTGTATTACCCATGTGTGATTCCTGGCCCGCGCCAGTTAGTTTATCGACGGATCACAGGGCGCTGTGTTCTGAAGTACTCGCGCCACTAGTTATAAGTAATAAGTAAGTCCCCGAGGGGGAAGCGCCGGCGCCGAGAGAGAGAGTGGGGACTCGGAAAAAATAGACCGGAAAAAATAGACTTGGAAAAAATAGACCCGGAAATAATAGACCCGGAAAAAATAGACTCGGAAAAAATAGACTGGAAAAAATAGACTCGGAAAAAATAGACTGGAAAATAGACCCTCCAGTAATACATTTAAAACAAATTTTATTAATGAATCTGAACAAAGTCTTAAATCCAATAGATCAGTTATTATTACACGAATACTATTTTAATAATACTGTTTATTTAAGTAATTTATTTTATAACATATACTTTGCAACTTACTAAACTTAATATCCAATGTTTGAATGTGTGTTTCATTCGTAACTAGGCCAACACAAACGCGGGTAACCGTGTTGCGCCCTTTTAACATGGTTTGAATGTGCGTTTTATTCATAAATAGACCAACACAAACGCGGGTAATCGTGTTGCGCCCTTTTAATATGGTTTGAATGTACGTTTTATTCATAAATAGATCAACACTATCGCGGGTAATCGTGTTGCGCCCTTTTAACATGGTTTGAATGTGTGTTTCATTCGTAACTAGGCCAACACAAACGCGGGTAACCGTGTTGCGCCCTTTTAACATGGTTTAAATGGGCATCTTATTCGTAAATAGACCAACACAAATGCGGGTAATCGTGTTGCGCCCTTTTAACATGGATTAAATGTGTATTAACTTAGAAATAGGCGAATATGTTGATTTTAAATTTATTTTTTGATAATTGATTTTCTTTTTTTTTTCATTTTTTTTAATTTTAAAAACTGGGGGGGGGCTCCGCCCCACCCAACCCCCCACCGGGGCTTTGCCCCTGGACACCAATTTGGTAATAGACCATCATAAACACGGGTAATCATGTCACGCTCTTTTAACATGGATTGAATGTATGTGCTACTCTCCAGATCTCGTCAGATAGAGACAATTTAAAGATCTGGCCAGATCTGTTTATATATGGCCAGATCTAATCCGTTTTTCCCGGGAAATAAATATATTTCAACATTTACAGCGAAAATATAAAGTACAATTATTGCCCTAGGATTTTTTTAAGTGATATCTTTTATGTTTAGCTATAAAATTACGTCTGGGTGTTATTTTTTTTGTGAGAATCGTCAATAATATCACGTTTTAGTTTCCAGCAATAATCAACCATCATATTCACATTCCATCGACCTTGGTACCTTGCTTCCATAGTCTTCATGTCTTGGTGAAACCTTTCTCCCTGTTTTTCACTGTAGTCACCAAGATTATGGGGAAAAAATTCCAGGTGTGAATCTAAAAAATGGAGTTTTATACTCATATTGCACCCCAATTTTTGATACGTATTTAACAAGTTTGCCACAATATTTTTATAATTAGGGTTTTTATGATTCCCTAAAAAATTGTTGACAACATCTTTGAATGCCTGCCAAGCTCCCAATCCAGTAGTATTCATTGTTGCATCAAACTTTTTATCAGCCATCAAAGATATAATTTGTGGTTCATCAAACACTCCTTTTATTTTTGCATCTGATAATCTTGGAAATTTTCCACACAAGTATTTAAAACTAGCATTTTCTTTATTTAATGCCTTAACAAAGTGTTTCATCATACCGAGTTTAATATGAAGTTGTTATGTCCGAAAAATAAGATCTAAAAATGCGGTAGCTGGATTAACGGAGGTCCGGATAACAGATGAATTTCCCTAATGAAAGAATCGTTAAGTTTATATCTTATGGGTTCGTGAAGGTGAAAACCCTGGAGAGGGCCCCTTGAATAAGACAATCGACCTCGGAAATAATAAATTATCCTCCACTTACTATTGCGAATCCTAATTCCAACGATGATTCGGCCTTTGATTGGACTCGTACCTTTGAATTCCGCTGCTTGACTTCTCGCTTCCTCCTGCTGACTGGAGATTGAAGGTTGAAGGACGAAGGTTGGATAATTTCTTAATTTATAAATGATGGAACACTTCGATTCGAGTTTTTAGGTTTATATTCAATCAAATGTCCCTATGGGCAAACACGTCTTAACTTACACTATTCACTTATTAACTAATAACAATAAAAAACAAGTTGAAAGGTTATATGAGTTCGTAACCGGAGTAACGACTCCAGCAAACAAAAGTTCACCGATTATGAATTGACAGAAGAAGAAAATAATTTGAGAGTGGGACCAGGTCACTGGAACTGCGGGAATCTCGATTATCGTCAAAACGAATCGTGGCTCGAAGAATCACAATCACAGAACTCAGAAATACCGTTAAGGAATCGAAATGAATAATTAGGGAAAAGGTGACTAATTAATTTAATAATTGAAGTCTGCCTACACGTAACGGGGTGTAGAACTCACCCGGGCTTTAAGGCAGAACTGTTACCTTGTAAATAAGCTGTCGAATTATGGTGTTCGCGTCTTTTATCACCTCGGTTGCGATTCATTATGTGGGGCTACTAATTAAACAATTGGTTCCTTTGATGAGGTGATAATGCGCGGTAATGTTTATTCTTCGGGCCACGAGTAAGTTGTCGCGCAGTCCCGGTTGATGTTCCCTAAATATGCAAGCGTTGCACTTTTTGGCTGGAATGGGAGGCCCTGTATTATAGACGGCATGCCGGATATAACAAAGTGGAGGTAATATAATTTTTTTAGGATCAATTAAAATTTCTCGTAAGACATTTTTGGTTCCAGGTTTAAGATTTTTACGAGGATTCCATTGTTTTTATAGGTAGTGCTTGTCCCACTCGCACAAAAAGCCAAGGATATTTTGTGTATCCTGACTGTTGACCTAATGACATTGTTATAATTTTCAGATCTCCACAAAGCTGCTAACCGTGTTTTTCATATCCAATTTTATCTAATACAGTTTCCAAATTTTCATAAGTCTCTTGTAAATAAACAGAGTGAACGACAGGAACTGACGCACAATGATTAGTGTTATGTAAAACGACACTTTTTAAACTCCGTTTCGAAGAATCTATAAAAAGTCTCCATGCTCCAGGATCATATTGCACTTCTCAATGAGACCAGGAATATTTGTTCAATAAACTAATAACTCTTCCTGACTAAAAAAAGTAACAATTTCTTCTTCACGCTTCCTATAACATGCAAAAAGTGTGTTAGGAGCTAACAAGTTTTGTGCATGAAGTCTCGACCCCAGAAGTTGTGCAGATTCTTTAGAAAGACCAAAATCTCTAATCAGATCATTTAATTCACTTTGTGTGAATTTTTGTGGCTGATTTAAGATTGGTTCAAAAACTTCGTTTGATTCTTGACGCTGTAGATTTTGTTCTGACGATGTTGAGCTAAGATCAGATATTGAGCTTGGAAGGGGCACTGGAATATCTGGACCGTGTGGAATCGGACGTGTAGCTGAGGTTACATTTGCGTAGACTATCTTATTTTTATTTCCAACGTTAAAATCTTTCACATTAGTACAGCAAAAATAACAATCATCAATATGACTTGTCTGTTCTCTCCATATCATAGATTTACTAATTTTTTATTAGGTGACTGAATAGTAGTTACAGACAGTGTCTCAGATAGCTTAACCGGTAGAGCTTTTGGCGCGTAACCAAATGGTCCAGGTTCGAGTCCCGGTCTGGTCTGTCCAAATTATTTTTGCGGTTACCGAAAAATTTCCACTGAATAAGGTCTCCCATTTTCCCTTTATCTTTTCTTTCCTCAGTTCTCAAATTTGTCTTAAATGACAAATTTAGCTATGAATTATTGTTTAAAAAAATTGTTTTTTTTTGTAATTACTTCGATACCCCTATTTTTGTGGATTCTATGATTTGATCAGCTTTTTTTTCTCAAATAACAACACCGATTATCGTGAACCGCTTTAAAATTAGTTTATATATTCAAGAGATATCGTTGTCGAATAAAATCGCGAAAAAGTGATTTTTCAAAATGACTCGAAAAATTTTCATCAAATCAATTTTTTTGTGGGAAAGTTTCTGTTAAGTTCACCAAACTGCATCGATTGCCGAATATTACATCGAAATACGTTGATTTCTTCAAGAGATATCTAATTTTTTAAAAATCCATAAAACATGATATTCTAATATAATTTTGTAATTTATGATCGGAACAGATATTTTTTATAGAAATCTTAGTAAAGCTTTATCAACCACGCTAAATTTTGTCAAGCGTTATAAAATCGGTTGATTTGTGCGAAAGATATTGGATCTTAAGTATGCCCACGAAACTGTGGAATGATGCATTTCTCGTCGAAATAATTTGTTTCTGAGATGTTTAGTTAGATATTAATTTTTAAAAATTCCAAAAAAGTATTTTTTCTCATAAAACTTCAATTACTTACGTCAAATCGTTTAGTAACTAATAATTCTCTTCGGCTTGAAAAACTGCTTTGAATGCTGTAAACCCTATCGAAAACGATTGATTCCATCGGAAGATATCGCATTTGATAATTTTGAAAAATGTATTTCTAACAACGACTAGATTGTCGAGCTCAAAGAGCTCAAAGAAGTATAAAAGCTATGTTTTCAAGCTTGGAAACTGCTCAACCGTTTAGAATTCTTATAAAGCGGGAAGTTCCAGAAATGGCCTGCAGGGTTAACCGTTTTCCATATTTTTTTATCGAGGTTACTAAAACTTACAATAATTAATCAATCCCAATATTGTTCCAATGATGAGCAGTTAAAGTGAATTTTTAACAATCTTGGTAGCTAAAGGTAACGAGCTACTTTATCGTGATGCACTAATAATTTTAATAGTAAATAATTAAAGTTAAAAGTTTTCTTACTGAGAAAAAAGGGTGATTTTGCACCTCATGTCCGGGTAGCCGCTTTCCAGCATCTTTTTCCAATAAACACAGTAGAATGTCAATTGAATCTTGGCTTAGATACTTGGGAATAGATGGACGCTCATTACAAATGCTCCAAAACAGTTCGTCTTCATCACATCCCGAAAATGGTGATTGTGCCGTCAACATTTCATACAGTAAAACTCCATATGACCACCAATCGACAGACTGATTATATTTGGAACCATTGATTATCTAAAATAAAAAATTTTTTCTTTGAAATAATCAATAGACACATGAGGAACTATTGGAAGTTAAAAACTGCATTTTGAGCTAAAAAATTGGATGCCAATAACTTATTGATGGGTCCGAGAGTTAGTGTCGTGAGGTTATACGGAATTTAGTGATGAATATTATGAATATTGAAATCTATAAAAGACAAAGTTTTTGTATTTTTGGAGACGATATAACATGCATCATTTTCGGTCGCTGTTAGGTGATAATTATTTCTATAGCCCACAGTTTGCGCGATACAAGTATTTATAATAACTATTGGTCAAATAACGATTACGTAGTAGCTATGGCAAAGTATACTGAGCAGCAATACTTAGAAGTCCTTCAGTGTATTCAAGACAAAACGACACGTTATGACTATAAATATGTTCTGCATAATGAGTGTAAGGCAGATCTTTAACTTAATCATAAAATCGTGATGCACATAAAGATTGTAAAAATCTATCAATTTTTCGAATGTGATAAAAGGGGTGAATTGGCAAGGAGTCAATTGATTTGGAACAACGATTTGGATTTATCTCAATTTGGACTTGATACAAGCGACAGTCTTTAATCTATTCATCAATGTATGTAATCAAAAACACTTCGGAGCCACGCATGTAATCTTATTGGTTATCTTACGGACTTTTAAATATTTTGTTTTTTAGTTTTGCTAGACCACGGTTCAGGCCCAAGCGAGAAAAAACCCTACTTTCAAGTACCTCTTCTAATAGAATCTCTTTCAGTCCTCGAAATTTGTCAATCAGTATAACCATTGCACTTGTTTACTCGGATTATAAATATTTGAAGCCACATCTGGCTTCACGTCAAATTTGTGCTCCAAGGCATCTAGAATGTCACCCCAATTCGCTCTGTTGAAGGCGTTTTTAACGTCTAGTGTGAGGACAAGACACCCCTTACGGGCTTTGAGCCTACCAGATCATGCTTCCCTCGCTGTCCCTACAACTTTCTGGATCGCGCCGACTGTCGATCGTCTTTTCCGAAAGCCATGTTGGTTTGTGGCAAAGACTCCAGTTTCAGACTTCAAGCAGTTTCCCCGCAATATCGAGCTTGCAGAGTGGTCTGAACGACGAAGGTGTACAAGGCTACCTTAACCTTTGTCCAACAGAACCAATCTCTGCCGCTTCCAAGCCGTTGGAAACGTGCCGGTTGCTAGGCATGCGTTGTTAGCGTTCAGTAGTATATCTGGGTATTCCAGGGCTACAATCTTGATCACCGATGCTGGGATACCATCTGGGCCAAGTGGTTTTCCTGTCTTGAGAGTCTTCGCCGCGTCCTGCAGTTCCCTGGTTGTGAAAGGTGTTATGCTGTTTCTCACATGATGTCTTTTTTCTCGTGGTGGATGTTTGGGAAACAGCTCCGCTACGATGCTGCTCATTAAAGTAGGTGGTTTCGGCGCTTCTGATGAAGCCTTTCCAAGTCGTTTGACGACAATTTGGTAAGCTTTACCCCAGATGTCTTTGTCAAGGTCCTTACATATCTTTTGCCACAATTTCGCTTTGCTTGCTTTGATAGCCCGGTTTAGGTTTTTTTTTGGCCTGATTGTACTCGAGACTTATCAAGACGATATTATAGATGACAATTTAAGACCAAGACCAATATCATTAAAAATATCTTGCTAAGTCTTGACAAGACATATAAATACAATGACTATAAGTATATGGGAATTACTCTTACTGAGTACATTAAGTAGCCCACCTTTGAGTGAGGTACTTTCACAGTGCCTCTACATCAAGCTTCCTGGCGTTCCACTTTCACTAAGGAAGGTCGCGTTGTGAAACCGGAGCTGATGCCAGTGTCACGAACGGGGTGAGTGATGGGCGCAAGGAATATGAAATAGAAATCTCAAATATCCGAACGTTATCACTTTGTCCGTTCGGGAGCTAAATTAAAAATTGCGTTGGAGTGTGGAGCGGTACACAAGCTCGAACGTTATCTCTAAGTGTTAACTTAGAGAGAGTAAGGATAATGGATCCTGCTGACTTCGGTCACGAGTAACCTATTCTATTGTTCAGTTGTAACTTTATTTTGTAAAGGAGATCTTATTTTATTTTAAAAGTAAAATGAGAGAATCAACTTGTTAATAAAGATAGAGATAAAAGAACACAAATGTTAGAAAAGAAATAATGTCTTAAAGGTAGATAATGTTTTGGGCTTACCCTGGAAGTCTGTAGGGAGGCTCAAATTTAATGGGCCCTTTCACCTTCTATGGGTAGTTTTCACTATCGAAATACCGTATCTCGTGTGTCACGGAGAATTTAAGTATTTACTAATAATGAATTATTTGTATCTTCGCGATTTTACGCGAAAACTTAGAAAAACTCAATCGACGCTAAGATATTTTCACAACTGAATTACCGGATCTCGTGTATCACGGAGAAAATGAGTAATTGCAAATAATGAATTAACCTTCGCGACTTTAAGCGTAAAAACTTAACACTAATCGATGCTCAATGCGGAAACAATATACTTCGCGATTCTCGCGGAAAAATCAACGCTCAACGGCAGAGTAATCAAAAATCGACGCTCAACGGCGGAAAATAATAAAAAGAAAAACGGAATATAACCGTAGCAAATATCGAATGAATTTACCGTGTTAGTGCTACTAAATGTAACCTAACCACGAGCAAGGCACTGTTTCGTGTATCACGGAGTACTTTGTGCTTCCGAAGAATTTGATGCCCGGAGCCGACCGACGCGGAGCTAACCAGTGGTATCCTGGTCGAAATCGAACTGCCAAAAAATGATTTTCGGGCGGTATTTATATGATTAGCAGCATCAGTGATTGTATGGGCTTCATAGGTAAATTATTCCAAAAAAAAAAAATGAAAGGTAGTGAAGGGCAATTGTCCGTGCGTCATCGCATTTTCTAATTCTTGGAAATCAAGGTACTTTCATGAGTAGTTTCGAAATTTACCTTGAGTCTTCAATTTGGAATAGAAAATGAGATGATACTTTCACTGTATTATGAATACAAAAATAGGTAAAAGTTATTGAAAAATTGAAAGGTATTGACAAAAAAATAGAAATCCGAAAATTAGAAAGGGTGTCATCAAATCTTTGGAAAGTTAGGCCAGATTACTCTTCTACAGACTTCAAGGGTATGATAAATTGTAAATTAAAAATAATAAGTTACATATATTTAGAAGAAAAACAAAATTTTTAGATTTTAGCAGACGTCACACCAGTCCAACGTTGAATGTCACAAATTGGTGATCACTGCCACTGTATTCTTTGGATACAGTCCAGTCTTCGATCATGTCAGCAGTCCTTGGAGTTGCCAACGAAATGTCGAGGATGGATTCTTGGTACCCCGGTCTTCTGAAGGTCATGGTGCTCCTAGTATTCAGTACTATGAGGTCTAGCCGCGGCGTCAGCGACCCCGTTACCTCTGGTTTCGGAGAAAACAGCGCCCCATTCAGCCGATTTAGCGTTAAATTCACTAG
Source organism: Cotesia congregata (assembly GCA_905319865.3). Classification (NCBI taxonomy): domain Eukaryota; kingdom Metazoa; phylum Arthropoda; class Insecta; order Hymenoptera; family Braconidae; genus Cotesia; species Cotesia congregata. The sequence continues at coordinate 11,496,909 of CAJNRD030001123.1, forward strand.
CTACGGTGACTTTGCCGTCGAACTTAGTGATCGCATCTTCTATATTTGCCAATTTCTGTCGGAACACACTAATCCTTTCGTTAGGTGAGAGATAGACGCTCATGAAGTAGGTTGTGGGGGAATCCAGACAAAACCTGCTCCACTTCTGCTGCTGTTGGTGGTAACGTTTTTCGTGTTCACGATCCAAATTACTACCGTGCCAGTTTCGTCGGTGAACCATGCTCTATCTTGAAGTTTAGATATTGTTCGCAGATGAAGCAAACGTCGATCTTTTCTTCAAAGACTCGCTGGCGAATTAAGTTCTGCGCCAATGCACGTCTATTCAGGTATCCTTGTAGTATGCGTGTCATTTCTGCCCTCTCGTAGCTTCGACAAGTGCGGTGTGGAATGCTTTACAAGCCCGGAGCCAGAAATATGACATAAGCCATCTTGAGCTTCTTTGTCCGGTGTACAGAGGAAGCATTTTGGCTTCTCCGTGCAGTCTGCAGATTTGTGGTTTTCTCCACTATATTTATAGCAACACTTGCTTCTATCCGGTCCCGTACAGTTTCTTGTTTGGTGCCCAAAACCAAGGCATTTAAAGCATCGGGTTACTTTGGCAACTGGGCGTATGCGACAGTTAACCTATCCGATCATTATACGGGCCTTGTCAAGGATCTTGATCGCGCTAGCCTCGTCTATCTCGCAGAAGGCTGTTCGATTGCCTCGTGGTCTAGGTTTTGTCAAATTCACACATTTTATTTCTAGGCTGTCGGTGAAGTCACGTTTGAGTGCTTCACCAACATCGATCTCGGTAGAGATTCCATTCAAGTCAAAGATCTCGATCGTTGCTTTTGGTGTGAGCGTTCTGACTGTACCGATGTTAGCGTTGCTGTTTTTATCGCAGCCGTAAAAGCAGCAGTGTCTTCGGTCTTGCGACCCATTTCTCGAAGAACGCCCCCGTGCTACGTTTGTTTGATAGACTTGATGTCTACTCCAGTCTATGTCAGGTTAACCTTGGCCTTGATGTGTGTGTGTGTGTGTGTATGTGTGTGTGTGTGTGTGTGCGCGCGTGTGTGTGTGTGTGTGTGTGTGTGTGTGTGTGTGTGTGTGTGTGTGTGTAACCCGTTTATAACTTTTGAACGACTTGACTGATTCGATCGCGGTTGGTGTCGTTCGGAAAGGCTTTACCAAACTTAGATTTTCATTATCATTTGGACCGATTCAGACCGGTACATTTTGAGAAATCTGAAAAAAACTACAAAAAAAAATCGTGTGTGTCAGCTCCGACGCACGACTGGAGTTTACTCCTTACGGACGATTTTATAAAAAATATAGATTAATAAATGATGGTAAATGGAATTAACTATTATATTACTCGAAGTATACATGATACATTTATTTTTATTAATTATGCAATTAATTCGTCAAAATAGCTAACTCTATCAACTTGTTAATATTTTTAAATCGCAAATTAATATCGATAGATGTAAATAAAAAAATTATGTGTAAACTCCAATGAACTCCAAAAAATTGTTTAAGAAACAATTTTTCTTTTCAAAATCATTATTTGTATCAGAGATAGAAATTTCATAAAAAAATTTTCTATTATCTTATGAACAACGAATCAGTTTATAACAATTTCTTAAACAATAAAAGGTAAAAATTCAAAAAATTTATTTCCGTGCTGCTTCTGACAACATAAAAATGGATCATTAATAATATTTTGAAAAAATAAATTTTTTTGATGATTAATTTAAGTTTTTAATTTTGAATCAACGAAGTATTGCTCCAAGAGAGGAAAAAAATCTCAAATAATTATAGTTTAACAATTATCACACTTGCAATGTACATGTTCAAGCAGAAAAAAAATTATTAACCCGGGAAAAAAAGTTTAGATCTGCTCTGATCAAATTTGATTTGAGCAGATCAGATTTGATCTGATCAGTTCAGATTTGATCAAAATGTAATTGAAAAGTAGATATGAATAGATCTATTCTGATCAAACTAGATCCACTCTGATCAAATTAGATCAATCCAGATCAAGTTTGATCAAAATGAAATTAAAAAGTAGTTATGAATAGATTTGTTCTGATCAAACTAGATCTCATCAGATCAAATTAAACCAATCCAAATCAAGTTTGATCAAAATTCAATTAAAAATGAGATATAAATAGATCTGACTTGATCTATGCAGATCTAATTTAATCTGATTATTACGCGGAAAAAAAAGTTTAGATATGATCAGATCAAGTTAGATCAAGTCAGATCAAGCTTGATGAATATATGTTATCATAAAGGTGATATGGATAGATCTAATTAGATCTTTTCTGATCAGAGCAGATCTACTTAGGTATGACTTTTTGTACTTTATGTTCTAATAAATAGCTCTTACAAATGCACTAACTATGATCACGTTTTTTTTTTTTTTTAATACAAATTATAACTAGATGTTATTGTTTCAATAGAAACTTTGGGTATTTTTCTTTACAATCACGTGCATGAAACCTGGTGTTAAGGAGGTATTGCCCTCAAACAGTTCTCAACTTTCAGAAAAATTTTCCCCTATGTGCCCCAATGTAAAGCATTATAACTACAATATGAAGTAGTTGAGATGCAGTACACTTTTGCGCCTCCTCTCATATGCACAGAAGTATAAAAATAATCCCACTGTGTCTTTTTTTTGACTTGGCTACGTTGCATTCTCGCTCAGAATCGTTTGCCCTTTGAGACATGTGTTGTAGAAAAATTTAATGTTTTGAAATAATTTTGAGGTAACGTATAGTTGGAGACTGCAAATAATAAATAATGCCTTCGTGGCTAAAGAATAGCAGATTTTAATTTAGCAATATTTCGATCAGTCTTGGGTGATAGAAAAGGTCCTGGTAAATTTAAATTAGAGTCAAGATTTTCTAAAAAATTCAGATGATAAACAACAATCATTCCATGATGCAGCTTATGACGTTTTAACTTTACAGAATTTAGTGGAAATACACTAGTCACAAAAATTAAGGGATATAAAAAAAATTCCAAATTTTTGGGTGATTTTCAACAAGCTGTAACTCCGAGGAAAATGGTGGTACAGAAAAAATAAAAAAAAGCAAATTGTAGCTCCAAGTGTCTAGTTTTCAGATCTGACCATAAAAAATTTTTGTCATGTCCAGGTCTGGAGAAATCCTAAGAGAACTGCCGAAAAAAAATTTTTCCAAATTTTTTCCCGTCTAAAAAAAGGTCCACGGGCTTCAAAAAAATTTTTTTGATTGTTTCGTTCAAAAACTCTTTTAGTGAGTTTAATACTCTTTAATTTGGCGTATTCAAAAAGCCTGTACGACGATTTGCCGCGGAGTTATCGTCAATCAAAGCAAAAAAGTTCTTTTTGACTTTGGTATTCAACAACTCCGGAAATAATGATTGTACAGGAAATCGAAGGAGGGTTTTGAAAACTGCACGATATTCTCTATAAGAAAATGTAAACATCTTTTAGAAAAAAATTTTTTTTTGAATTGAAAACTCGGACTGAAAAAAAGACAAAAATTCGCATAATTAAGGATATTTGGATAACTTGGTATAACTTTTGATAAAATGGATGAACGAAGGATATCGTCGGTAATTTTTTAACCTTAAAGTGTCCCCTAAAATCCCTCAAAAATTCAAAGCGCTGCGATTTTTTTTTCATTGTGCCCCGAAGCTTTAAATTCTTTGTTTTTGCAAAAATCACCATTATGAGCAATTTTGTGATTTTTATTAATTTTTTCAATGAAAAAAAATTTTTTTCTCTCTAAAAGCTTTATTTTCTCGATTATAGAGATTGATTTTTTATAAAGAGAGCCTTTATAAAATGTTTATTGAAAAATGTACTTTTAAATAAATGACTATTTATTATATTAATATTGTAGCTATATTCTTGATTTATACTATTTATTATTTAACATATTTATTTTTCCTATACAGTAAATTTGTGCTTAACTTATATCCATTAAATTTTTATAGTTATTTGAATCTGTTGGGCTTCTACTATATTTTGAACTTCCCGCGCAGTGCAACGTTGCCTAGTCACTATCTCTCACTTATTAGGTTATAAGAGAACGCTTGAAAATCATTAAAAGTAACGAACTTTGAACATTGTTTACAAAAAAATTAATACCACTCGTTTATGTTTTTTTTCAAAAAAAAAACTTGTTATAACTTCAATTAAATATTCTCAGTTTTTAAAAAAAATCCTAAGAAAAGTATGGTTGTTATTCAATAAAATGTTCGCTCTAACTACGGTCAGGATAGGGAATACATGTTAAATGTACGATTTTTAATTGCTAATATTTCGAAAATTAACACCGCAAGGACTATTAAAAAAAATTTATTCGTATAGAGGACACAGAAGTACACGAATTTAAAAATTAAGGAATATTGTAAGAAAAGTGATTTTTCACCATACCTCCTTAATAATTTTACCTTCTTTATTCTAAACAAAATTTAATCTTTGGAATAATTGTTTAATTATAATTAAATTTTCGGTTATTTTCCAAATGCAATTGCAATAGTTGAATTGAATATTATTATTAATTATAATTATAAATTAACCTAAAATATTTTTGAATATCAATTTTTATAAAACTTTTCGAGGTTTAGTTTTCTAAAAGAAAATCCTTTTATTTTTTTATTTTCTTACTTTTAAAATTTAATTTAGATATTTGAAATATTTTTTGGATTGTAATTTTTAAAATTTATTCGAAGATTTAATTTTGTTTCGAGGGTTATTTTGAAAATTAATTCAACATTTGATTGGATAACTAGCCCTCGAAATTTATCAAGGAATTGAATTTTTGTTTTATTTTTCAAAGTTTTTGATTTATTTAGTAAATTCTATTTTTCAAAATTTTTTCAATTAATTGAAACTTAAAACTGAAAGGTTTTTTTTTTTTTGTTTGGAAGTTTTTTTTTTTTGGGAAGTTATTTTTATTATTTGAAAATTTACTTTGGAGAATTGTATTTGGAGTTTGATTTGAGAATTTAAATAGTTTTTTGAAATTTATTTTGAAACAAGTTATATTGTCTTTTGAACTTTTTTTTTTAGAAATTTAATTTTTCTGAAAATTAATTTTTTTTTTTTCTGAAATTTAAATTTGTTTCGGAAATTTATTTTGAATTTTAGTTTAGTGAAAATTTTTTTCTGAAACTTAATTTATTTTCTAAAAGTTATTAAGTTCATATTATTTTGGAATTTTCTTTTTGAAATTTATTCTCAAGAATTATTTTTTTTGAGAATTAAATTTACAAAATCATTTTGGCATTTATTTCGGATTCATTTTGAAACTATTTTAAAATTTATTCTAAAATATTATTTTGGAACTCAAATTGAATTTATTTTAGGAGTTTTATTTTCGTAATTTGAAAAATTATCTCGTAAATTTGTTGTATTCAACAAATTTATTTGAATTCTAGAGTTTATTTATAAGTCTTCTAACCCGTAACCACCTATTCGGTTATTTTCATGCTAGTATAAATCTAATTTTCAAGTGGATGGAAATTTCCATCTTCACTAACAATTTGAGACAATTCGTCTTCGGATAGTCAGGTCGATGGGCAACCATCGAACTTGAATACTAGTTAGCTGGTGAATGCTAGTATCTGTTCGACTTTATGTTAAGTATTAACGATGGAAAGCTACTGAGAATGAAGGGCAACTTTGAAAAAATCCATGAAAAATTAACCAAGCCAGGAATCGAACCTGGATCTCCCCGATTGTAGCTGACATGTCTTCGGAAGGTTCTGGGTTCGAATCCTAGTCCGAGCTATCTAATAATTTTTTTTCTCGCATATTCTATACACTCACATTAAGAAGTTCCTCTCCACAATCCTTTTTCAATCGTTTCCTACCAATTATTCTGTTGGAACGCTTCACGTAATAATTATCCGTAACTCCTATTCTTTCTCGCTTCACAGCATTATTTATATTTGTTAAGATGCTTTACCAGTTAAGCTACCGGGTCATTCTTCACTTATTTTCTCTCAGTATACACTTAACTCTCAGTAGTTGTCAATACTACGCTACCCCCTCCATTTAAACTCCATACTACGATGGAAACTGTAGTACTTCTGTTTTCCATTTTCTAGGCGCTTTTTAAACTCTTATTAATTTTATCAACCGTGATTTTATTATAATTCTTCTAACCCGGTTATCACCTATCGGTCATTTTCATGCTAGTATAAATCTAATTTTCAAGTGGATGGAAATTTCCATCTTCACTAACAATTTGAGACAATTCGTCTTCGGATAGTTAGGTCGATGGGCAACCATCGAACTTGAATACTAGTTAGCTGGTGAATGCTAGTATCTGTTCGACTACATGTTAAGTATTAACGATGGAAAGCTACTGAGAATGAAGGGCAACTTTGAAAAAATCCATGAAAAATTAACCAAGCCAGGTTTAAAGGGAGGGGGTAGCGTAGTATTGACAACTACTGAGAGTTAAGTGTATACTGAGAGAAAATAAGTGAAGAATGACCCGGTAGCTTAACTGGTAGACCATCCTGACATAAAATCGGGGAGATCCAGGTTCGATTCCTGACTTGGTTAATTTTTCATGGACGAGTCCACGTCTAATACTTACATCAATCAAGGAAACGATTTCCAAGATATTGACCAACAAGATCGTTACCGGGGGTTTATATCCAGTAACACTTACATAAATATACCACAGGCCAATTATCCAGGTAATTTTCCTGATAATTATCAATCAAGAGCGCCTGTAGGGGTCTATACGAGAATGAATACCATCAATCGCTTGAGCCAAGTTGCCTACAACCGCTGAAGGGAAATTAAAGATAGTATCCAGATGTCAGGCATCTGTTTCCCTCAACCAGGAGTCACAGCCAACGACTTTGTTAACTCGTTAGAAGCAAGAGCCAGACGAGAAGAATGGAACGAGGTAGAGCTATTGAAGGTGATCACTCTCACATTAAAAGGAACACTAGCTCGTTGGGTTGATGCAAATTACAGTAGATGGGTAAACTTTGCCCAATTCAAGAGGGAGTTTCGAAAAACTTTTGGAACTGCAACAACAGACCATCAAATGATTTTAGACATTGGTCAGATGAGGATGAAACCTGAGGATAGTGCCACAGAATTCGTTCTCAATGACCAACAGAAGTATCGAGCAATGGAAATCCCTCCAACAATCCAAGAGCAGGTGAACTGCATACGAAACAACCTAACAGACGAGCTAAGAATCATGGTATTTGCGAGACAAGTCTCAACGTATGAAGACCTACTGAATGTGCTACACGATGCAGCCAGGTGTACAAAGAATACGAGCAGCAAAAATCAGGCTGTGAATCAAACTAAGAACCCGGAGAAACCTCGCTTCGGAGAAATTCAACAGCCAAACGAAGAGATGGAAATTTTGGAAGAATATGTCGAATTCCCTGAATTTAATGCCATGCATTTAAACTCAGGGGAGTACGATAATCGCTACGGAGTATTCAGACGTGCTAGCAACCAGTTTCCAACAAACAGACAGTACGTCCGTAGAGGATTTTATCCGAGGCAACAACAGCCTGCTGCTCAACCTGGTACCCAACAACCACCTGCACAAAATACTCAACCTGGAACTTCTAATACTAGGATACCAGGACAGAATGCTGTTCCTCATCAATATCAACAAGCAGCAGTACAATCCTTGAATGTGCCAGTACAGAATGTAGGCCAATTTTACAACTTGAACCACTTACGTGGGCCAAGACCATGTTTCAACTGTGGAGTAATTGGTCATACATTTGATGTCTGTCCAGGTCCTAGAAAAGAAGTTTGTAATGTGTGTTACCAAGTAGGACATACTAGAGAAAAGTGTCCTCTGTTTGTCCCTGTAAATATTCAACCTACGTCAGGACCAGTTATTACTGAAATCCTGGAAGAAGAGTTAGATCAACAAAATCAAAAAAACGTGTAGAGGTAGCGCGGAAGTTTCCCACGTGCTCACCAGAACATGTTGATAAACAGGGAAACAAATTACACAAATCTGGAAATAATACCCGTCTGGATTCATCCCCTAGAAGAGATGCGGGGTTTATACCAGTCTCTTCTTGTGGGCCAGAAAGGGGGAAAATAAACAATACGTTTGTTACTGGCTCTGAAGTCAATATATAAGTAACAAAAGCTGTGAAACCACTCTGTTCAGAGGAGGTATTGAGAGTAATCGCTCTATTAGAAGATCCTGCATCGGACCCGTCTGATGATTTACTCGATCCTTGTATATTTGCTTTGGAACAACATTCTGATGATAACTCAGAGCCAGAACAAGCATCTGACTCTGAGTGGGAAGATGAAGTCGAAACACTCTGTGAACCAACAGAGCTTTGTTTTTACCACATATACTACAAGGTAAACCTCTCACCGCCTCTTTCATTCATCGACTAGCTAGTCGACGAATTTTCAAGCCCGGAAACGGGTCACCACCGGAAAAGACGTCACGGATACCAATATCCGTATGGATATTTGGTGTGAAGCTCCAAGGAATCTTGGATGCTGGCAGTGAGAGGTCTTACATTAACGAAAAAGTGTATGAGGACATCAAACATCTAGCTGCTGGTGAGCTCCAGGACGATCAAACGAAGGAAGGAGTGCTTCTTGCTTATCACTCTACTTGTAAAAGTAGAGGTGGAGCCCCTTTCATAATTCAAGTCGGATCTGTCGCTGGGGAACAATATTTGAGTGTATTACCCGACCTAGGTTATTCCTTGGTTCTGGGGATGGACTTCGCGACCAAATTCGAGGTCCAAATCGACTGCAAGAACAGCACGTGGAAATTTTCGGATTCTCCAGAAGTCTTTCTGTTCCAACCTATCAACTGTCATGAGAAGTCAGCACATTTATGTGCTATGTCTGAACTTCAAGAGGTAAAATTAAAACACTTTCTGGAGACTGAGTTGAGAAAATTTGATGAAGTGTCGAATCTAGGAGCAATTAAAATTATTCAACATGAAATTGTTTTAAAACCAGGAACACAACCTGTACGAATTAAACCATATCGTAGAAGTCCAGTTGTGAGCGAAGAGTTGAATAAACAGATTGATGAGCTCCTGGAAAAAAAGTTCATTCGCCCGAGCTTCAGTGTCTGGTCATGTTCGCCGTTGATGGTCTCCAAACCCAACAACAAGTGGAGATTCTGTATCAACTATCGTCCAGTTAACAAAGTGGCAATTCCACCTGCTCACCCACTGCCGAACATGCTCAGAATACTGAATGCTCTTCATGGGGCTACTTACATCTCAACAATGGATTTAAGAGAGGCATTTCATCAAATTCTCATGTCACCAGACTCAGTTCCACTAACAGAATTCTCCGTGGAGGGTAGAGGCCAATTCGAGTGGCTACGTATGCCATACGGACTCGTAGGAGCTCCTAGTACCTTTCAAAAAGCTATGGACCACGTAAAGACGCGTTTTTGCGAAATACTAGTCCAAAGAGAGCTTCCACTAAAATGGGCTGAACAGGTTTTCGCCTATCTTGATGATTGGATCGCGATAAGCGAAACCTTTGATGAACATCTAACAGTCCTAGCTCTTCTTTTTGAGGTGTTTTGCGAATTTGGTCTCCTTATCAACCCGGAAAAGTGCAAGTTCTGCAGAAACGAGGTGAGATTCTTAGGCTTCGTGGTCAACGAAACTGAGTTATACCCAGATCCTGAAAGAATTTCACCAGTCGTTAATTTTCCCACTCCAACTAACAAAAAACAATTACGAAGTTTTTTGGGCCTCGTTAACTGGTACCACCGCCATCTCCAGAATGTTGCGAAGGCTCAAGGTCCTTTGAACAAATTAACAGGCGCAAATTCGGAGTGGAGGTGGGGTCCAGAAGAGAAAAAGTCGTTTCAATTGCTTAAACAATCTCTCGTTGATGCTCAGCCCTTGTCAATTCCAAAACCCGACTGGCCGTATGTATTATATACTGATGCATGCGATACCGGTCTTGGGGCATTTCTAGCTCAAAAAGAACCCGGAACAAACAAAGAGCATCTGATTAATTGTCTCAGTCGTCAGCTCCGTGGTGCAGAAACTAGATATACGATTACAGAAAAGAAGTGCTTAGCTGTAGTCTGGGCGGTGAGGAAGCTGAGATGCTATCTCGAAGGTGCTCCGTTTACGGTGGTCACAGATCACGCTTCTCTATTGTGGCTACACTCACTTAAAGAACCAAACGGATGCCTGGTGAGATGGGCAGTTGAGCTCTTTTCTCACCAAGTTACCATCAAGCATAAGCGAGATACGACAAACGAGGGCCCAGACGCTCTTTCTCGGCTATATGAAGATGATTCTCCAGAAGATTGGATGGAAATAAAGGACAGATTACAAACAGCTTGTAACGGGTGGTTTATTTCCCGCTCATTTGGCCCCTTATTTAAATTTAAACAATAGCAATATAATAAACAAATGTCTCTAAAGTAAATATGGGCGCCACCAGGGTTTTTCAATGCGGTTCCTGGAACCGGAAACCAGAGCTGAGCTTAATAATCTACAGGGAGAGAGAGTGGAGGAAGGTGTTCTAAAAATGAATAAATTTTTATTTAACAATGGATCCAAAAATTTATTAACAAAATAAAATAACAACTCGTGCACTTGCACGTACTCCCAACTCACTTACAACTAACTCACTTACAACTATCTTAACACTACGACTTATAACTACTCTCCTCAACTCAACTACCACTAACTCAACCTCAACTCCACGACTCAACCGCCTTGTCACCCCGCAAAGAGACTAATCGTATGCAAAGGCTCGTTAACTTGGCTCACGGAAGTAGTCGACCCAGTGACTAAACGTAGACCGATGTCCTCCCGCGAGCTTACCAAAAAATTGCTAAATCCCACAGTACCCTCTTATGGAGCGACTATACTGCAGTTTCTACCTTACTACCGCTGTACCCCACTTGGCGTCTATATAACGGCTTCTACGCCAGCGAAACACCTCGCAACGAGACTAATCGTATGCGAAGAAACGCTGTTACCATTCACACACACATAACCCACACTATCCTCACACACACACTAACTCTACTCTACTTTCTATTTCCGGATTTACGAAACGGAACTCTAAAAATTTACAACGTTAATTTCCACTAAAATTTTCAGTCATTAGCTCGCAATTTACAAATTACAATTTCCCACGATTAGTAAAAATTATTTCTAAAAAATTCCGGCTTAAAACCGACGCTTCTTTTTCTTTCAAATTTAACACGAGCTTAACTCAGCACATTAAATAAATTCTAAGAGTATTCTTTATAAAATTGACTAAATTTTTCGGAAATAATCCACACGAATAAATAGTTTTATAAAGAATTTTACCGGAGTAATGATATTAAATTATTGACCAATTTTCCAGGACATGAGTTCAATAAATAAGACAACCCAAGTAGAATTCAGCAATAAAATTAGATCGTTAGTTAATAATTTTACTTAATATAAAAATTACTTGCCTAAAGTTTGTCTACGGGTATATCAGTCTTATCTGCGCCAAAATTTACTAAATTAATTCTCAATAATTAATATCACGTGGAACAACTTCTTTCTGGAAATTGAGAGTGACGATTAGACAATAAATAATTCACCTCGGTGTAAAATTAAATACAGAAAATTATCTACGGCGTTCAATTTCTAAATGCGTCGCAGTTTTTCAATAATTAAATTTCCGGTTATTAAAATTGTTTCCAAATATAATATAAACAATTTTCCATAAATAATAAAATATAAATCAATACAAAATAATTAATTAAATGCTAATTCAATTGCGATAATTTATAAAAATAGTCCAGTTATTAATTTTATAAATTTACTGCGTCACAAAATTCACAAGGAATTTGCGCGCTCAAAATGGACGCCGTTGTTCGTAACTGCGTAGTTAGCTTGACCTCGGGTACCGACGCTTGACCAAGTTGTGAGTTGCTGATTAAAATACTTCTCGATGCTCAAAATTTAATTAAATAATAAAAATGAATTTAATTTAGCCAATCTTGAGATGTTAATAATTATTAACTGGCCATATTAATAATTCTAATTACTCACGACTTTTAACCCAAGAGGTCTAGAACATTCCTCGGGTGTAAAATCCCCAGGAGGAATTGTTCACAAAGCTAAAAAATTAAATTGATTAAAATAATTAATTATTATTAAACAAAATATTATTAAACAACTGAATTACCATTAATTTAATAAAAAATGAGAAGTAGTGTACTTAGTGAGCCGGGTATGCACCCCAAGGCTCATCACTATCAAAGTCCAATACCTGGTGTGAATTGGTTTGAAGAAACTCTTTGGTTGCTAATGGCTTCCTTCTTGGACTCCTCGATCCTACTCGTTTCAGCACTTCACTACTTCTGCCGACACAACGCATGGCTCACCTACTTAATGACTCCCCAAAATACCCCCTCCTCGTCTCTCTCTCTCTAGGCCCGAAGATCGATGCGCTCAATGCTAGTCGAAAAGTTATCGATCTCACGCGACTTATCGATTAAGGGTAATTTACCCTGTTACAAGCTAGGTTTGTCCATATTCAAACATTAAATTGGTATGACAATAAATTTAATAATGTCAGGAAACATCCAAAAAATTTTCCAGACTAGAAAATCCTGGAAGATCTTCTTTATTATAGAAGACCCGATCCTCTTAAGGAGATCCTGGGTGACGAGGATGAGTGGAAAAAGGTACTGACAGATCACAAAGTACCAGAAACACTAAGAAGGAATCACGTGGAACCAGATGCTGGTCATCTCGGTCGTGATAAAATGTACGAGCGCATTAAGACCAAGTTTTACTGACCAGGCATGTCGAAGGATGTTGAAGACTTCGTACAAGCCTGTGAAACCTTTAAACAGGTTAAATATAAGCAAACTTCCTCGAAAGCTCCACTTCAGACGAGATAACCGATTAAACCGTGGGCGGTCGTGGCAGCTGATGTCACAGTCCCCTTTACAAGATCAAAACGGGGAAACTGTGACATTTTAGTAGTCCAAGATCTCTATACCCGGTTTTCGGTTTTCTTTCCTTTACGACAACACAAGGGTGGCTTTGTACTGCAGTGTTTCAAAGGGTTGTTCACACTTTGGGGATACCCATTGTTCCTGGTCACAAATAACGGTAAAGAATTCATTAACACTCTAGTACTGGACTACCTGCGTGAAGTCGGAGTGAAGTTTTCTCCAATAGCCGTTTCTCATCCTCAGGCTAATCCAGTAGAGCGCATTAATCGTACATTGAAACCAATGATAAGGGCTTTCATCAATAAAGACCAGAGAGAGTGGGACGAACACCTGGGGGAGTTCCAACTAGCCTACAATAGTGCTTTCCACTCTTCTCTAAAACTATCACCGTATTACTTATTTCATGGCCAAGAACCGCGTCAAGCGGATCAATTAACTCATCTGGAGTTAGATGATTTTGAATTCAGAAATCCAGAGTGGGCCAAAAGGGTACAGCATCTTGATGAGCTCTTTCCAGCATTGCCTTTTACTATCCTTGATGGCTTTGTTCAATGTTCGTCGGGCTTTTTTATACTCTGCGACCAGCTCTGCAGAGTTAGGTCGTCGATAGCTACGCTGGGATATTCTTCTTTTCTTTAGCCACTCTTTCCGAAGAACGCTGATGTGGTCGTTCCACCAGTATACTGCCGGGCGTTGGCTTATGCTGCATTTCCGGGCCATACTTGTGTCGCAGGCCTGAACAACTCTTTTCATCAGGTCCTTGGTCATTTTTTCTGCGGATCCAGTAGTGATCGGTTCACTATTCAGGGCTATTACCAATGTGCTTGTGTCAAAATACTTCACTTTCCATCCAATGGTATTGAGTAACTTGATTGGTCTTCTTGTATTTTGGTCATGTGATATTTCCCAGAGGATTGCCTTGTGGTCGCTGGCTGTGTAGATATCCATCACCTTCCAGTCGTATTTCCCACTGATGAGGCTGCTTCTGACGAAGGTGAGATCTACAATAGAGCTTGCTTCTCGTTTAGTATAGGTTGGCCTATCACCACTGTTGAGCTGGACTACATCTAGTGTAGTAAAAGCTTCTAGTAGTGCTTTTCCTCGCGCATTGGTCTGCTTGCTACCCCAGTCTATTGCCCAGGAGTTAAAGTCACCGGCAATCGCGACTGGATAATGCTGCTTGGCATCCTCGTTCAGTTTGTCCAAGAATTCAGTGAATTCAACAATGGATAGGCTAGGTGGTGCATAACAGCTGTAGAAACGGATGCCGTTAACTGTTGCTGCTACAAAGCCGGCATTGTTAACTATACTCTGGAAGGGACGCTTACCACAGGTCCAGATGACAGCCTTGGTGGTGCTGTCAGATTCCCAAGGCTTGGTATTCAGGTGTCCGTATGGCTCTGCTATCATTACTAAGTCTAACTCTAGTTCGCTTGCTGTTTGCATAAGCAGATCATGTGCAGCTCAATGGTTTAGGTTGCAACGTGGCCAGTTGGCACACATTGGGTAAACGCCAATTTACCACCTGATACTAAACGTTTGCTGATAACATGTAAGTCAGATTAGAAATTAGATGATAATTGTTAATAGTACGAAAATCGTTGAGAGTGGCGCTAGAGCGTATCCCCACTTCTCAATGCTAATTAATGTACGCGGAAGCCGCGTGCATTCAGTCTTTGTTCTACCTTCATAATGTATACTTCTGTAATTGATATTTTTGTTAAAATATAATTAATTATTTTTACCGTGTTACAACGTAATGTTCGGTATTTTATCAATTTACACCGTTTTTTAGATAATAACGGCATTTTAAACTATATTTGTACGATATGACTCTGATTATTAGTTAGCAAGGAGTATGTCGTACATTAATTAAATAATCCGACGCATATACAAGATAAATTCACTTGGCATGTCGTGTACTCAAGAGGTCTCGAGTAGTCAGCCATTTTGTTGAGGATCCTGGTTTGTCGGTCACCTCGATGAAATCGTCTGTTTCTGATCCAGTCACCGGCCCAGCTGCAGCCACGAGGAATCTACCACCACTGGACAACGTTAAAGCACACCGAAGTGGTAGTAGTACCTGTTGTAAGTCAGGTGGTATATTGGTAAGAATTGGACGCGGTATCGAACTTACTTTGAGCTGTATTTTTCAATATTTGTATTTGACGACCATTTAGCTCTATTTTTTCATACTGAGCGATCAACGGAGCAGTACGCGGCAAAGATTGGTTTTGTGTCGGAGCTGAATCTATCTTTCAACGAGTATTGCCACCCACGAATTGCCCTTGACCATATTCCTAACGCGAATTAAATCAATTTAGCTATTTGTAGCTTTAAAAGCTGTCGGCTTGATCCGCCGTAAACTCTAAAGCTACAGGCATCTGAAGCAGCATCGACTCTTATAAGCTACGGCTTCGAGTTGGTTACACTCCGGGTGTAACGAGCGTGTCTTTTCGGCCCAGTTCGTAATTAATCATTAAACTAAAATTTCAGTAAATTATTTTATAAAGCAAAAATTTATTCACTTTACGAACAGTCGAAACCAGCCACGTTACAAGGTTTAGCTGCAATATCTTCATGTCTGTTTGTTTGTTATCTTCTGGAGTGCCTCTTCAAATACTGGGCACCTGGATGAGCTGGCATGATGGGCCGCGTTCTCCGCACTTTGATCCGCGCATAATACACATTTCGCTAGGTTTTTGCATTCAGCAATCTTGTGTCCCTCTTGTCCGCACCTGATACATAACTTAGACCGATCCACATTGCTCTTGCACTGGGATCTCTGGTGTCCATAGTGCCAGCACTTGAAACATTGGATTGGTCTCCTCGTAGCTCTGATTCGGCAGTTGGCCCAGCCAATCCGGACTTTACCGCTTCTTGTCAATATCTTCCGCGCTGCAGGTGCTGGTAGTGTCACAACAGCTGTCTGAGTACCTCTGTAGGCCTTATGGGTCTTAATTGTCCCTAGTGGTATCTCGCAGGTTTCTCCGATTTCTGTTTTCAAGGCAGCCTGAATATCCTCCTTGGTTGTGGTACCGTCAAGTTCTCGGATTTCGTCGTCTTCCTGTGGTCCTTTGCAGATTACCTTCGCATCTTCCTGAAGGATGCCCGCGATAGTCTTCTGTAAGGCTTGGCCTCGGTCAGTGCTCTTCCTCGAAAGCGTGATCAGCAAGCTCCCGGTCCTAGTTCTTTGGATCTTATCCACTGTAGTACGGACCTGTTCGTCAGGGACGTTCTGCTTTATTCGTTTCAGAATCTCAGCATACTTTGCCGTCTCTACTGGGCGGATGATCAGTGCGTCCGGCCTGATCCGTTTGCGCGGTTTTTTTCGCTTAGGCTCCAGTCGGGCCTCATTCGGTCGTTGCTTAGAAAGTTGTTCTTCGGCCTGCTTACTCTTCTCCTTCCTAGATTGGACTTTTTGCCATTTAGACGCCTTTTTTTTATGGTCGTATTGCACCGCCATGTTTTTCGGAGGGCTTGGTTTCAGGTCCTTCTTCTTCTTGGCTTGGCCGTCTGTTGCTTCTGGCGAGTTCCGTTCTTTTCACCGACCTGAAATGACTTCTTTCTGCTTTTTCAGCGACTGACTCATTGTCGGCTTCACCACCGGTATCCATCGCTTCCACGTTTTCAATAGCATTTTGTCTGCTCCTTTCCGGTATACCATGGGGAGTGTGTCGTCGTGATGACTGCCATTCCTCATCTAGTATTTTGAATCTCCGAAGAGCGTTGATGACATTGGTTGGCTTGGTCTTTATTACTTTGTGGAAATTGACCTTTGACTGGACAAACTCATTCACCTCACCGGTCAGCCTTTCAAGGCGTTCCAGCGCTTGTGACCGCTTCATTTCAGCGCTCGCTTCAATCGCTGCTTGATGGGCGTAGAGCCAGTTTTCACTCATCTTTATTTCCTTTGGATCACTCATAAATTTACCAGCACATCGTACGGAGTGGAGTGTGTGTGTGTGTGTGTGTGTGTGTGTGTGTGTGTGTGTGTGTGTGTGTGTGTGTGTGTGTGTGTGTGTGTGTGTGTGTGTGTACTAAACGGCGTTCGAAAGAGTTCCTTCAAACTTAGATTTCTTGAGCATTTGAACCAATTCGGACCGATAGATTCTGAGAAATTTTGAAAAATCTCAAAAAAAAAAAGAAAAAAATCATTTTTGAAAGTAGTTTTTTTGGAATATCTTTTAAACGGCTCGATCGATCAACTTCAAAAACTAATCCGCTCTCAAGCTTGAAATACCACGCAGATCGTCGCTAATCCGGTCAAAATCGGTTGATTAGTTCGAGAGATATCCTCGATAAAATATTTGGAAACAATTGTTTTTTTAACATAACTCCGACATTTTTTGGGAATAACTTTGAAACGGCTGCTGTGATTGACTTCAAAAATTAATCAACTATTAGCATGAAAAAATTACGTCGATCGTCGTCAAGCCGGTTAAAATTGGTCAATTCGCAAGAAATATCATGAACGAAAGAAAACCAAAAAAAGTGTTTTTTTGGAATTACTCCAAATTTCCTAGTTTTATCAATTCAAACTTGAAGATTTTCCATGAAACTAAAAAAATTGCGTTAAATACTGCCAACCACGTGAAAATCGAGTGATTCATTTAAAAGTTAGTGCAGTTTGAAAATTTAAAAAATTTTGTTCTATGATACTTCTATCAGACTAACATTTATAACACATAAATTGTATTTTTGAGCTCGAAGAGCTCAAAAACGTCATTAGTGCAGTTTTATGCACCTAGGTATGGAATTAGCGGGAAGTTGCACGGATGGCCTTCAGGGTCTACCGTTTTTCTAATTTTTTTTTCTTTTTATCTATGTAGGAAAGTGCGGCGGGCCCAGGCCTGGCCTAACTATGCAGAACTCTAGGCCAGGCTTGTATGCCAAAGTCAGCCCGGTTTTGGTTTAACTCTGGAATGATAACGATGGCCCAAGCCTGGTTACCACGTCCCTGGCTGGTTATCAAAACTGGGCCATAGTTAATTTTCATGTCTAGCCTATCATGTTTAATAAAAAAAAATTTTTTAATTATTTCTTTGTATTCTCATTTTGATGTCGAGCCAACGTAAGTTTAGATAGTTTAACTCTTAATACAAACCTGACTTCCGTTGATTATAGAAATGAAGTGAAAATCGCATGTGTTCTAACCAAGATTCGAACCCGAGTTGCGTGTTTGCCAGACCGATAACTAACCCCTACACCTACATCGATAAGCTAATGTACATCTCATCATTCTTTTAAGCTAAATCTACATAGTGACGAAGTGTGACGGTTTATAATTTATATTATTTATGTTAATTAACATTGTGTTTTGATGAAAATTAACTAATTTTCACAAATGTTTATTAGTCAAAAAAAATGCGAGAATCAAGTTCATATCGAGGGTACTCTGACGTAAACTCTTAACTCGATTTTTGGGGGTTACGATTTATAAATATTTAATTTTTTTTCTGAAACATAATTGGCGCATATATCGATGAGAAAGTACTAAAACTTTGAAATTAGCGATAGACGTTTACGATCTTATAATTTGATTTTCGTGAAAAAAGTTTTTTGTTTCTCCGTAAAGTGGTGACGTAAAACTTTATGCGAAGACAATTCATCCTCGACATTTTATCTGCGACATTTCATCCGCACGACAATTGATCCGCACGACAATTGATCCACACGAAAAATGATCCGTGATGTGACGTTTAAACATGGTTGCTGTATGTGTTTATTCGACATTATCCCAACACATAAACTTTCTTAACCGATATATAAAATGGTTAACGATAATGATGACAATAATTAAAGTCATAAAAGTGGGGGGCTCCGTCCCCCAACCACCGTCGGGGCTTCGCCCCTGGACCCCATCAAAAATCGGAGCTCTCCAGTGGATATCAATTGTCATTCGGATCAATTGTCGTGCGGATCAATCATCCACGGATGCAGTGTCGCGGATAAATCGTCGCGGATGAATTGTCTGTGGATGAGCGGTCGCGTCACTCTTAAAGACTTTGAACATCGTTCTGTATGGGTAGTTCATGCCAAATCGGACCACTTTTGACCCCGACCCTTTTCGATTTGGCCGAAAGTTTTCCATCCTTTTCTACCCTATAAAAAACGGTTCTCAGAATTTTTTTGAATTTTTTTACCTAACTCCAAAAAAGTTATGAATTTTTCAAAAAAATGGCTTTTTTATTTTCAAATAGCCATAACTTTTTCAAAACTAAACATTTAGGTACCTTTTTTTTTCAAAATTTTTGTTTTTAGATGTACTTTCCGATAAAAAATATTAAAAAATTTTTGTAAGTCAATACATATGGAATTTTTCAGTTTTTTGACAAAAATCAATGCTTTTTCGAAGTTCGAAATTTTTTTTTTTAATTTTTTTTTT
>CAJNRD030001123.1:11530210-11545140 GCA_905319865.3 Cotesia congregata
AACATGGACTGGATTGAAGTAATGCTAACGCGGTCCCGTTCCAGTCATCCCTGTAACATCTATAGGGAAAGGAGAGAGGAGGATGTTTAGTCGGTATTGTTGCAAATATTGACTTCCGAGTCCGACATACCCAGGCACCAACACCTAGTCCTGGCAACAACACCAAGCCCTGGCATACGTAAATGTATTTTACCTCCTCTATAAAAAAAACACACACACACACACCGTCGTACGGACATCATCGTAAAAATAGTCAGGGAAGCTTCCTGTGACCTTCAAACGTCGAGATCTGATGAAAACTCGATTTTTGTAAAACGGGGTGAAAACAATAACTTCCCGATTTTTGAAAATCTGAGATTTTTAGCGGGAAGTTAAAAATATTCTTTAATCATTTATTTAAACTTAAAAAAATGAAAAAATCGATTATAAACAATAAGATATTGTTTTTAAGAAAAAAATTTTTTTTTTAAATCATAATTTTCTTACGCTAACAATGTAGTAATTTTTTCGTGGGCAATATTTAATTTCATGTGCACAAACATATAGAAAACGTTAATGTCTTAAGTTTTAAAAATTTGAGGTACTCAATGACGCACGCCAAGTACGTTAAAGAAGATTTTCATTAAGTTTTAAATTTGCTACTAACTTTTTTTCATATTTTTAATAAAGTTATAAACAATACTTGGAGTTTCTTTGATTTCAAATTTTTTTGTAAAAAACGATTATTTTTTTTCGAAGTCTTATGAACCTGGACTTGGCGCGGTTTTTCACACTGAAACTGTTTTTGTTTGGATTCTAGAAACATTTTTCAATACTCTCCTAATTTTTTTTCCAATTCTGTCGAGAGAATTTTTTAATATAATAAAAAATAGTTGGAGAGACCGGACTTTTTACATACATTAAATGAAACATGACTCAAAATCGCCAACTTTGACTTTAAATACCTCGCGATCTAAACGGTCAAAAATGATGAAATTGTAGGAATTTATAAATAAAGCTTTTCTGAACCCATAAAAAATATATCAGCCGAATCTTTCGAAAAGTGATTTCATGCTGGAACTACGTTGATGCTCATGTATTAACTAAATATTATTTTTCTTTTTATTTTTAAGTAATTTATATAACTCTTTACTGAGAATAGATAATTTAAATGAGTAATTACTCTTCAAATCTGTGTACAAACAATGATATCAAATTTATTTATTTGTCTGTTATTGTCTTAAATAATAGTCATATGTTGAAAATTATTATTTGACTGCAAAAAAGAAATTGGATCTTCGATACCATACAGCGAAGTCATTCACCAGGACGCAAAAAGTACACTCTATCGTACCTATGAGCGACGGAAATGTGAGAGTTAAAGAATATTCGAGTTTTACGGAAGATCGTACATGTAAAATTAAAAAAAAAAAATTACTAACTAAAAAGAAAAATGCATATTTTATGTTAACACATAATAAAAATATAATAGATTAATTTTATGTTTATACTTAAATTATTTAAGGAATAATTATTATGTAAGGACATAATAATATATCAACGAATTAAAATTCTGAGTTGAGCTGATGACAAAAAGAATATTTTTATTATGTGTCATGATAATTAAAAATAAGCGTTTAATAATTATGTGAGGACATAATTTTAACTAACAATTTTTTTTATGTAGTGACATAAATTAAATTGGCTCCTGTAGATTTATATTTTTGGAGTAATTATTTGTAACATTTTAATTTCTTTTAATCTAAAATTTTATACAAATAAGAATTAAAACTATCCCCACAATAGAAATTCGGAATTAAAATTATGTACATAATAATAATTCAGAATTTAAATTATGTACATAATAGTAATTCGGAATTAAAATTATGTACATAATAAAAATGTTATAATTAAAATTATGTACATAAATAGAAATTCAGAATTAAAATTATGTACATAATAATAATTCAGAATTAAAATTATGTACATATTCTTTAATTGATAGTGGGAAATAAGGACTCTTGTGGAATATTTCTTGTGGAATATTTTTTATTTCATCGCCAACGTTTCGTCAGTGATTCCTGACTTCTTCAGGGCTCTACAATGACGAAAATACACAAATTTAACATACAATATATAAACACGTCAGCTAGTAAATACAATTTTCATGTGTCAGTTAATATAAATACAATAATAAGACTAATTCGATCTAACCTTTAAAATTATAGATTACAACAACCAATTTTTTTTATTTCATAAACATACTAACCAAACTTTAAATTACTCCACAATTTTCATCAATATAAATTTTAAAAAGTCCCAACTGGCAAAAGAATACATCCAGACTTCAATTTTAAACTGATAAATAAAAAATCTCTTTGTAAAAACTTTATTGTGAAAGTACGTACACACATTACTCAATTCAGTTATAATAATAACCACTCAGTCCAACCTGTAAACATATGACCAGTGTCGGTAAACTAAACCTCAACTCTACTGACCATCTCGCGCTAAATTCAAATATGTTTTTAAGTTTGACATCTCTGTAGTTCTTTTTTATAGATGTCTAAAATTTGATTATACGCCGTACTTAAATTTTGAGTGTCAGTTCTGTAATTAACTGAATCGTGTAATGTTATCTGTATCATTTCACTGATATTCTTTTTTAAATGAACTCTTTCTGTGTCTACTATTTCAACATTATCAAACCCGAAACTATGGCCCGAATCAAAGTGGTGAGCAGCCAGTGCCGTTTTATTTTCTTTCAACACATTCACATTTTTACAGTTAAACTTGTGTTGAGCTATTCGTTATATATATATACTGTCCTATATTTCCATATATTTACTGCTCCAGTTGGAATTTTTTTATATAAGTTATTTAAAATATTATTATAACTCCATTCTATTTGCTTAATTTTCCAATTATTAATTTTTATCTCTTACTTTAGAACTGAACTCCACAGTTGAAAACTCTACAGTGATGGTAACGAACATTGATCAAGATAAATTTATTTATAATTTTACGGACATCGCCCTCCCAGAAGAAGTCGTTAAAACACTGAGACTGGAGCCGAAGTTTGGGTTGCCTCTGGAGAAGAGGACTGCAGTTATCCCAACGATAATAAAGGACATATAGTTCTGTATCCAGAATACTGATGTACAAGGTGAGAGTATGAAGATAATTGAAGAAAACAGGAATAAGATCAGATCAGATGTAGTGAATGTTTTAATGAACTTCTTCAGGAAGAAAGAACCTAGAGAGTTTGACGAAATCCGGAAAAACATGAGGATCACGAGTAGGTTTCTAAAAGAACATGACGAGTTAATAGTAGCCAGGTCAGATAAAGGTGGTTCAACGGTAGTAATGTACAGAGAAGAGTATGTCACAGGAATGAATGATATGTTGAAAGATGATAGAACATATAAAAAGATAGTGAAGGATCCAACAAATAAGTTTCAGTTACAATCTAATGTAATTGTCAAAGACTTATTAGCGTGCAAGGTGATTGATGAAATACAGGCGAAGTATTTAAAAACATATAACGCGGTCTCACCAAAGATATATGGTCTCCGAAAAACTCATAAGGAGAAGTTTGCTTTACGACCTGTGGTGAGTTGTATTGGAGCACCTAATTATAAATTAGCGGGCTTCTTACATAGAACCCTTTCACCATGGACATCAACTATAAAATAGAATGTAAAGAACTCAATAGAGCTGGTGGAGGAGCTGAGGAAAGTAGTGGTGCCGGATGATCATGTGCTGATATCCCTGGATGTGACTTCACTCTTTACGAACATCCCTAAGGATCGAGTTTTGAAAATAATTGACGAGGATTGGAATGAGATGTCGAAAGCTGTTAAAGTCAGGAAAGATAACTTAATAACGCTGGTAAATTTCTGTTTTGACTCAAGTTATTTTACATTCCAAAATGAAATCTATCAGCAGCTTGAGGGATCAAGCATGGGCAACCCTGCTAGCCCCAGTTTGGCTAATATAGTGATGAACTATGTTATTAACAAAGCTGTAGACATCTTAAATTTTAATATTCCATTATTGAAGCTATATGTGGACGATACTCTCCTGTTGATTCCAAAGGATAAAGTAGATGAGGTATTTCGTTGTTTCAATAGCATTAATGATAAGATCAAGTTTACAATGGAAGTTGAAATAGAAGGAAGGCTACCGTTTTTGAACTTGGTGGTCATTAGAGAAGAGGAGAGACTTATAACAGACTGGTATGTTAAGGAAACGAGCAATGGAAGATTACTGAATTTCAGATCGAATCATCCGAGTAGCCAGAAGTTGGGCATGATCAATGAACTACTACATAGAGCGATAAATCTGAGTAATGAGAAGTTTGCGGAGAAGAATCTAGCTAGGGTCAAGGAGCTTTTGAAAAATAATAATTATCCAGTATGCTTCATAAACAAGGCTGCGGAATTATTTTCAAAGAAAGTTGAAGCTAAGAACAACATAGCAGGAGTCTCCAATATTAAGAAGTGCTACAAATTTCCGTTTATAAAAGGTTTATCGTAAAAATTGGACCACTGTTTGAAAGACAAAGAGGCGAAGTTAGTGTTCTATAATATGAATACAGTTAAGAAAGTGTACACGAGGCTGAAAGACAAAGTCAAATTGGAATGCATGTCAAATGTCGTGTACAAGATTCCGTGCAGTTGTAATAAGGTATATATATAGGTCAGACATCTCAGTATGTGAAGAAACGAATAGCTCAACACAAGTTTAACTGTAAAAATGTGAATGTGTTGAAAGAAAATAAAACGGCACTGGCTGCTCACCACTTTGATTCGGGCCATAGTTTCGGGTTTGATAATGTTGAAATAGTAGACACAGAAAGAGTTCATTTAAAAAAGAATATCAGTGAAATGATACAGATAACATTACACGATTCAGTTAATTACAGAACTGACACTCAAAATTTAAGTACGGCGTATAATCAAATTTTAGACATCTATAAAAAAGAACTACAGAGATGTCAAACTTAAAAACATATTTGAATTTAGCGCGAGATGGTCAGTAGAGTTGAGGTTTAGTTTACCGACACTGGTCATATGTTTACAGGTTGGACTGAGTGGTTATTATTATAACTGAATCGAAGTCTGGATGTATTCTTTTGCCAGTTGGGACTTTTTAAAATTTATATTGATGAAAATTGTGGAGTAATTTAAAGTTTGGTTAGTATGTTTATAAAATAAAAAAAATTGGTTGTTGTAATCTATAATTTTAAAGGTTAGATCGAATTAGTCTTATTATTGTATTTATATTAACTGACACATGAAAATTGTATTTACTAGCTGACGTGTTTATATATTGTATGTTTAATTTGTATATTTTCCTCATTGTAGAGCCCTGAAGAAGTCAGCAATTACTGACGAAACGTTGGCGATGAAATAAAAAATATTCCACAAGAAATTGAGTTCTTATTTCCCACTATCAATTAAAGAATTTATAAGACAAGGACATATACATCATGGATTATGTACATAATAGTAACTCAGAATATATATATATATATATATATATATATATTTATTTATTTAATTGCTTTCCATAATATACATTGGTTGCAATGAGGTCCGCAGATAGGACTAATAATCAATTTACATAAAAATTTCATAAAACAAGTATATAAAAAAAATAATACATAATTGTTTAGTGTGAAGAAGTATTTACATTTTGGTTTGATTCTCTTAAACCTTAATTTTTTGCTCTTAAATTGCAACAAATTGTTATGTGACGGTATATGCAATTGAGTTGTTTGGGCAGGTACATCATTAAAATTTTATCGAGAGGAGCTTGTTCAGAAGATAAGTCTAAATTATCAATTAATTTAGTTCTAAGGTTTGTAAAGAGCGTACAGTTTAATAGGAAGTGTGATAAGGTATCATACTCTCCAAGATTACATAGAGGACAGACTTCGGAAGGTTGGAATTTTAATGCTTCTCCATTTGTATAAATTTTAGAGCCAAATAAATTTGCCGTTCTAATTTGTGCAAAGACTTTCTTTACCCGTAAGGGGACATTACTAAATAAGTAGCGATTTGTGCTAGTTTGACAAATACCATTTGACTCTAAATAAGCTATATTTGATACCTGTGCGCGAATTTTAGCTGTAAGCGTTTGCCTAAACTTTTCAAGAATTACCTCACCAACTTTTTTCCACATTACACTGTCTGTTGAATCTATAATATACATATATCTGCTATCAATTGATATTATAAAGTTACAGAGTTGTGCCACCTAGTTATATTCCAGACTCGATTCTCCCTTTTTATAAAGTAAAATCTGTTTTTGAAAGCATAAATATGGAAATCTGTTTCTGTCCATGTTTAAAATTTTAACTACCCAGTTCTATGCTTGTTTCCAGACGTTAACAGCAAGATCAATATTATTTGATTTAAATTTTACAAGAGCATTTGAGGTCGTGCGTTTCAGATTTAGAATTGATTTGAAAAAGTCTGTTAAAACAAATTCTAATTCATTTGTATATCTTAAAGCCCAGATTGGTGAGGCATAAAGAGCAACCGAAGATATCATACTGTCGAAGAGTAGCACTATGCTATTGATGTTACTTATCTTTGCTTTGTAGATTAGCGATATGACTGCGCTTGAGGCGATTTTGGCCTTTTGAATTGCACTAGTTAAGGCCGAACGGCCAAGACCTGAAGAAGCAACAGGTACACCCAGGTAGGTGAAGTTTGACACCACTTCAATTGGACTAGAATCATAGAAAAATTTCAGATTCGAAGGAATTTTGCCAGCCTTTCGACAGTATAATATCTTCGTCTTCTCCTTATTCACAGTTAGCCCTTTGAGCTCGCAATAATTATGCAGAAACTTTAATAGTGGCCAAGTCCGCTTTGTTTCTGGCGATGATGACAAGGTCATCTGCGTATAAAAGAATTAAGATGTCAGTCAGTAAATTTATACTAACGCCGTATAAACCTCTGGACCGAAAAAGTTCCACGATATCTGCTATGTACATGATGAAGAGAAGGGGGCTTAGAATCTCCCTCTGCAGAACGTCTTCTGTGATGTCAATCTCTTCTGTAAGGCCTTCTTGTGTTTTAATACGGATTGTAGCTTTATCGTACAGTGACTTTAGAACTCTTATCAACTTCGCGCTCACGCCTAACTCCAGAAGAGTTTTCCAGAGCTTATCGTGCGGCACAGTATCAAAAGCTCGTTTAAAGTCCACAAATAGGATGAATACAGACCCTTTTTCTTTTCTTAAGCTGGTGTGTATCACTTCCATAAGTGTGTAAAGATTGTCCATGCAGCTTCTTTGAGGCCTGAACCCAGTTTGCCCTTCTGGAAGTATGTTGCACCTTTTCGCCCATTCGTACAGTCTCGCAGCAATCATCGACGTGAATAGTTTTATAATGTGATTTATAAGGGCTATGCCACTATAATTATTTGGATCGCTTTCGTCCCCCTTCTTATGTAGCATAGTTAAAGTAACACTTGCCCATGAGTCTGGAATTTTTTTTTCACGGAGGGTCTTGTTGAAAAGGCATAATAAATAAAGTTTCCAGTTGTACGATAATCCTTGGTAGAATTCGTTGGTGATAGTGTCACAGCCAGGCGCTTTTCCTCTTTTACTTTGCTTAATAGCCTTCTTCAGTTCCTCCATGGAGAATTCATTGTCCAAGAAGGGATCCCAAACCCCAGAATACATGCAGTCCGACGGCTCGACAGGTTTCATTATGTTTTTGTAAAAATTTACCCACTGATACGGTTCGATCTTTGGATGGATGTAAGCTCTTCGTCGATGACTTCCTAAAGCTTTCCAGAACTCCGACTGGTTTTTCGCTTTATTAATTTTATTTGTCAGGTTCTCAACATATTCTAGCCTATTCTTCTCCCAATGTAATTTTAATTCTTTGGACGCATTAATATACTCTCGTCTATCACTTTCTTTGAAGTTATTTTTCCTGTAGATTCTCAGTTTTTTATTTGCTACATTTTTTAGTTCTTTACATTTTTGGTCTACCCAAGGCTCGTGACTTTTCACCGCCTGCTCTTTGGATTTAACCACTAGCCCATTATCTGTAGCAGCTGCGGTAATAGCCGCTATCAAGTTGCTTTGGATAACAGTGACCGATTCTTGTTCAAAATTTATGCAGATCAGCGTAGAACGACTGATACAATTTTTGAAATCGGGAGCTTTCTCAGCTCTCCATTTAAGTTTTATAGAGTTTATTTTTCTGCTGGGTAGAAGAGGTTTGTTATACTTTAAATACAGAGAGATTGAAAAATGATCTGAAAAGTTCACGGACTGAAGAATTTTAAAATCTTTAAATTTTTCCAATCCTTCCAAATTAGTCCAGGCCAAGTCGATCGTGCTACTACCTTTGCCGAAGTAAGTTGGCTGCGCAGGATTATTGCTGAGAGATCTTCCGTTAACAATTATCAAGTTTATACTATCCACATAAAAATTTAATTTATTACCTTTATCGTTAAGTGCGTTGATGCTCATGTTGCATGTTGCAGACAACTCTGAGTCTTTAAATATTTCTTCTGGATATTTTGTGGGCATACCAATGTGTGCGTTAACATCACCCATCAAGAAAATTGGAGACGCTTCAAATTGATTTAGAATAACCTCTATTGCTTCTTGAAACTTCATCAAATCTTTGCAGAAAAGGGAGATATCAGGCCTGAAATATGTAAAACCAACAATACAGTTTATTTCTTTATGTAATATGCGGACAAAACAAGAATTATACGAGCTATGTAGAATAACTGAATTTATACTGTTTTTTAAGAGAAGTAGAATACCACCACTGGGTCGTCCGGCAGATTTGCATTTAGAAGCTTCGATCCAGTGCGCGTTGTACTGATTCTGCCATTTCCCCAAATTGAGTTGTTTTGTCGCCCAGGTTTCAAGTAAACATATCACATCATAATTTATAAAGTCTTTACATGCCCAAAAATTTTTAATACCGTTCACGTTCCAGAGTACTATTTTAAGAGAATCGTTTAATTGTTACTTCTGCTGCGAGGGGTTTGGTTCATTACTGCCACAAGTTTCGACCTCCATCGAGTTCTCTCTCTGCAAGGGGAAAGAATCCACGAGCTCCTGGCGGTTTTCGTTTCACATCTTCCATTTACCATCAACGCAAACTTTATTGCCAAACACTTTGATCTTCGCTCCTTGTGCTTTTAATTCTTTCGTCACAATTCTTATATTGCGCTGTTCGAGCGCTTGGATCTCAGTGAGATCATTGTCAATATATATCTTGGTCTTTGCTAAAGCTCTTCGTTTATTCGACATAACCTTCTTTTTAACTTCAGCATTCTTCAAGACAACTTTATAGATGTTTTTCTCCCTGCCAAGAGTCGAGATACCTTCAATAACTTCTTGAAGTTCAAATGTATTTTTTAAAAAATCGGAGATCAATGACAGAGGGTCCTGCGAAGCTGCTAGACCTTTTATTATGATGATGAGTTTTTTTATCATCACGGTCTTTGCGTTCAAGGTTATCTGCGAATCTTAATAGCTTATTAAATTTATTCGATTTGACACTCGGTTGTTGGTGGCTCTCTTCAACTGCAAATGGAAAAGTGGAGTGAGGGAAATTGCGTGGAGATTTCAGCTTAGTTATTTCATCACTTAATTTTTTAATTTCATTTGCTCGCGCTTTATCTTTTTCTTCGAAATCAGTCCTGAGCTTTTTAATTTCCTCTTTGTGCTCTCTCCTAACCTCAGCCACTTGCAGATGAATCCGTTCTTCCAGATTCTTAAGATGTTGTGCATTCTCATTTCTGAATTTCTTAATTTCATTTAAAATGTCGTTGTTAGTTGGATTCATCTCGTCATGTTGGAGAGGGAGAAGCGATTGGACTTACCTCTATAGAATTATTTGCAGAGTGTGTCAGTTCAAATTCAATCATTGGCTTCTTCTTGGCAGCGTTTAGTTCCAAAGACGTATCACCCGCAGAGTTACTATTGTCAGTAGGCTCCCTTTTTCTTTTAGTTAAAAAGTCCTTTATTGAAAAGTCGGAACTTGATCGGTGATGTGCGAGTCTGTCTAGGTTGGAATAACGGCCTGGTCTACGCTTTTCCGTTGTTGGTGTAGGTTCCAACCTATTTGAATTAGCCTGAAGTAGCTGCGCTGTCGCCTATAGTAAATGGGACTTTAGGCGACTGCTCTTGTGTGTAACTGTACTCACTCTTTGGATCTCCCATAACCTAACTGCCTCAAGCTAGCGTTGAAATTCTATGATTTTTAGGTCCGTTGAATTACGAAAATCTTGAAGTTTATTATTCACAAATTAAATATAAATCCTGTTTTATTCACACTACTATAAAAATTTAATTATCACCACTGTTAAATTGATTAAAAATATAATTTAATACGACGTAAGTTAACACACGTCTATTCACTATCATGGCTACGGTGGCTCCCCAGAATTAAAATTATGTACATAATAGTAATTCAGAATTAAAATTATGTACATAATAAAAATGTTATAATTGAAATTATGTACATAATAATAATTCAGAATTAAAATTATGTACATAATAGTAATTCGGAATTAAAATTATGTACATAATAATAATTCAGAATTAAAATTATGTGCATAATAAAAATGTTATAATTAAAATTTTGTACAAAATAATAATTCAGAATTAAAATTATGCACATAATAAAAATGTTATAATTAAAATTATGTACATAATAATAATTCAGAATTAAAATTATGTACATAATAAAAATGTTATAATTAAAATTATGTACATAATAATAATTCGGAACTGAAATTATGTACATAATAAAAATGTTATAATTAAAATTATGTACATAATAATAATTCAGAATTAAAATTATCTACATAATAGTAATATAGAATTAATATTATGTACATAATAAAATTGTTACAATTAAAATTATGTACATAATAGTAATTCAGAATTGAAATTATGTACATAATGGAAATGTTTAAATTAAAATTATGTACATAATAAAAATGGTTGAATTAAAATTATGTACATATGGGAAATGTTCGGATTAACATTATGTATTGAGATAATATTAATTGCTTAATATCATTATGTTACAAGATCATTTTTTTGTATTATTATTTTTATTTATTTTTAGGATAAAAACTTTAAATTAAATTTATGTTACTAGATAATTAAAATTCGTTATCGGTATAATTAATTATGATAGGACATCATAAAAATTGTTTGAATTTTAATTATGTAGTGTCATAAATTTTTTTGAAGTATTTATTATGATTTCACTTTTTACTAAATTCTGTGAATTTTTATTATGATTAACCATAATAAAAATTTTGCAAAAATTTTTAAGCTGTTTTAAATAAAATTAATCCATTTTTTTTTATGCAGATACATCATTTTAATATTTTTTATTATGCTATTTATAATGAAAAAAATATATTTTATCGTTAATCATAATTGAATTGTATTCATTATAATTATGTCACAAGTTAATAAAAATGTTATTATTTTTTCTAATGAATAATTTCTAATCATTATAATTATGTCGTTACATAATTATAATTCGTGTTTTTTACTACCTCTTCCTATGCATAAGCATATAATTTTATGTCGGGACATAAAATAATTATATTTTTATTATGTCAAACATGAAAAGAATTCACTGAAAAAATTCTTTTTGTAACTCCTGCTTTCAAAGTTCAGCATTCGAGCCTTGCTCAGCAAACGCAAAGTCGCGTATTCTCGTGATGGTTGCATACACTATAGTAGCGTGCGGGAAAGTAGGCGGAGTCAAATTTTCCAACTGCTTGACCGTGCGGGAATGAAAATTAACTACAATAAATGTATAAGATTCATAGAATGTATATGTCTGTCACTACCACTACAAATCAAACTATCAAGCATATACTGAGGTTAATCCTAGCGCCTACGCATACTAAATAACCACACATGAATAGCAGCTTGTCGATCATATGGTCAAGTCTGTGCAACTACTAACCATAACTGCGTGTATTATTTATATTATTTATAATTTTTTGATAACTGATATAGTTCAGCTAATTACAATATTTTTTTGTAAATAATAATTTCTCTCTGTTGAACCTTGAAAGCAGTCGTTACAAAAAATATTGTTCGATACATATGTCCCAACTGAGGCATTCACAGGGCTTAATTGAGACACTCGCCAAAAGAAACGACACGTTTACAGTGAGACACAGTGAGACACGTTTACTCGGCCCTATTGTAAACGCGCCGTTTCTTAGACTTGTGTCTCAACTTTTAAGCCCTGGGAATGCCTCACTTTGCACATATGTATCGAAAATATCTATTTTCGAATTAAAAATAAATTTCTTTTTTTTATGTTCTGCAAAAATATTACCTGATTAAATAGTAAAACGGCGTGCCATAAAATCAGATGTAATTAGATATAATTATATAGAATCATATATAATTATTTCTAGAAAAATAAAAAAAATCCGGCGAGCGCGGGGATCGAACCGGGGACCTGACGCTTCAAAGACTGACGTGCTACCTGCTTACCTACTTGAGACTTACTTGTAGAGCAGAGTTTGATGTAACTACAATTAATGCAAATCGTAAACATAATCAATTTTTATAAGTTAACTAAATTAATGCAGTTCTTATTATTTCATCTACAAAAAATACTATAGATCAATAGATTATTAATGATTGGAGTAGCAAACTCTGAGATAAAAAAATTAAATACAATTGTATACGATTCATATATAATTATATATGATTTCCGTATAGTTGCACTAATAGAAGGATTTGTTTATATATAATAAGCTTTATTAACTATTAATAAATGATTTTTTAACATCATAGGATTTAATTAATATTTATTAACGGTTAATAAATTATTTATTAAATACGATTCATTAAATGTTAATAAATAATTGTTAACAGTTAACAAATATTTGTTAACTATTAATAAATACTTATTAATTATCAATAAATGTACTTTCCTCTCAAATAAATATTTATTGAATGTTAAGAAACATTTATTAAAATTTAATAAATTAAAAAATTCTCTTCAAACAAATTAAATTTCTAATATTTAATAAATTCTTTTGTCAGTTTACATATCATTATATATAATCATATATAATTTCATATAATTGTATATAATGTTTGTAACTTTTGTACAATTCTATAGAATTAAATAAAATTCGATATGATTATATCTAATTATATCTAATTATATATAATTATATGGAATTATATATGATTATATATAATTATATGGAATTATATATGATTATATATAATTATTGGCACCTGGGTATGCCATCCAATACGAATTAAATCTTGATCACACAGCAGTATGGATCTTACGGGCAGCTATTGGATGGGTCATCAAAGTCTTGAGCATGCCTGCCAACCGACTACCCATTATATGCCTGCGCAAACTCGCCGATCTAAGTAACTCCTCGTCCTCTAAATTAAATTGGGTGTCACAATTAAAAAATCTTCTCTCGCCAATAAAGGAAGACGACATGCTGAACAGATTGGAGGCCAAGCATTGGATAATCAGAAAAGAATCTATTTTGTTGAAATTCCGCAACTACATGCGAAAGTTAGATCGGGATCGTTATTTCAACTCCTCAGCGTGCCAATTTACATTTTTAACGCCGATACCGGGAAGCCAGATTCCAGAGAATACCACTTCATCTCCTGAAGCCCTTTATGCAACTCAGACTGGCAAGCAAATATGCCTGTCACATCACCGTCGATGGTATTACCCTTACTCTCTCCCCCACAAAACCATGTCCACACTGCCAGCTACATGTACCCGAAACGGCTCTACATTACATCTGTGACTGCCCACTCTTCACCAAAAATAGATTAAAAAAAAGTGTGTGTCAGCTCCGACGCACGACTGGAGTTTACTGCTTAAGAACGATTATAAAATAAATAGATTAATGAATAAGGGTTAATGAATGTATTTCTTATATTACTTAGAGTATGCATGACACATCTGTAGATTGATTTTTATTCATTGAGTAATTTTCTCAATTTTGAAATAAATATCAATTGATATAAATTTATGTTTATATCAATTATAAATAAAATATAAAAATTACGATAAAACCTCCGCAAGTTGACAGTTGTTGTAGGTTAATATCAGGTTAATACAATATGCAATTGAAAGTAAATATATTAATTATCGTATTCGGTTTATTAAACCTACACGGTGAGAAATTTCTATTATTTTTTATTCTGCATGGATTTTAAATTTTACAATGGTGCATATTACTAGTGAACCTTATTGACTCAGAATAAAATTTTACAATGGCCCATAGTAATTTCCGAAACAAATGAAATCAGACATAGCAAACGGTAGAAATTGAAATGTACCATAGTAAAATGAAATATGCAATAATTTAAATTTCCGAATGTACTATAGCAAAAAAAATAAGAAAATGTTTGTAAAAAATAAAAAATTTTAGAGTAAAAAATATTTTTAGCAATCAAAAAAAAATATCAAACCAAACAAGATTTTTTTGTTTGTAATAATTTTTAAAAAAATTTTTTTAAAATATAGTTTTTTTTATTTGTTTTCTATTTTTAATTTGAACGAAGGATTTATTTTGGCAGTTAATTATATTATAAATAATTATAAACACAATATATAACTTTTAAATTATTTTTCATTATAATAATAATATATTATTAGAAAAGTGTCGGTTGCAGGTTAACCATCAAATGTTTGTTTTCATCTTAATCTTTCACGGTAAATTATTAAATATTTTATTATTTAGGAATCTTACAAATTTTTATTAACTATTCATATGTTAATTGCAATAAACATTGTTTTAAATAAATATTAGTTTATAAATCCATCAACATATGAATAATTAATAAAAATTTGTAAGATTCCCAAATAATAAAATATTTAATAATTTACCGTGAAAAATTAAAATGAAAACAAACATTT
>CAJNRD030001123.1:11557262-11604171 GCA_905319865.3 Cotesia congregata
CACACACACTGACTCT
The DNA here is from genome assembly GCA_905319865.3 of Cotesia congregata. Lineage (NCBI taxonomy): Eukaryota > Metazoa > Arthropoda > Insecta > Hymenoptera > Braconidae > Cotesia > Cotesia congregata. Next base: position 11,557,279 of record CAJNRD030001123.1, read on the forward strand.
ACTTTACTTTTGACTAACTAAAATTTACAAAATTAGCTCCAATAATTTACAACGTTAATTTCTTATTAAAATTTATCAGTCATTAGCTCGCGAATAAAACTCATGATTTATTTCACAAATTAACAAATTTTACTTCTTAAAATTCCGGCTTAAAACCAACGCTTCTTTTCCCTCCAAATTTAACACGAGCGTTACTCAGCACGTTAAACTAAATTCTCAGAATATTCTTTTTGTAAATTCAACTAAATTTTACTCGGACTTAATCCACACGAATAAATAGTTTTACAAAGAATTTTACCGGAATGATGATATTAAATTATTGACAAATTTTCCAGGACATTATTTCAATATAAGACTCCCCAAGCAGAATTTGGCCATTAAATTAGATAATCAATTATAATTTTACTCAATATGAAAATTACGTGCCTGAAGTTTTACTGCGGGTGTATCAGTCTTATCTGCGCCGAAATTTAATAATTAATTCTCAATAATTAATAACGCGTAGAATAATTATTTTCTGATAAATTGAGAATGACGATTTGTTAATTAATAGTTCATCTCGGTGTAGAAAATAAATACCAAAAATTATCTACGGTTGTTAAATTTCTAAATGCGTCGCAGTTTTCTCAATAATTAAGCTTCCGGTAATAAAATTGTTCCAAATAAATACAAATAATTTTCAGTAAATAATCAAATATAAATCAATAAAACTAATTAATTAAGTAGATAGATTTCTATGAAATCTACTAAAAATAGTCCAGGTATTTATTTCATGAATTTACTGCGTCACAAAATTCACAAGGAATTTGTGCGCTCAAAATGGACGCCGTTACTGCGTAGCAAGCTTGAACTCGGGTACTGACGCTGGACTGGTCATGAGCTGTGATTGGAATGTTTTCTCGATGTTCAGAAATTATCTTAATAATTTATTAATAAAAGATGAATTTATTAAAGCCAATCAAAGATGTTAATTATTATTAACCAGCTGAATTAATAATTTAGATACTCACGACCAAACCCCAAGAGGTCTAGAACATTCCTCGGGTGTAAAATCCCCAGGAGGAATTGTTCACAAAGCTAGCAAATTAAATTGATTAAAACAATTAATTATTATTACAAAATATTATTAAACAAACTGAATTACCAATAATTAAATTAGAAATGAGAAGTAGTATGGAAATTGAGCCGGGTGTAAACCCCAAGGCTCATCACTACCAAAATCCAATACCTGGTGTAAATTGGTTTGAAGAAACTCTTTGGTTGCTAATGGCTTCCTTCTTGGACTCCTCGATGTTCTCGTTACAGCACTACACTACTGCCGACACAACGCATGGCTCGCCTATTTAATGACTTCCCAAAATGCCCCCTCCTACTCTCTCTCTAGGCCCGAAGATCGATGCAACAAAATGCTAGTCGAAAAAGTTATCGATCTCTGACGACTTATCGATAAAGGGTAATTTACCCTGTTACAAGGTCCTTCTCCTTCTTAGCTTGGCTGTCCGTTGGTTCTGGCGAGTTCCGCTCTTTTCTCTTCGCCGATCTGAAATGACTTCTTTCTGCTTTTTCAGCGACTGACTCATTGTCGGCTTCAAAACCGGTATCCTTCGCTTCCACGTTTACAATAGCATTTTGTCTGCTCCGTTCTGGTATAAAATGGGAAGTGTGTCGTCGTGATGACTGCCATTCCTCATCTAGTGTTTTGAATCTCCGAAGAGCGTTGATTACATTGCTTGTCTTGGACTTTATCTCTTTGTGAATGTTGACCTCTGATTGGACGAAATCATTCAACTCACTGGTCAGCTTTTCAAGGCGTTCGAGCGCTTGCAACCGCTTCATTTCAACGCTTGCTTCAATCGCTGCTTGTTGGGCATGAAGCCCGTCTCCCCTCTTGTTTGTTTCCTGTAAATTACTCATACTTTTTGATTTACCAGCGCATCGTATGAAGTGGAGCGGGTTGTCATAACTAGGAACGGGTATACCCTCGGAGATAATACTCCTACCCCAGTTCCCTGAGGCCTAGTCGGCACTTGGCCAGTCCCGGTATACACGGACGGACTGGACTCGCTCGGGGCACTGCAGACTCCGTTTCTGCAGTCACGGCATACTTCCTGATCAAGGCCCGAAGTGACTGGCTCCTGTTCATCTACTGCAACTTACACCTCGGCAGAGCAAGCTCATATCAACCGCAACTTGCACCAACGGAAATAATCAGTGCGGAGCGTAGGCACTTCCAGTAGGTTACAGTAGAAGACGATCTCTATACTAGGCCAGGTGTTGTGACCAACCCTTCATGGTTGAAGGGGAGTTTTGTCCACGGGAGCTTATTTTGTTTGGTTACTTTGTTTGGCTCCCACCCGCTGTACCTCGTCAACTAAGAGATTAAGCGTCATCCAAGGACAGTGAGCATTCTCCCATCCGCTCGGGGAGATGCGTCCAGTAGCAGTTTCTCCTCAGCCCCGAGTGTGTGTGTGTGTGTGTGTGTGTGTGTGTGTGTGTGTGTGTGTGTGTGTGTGTAACCCTCTTATAACTTTTGAACGGCTTGACCGATTCGATCGCAGTTGACACCGTTCGAAAGGGCTTGATGAAACATAAAATTTTAATTTAGCTTAAACTGATTCGGATCAGTAGATTTTAAGAAATCTCAAAAAACTACAAAAAGAAATTTTTTTACTTGGGGTTTTCTTGGAATAATTTTTAAACAGCTTCACCGACTCCAACAGACTCCAAGAACGTCAAAATCGGTTGATTGGTTCGAGAGATATCGTTGATAAAAAATTTAGGAACAAGTTTTTTTTTCACATAACTCCGGCATTTTGTTTCGGATTATTTTTTGTACTTAGAAAATTGCGTTGACTGCCACCCAGTAAGTGGAAGTCGAACAACGCATTAAAAAATTATAGCCACTCAAAAAAGCCGTAATAAAGTTATTCCAAAAAAACCACATTAAAAAAAATTTTTTTTTTGTAGTTTTTTGAGATTACTCAAAATCTACCGGTTCAAATCGGTCCAAATTGTATTCAAAATCTAAGTTTGGTCAAGCCCTTTCTAATGGCGCCAACCGCGATGAAATTGGTCAAGCCGTTCAAAAGTTATAAGAGGGTCACATACATACATACACCCACGCACACACACACACACACACACACACACACACACACACACACACACACACACACACACACACACACACACACACACACACAGAATAGATATCATGAAATTTTCAGAAAGGTGTTTTTTCGATTTCTATTTTTTCTTTTCAATTAAAAAAAAAAATTTTTTTTGTCGTATTTTTCATGACACCGGGCCAAAAATTTCCGGGAATCCTCGAAAAAGAAGTAAAAAGTATAGAACCATTAGTTTAATATGTTAATCATCGAGAAAATCAATTTTTTTTAAATCCAAGAAAAAATTGAAAAACAATTGTTTTTTTTTATTTAATGCTTAATGAATAGTGGGCGTTGAAATTAACAATTCTCCGATACTCTAAGTTTTATAATTAAAATGGTTTTGTCAAATGGTTTAATACATGACTATAATGACTGAAATGCAATGATTCTTAAACTAATAAAAACATTTTCCTTAGCTAAGCAAAAAGTGTTCTTTAACAATATTGTTTCTAATGATGGCACTTAATTAATTTTTTTTTTATGAGGAGGATTCATTGGTGGCGCAAACTATCATTTCTCGACGACTTCTAGAGTAATTTGAAAATAGATTTGAGCCTTCACAAGGATTAAAAATTTTAAAAGCAATTCTGAGAAGCTAAACTGGTTAACTTTTAGTTCTATATTTTTTGTTGTTTTTCAATTTCTTTTGTTTTAAAAAAAATTGATTTTCTCGATGATTAACATATTAAACTGATGGTTCTATACTTTTTTCTTGTTTTTTGAGGATTCCCGTAAATTTTTGGACCGGTGTTATGAAAAATACGACAAAAAAAAATTTTTTTTTTTTAATTGAAAAGAAAAAATAGAAATCGGAAAAACACCTTTCTGAAAATTTCATGATATCTGTAGAAAATGTCAAAGTTTCGAATGAGAAAAAGAAAAGAGAAACTAAAAATGGTATTCATAAAAAAATTTGGAGTTTTATCTGAAATTTTAAAAATAACGATGAAGATAGCTTTGAATAGTTTTTTTATATTATTTTCCAAAAAGAACATTTAATAACAAAAATTTTGAAAAAAAAACGTCCCGATAAGTCAATTTTTGAAAAGGTTATGGCAATTTAGAAATAAAAAAGCGGTTTTTTTTAAAAGTTCGTTACTTTTTTTTGGTTGGGTAAAAAAATTTGAAAAAATTATAAGAGACGTTTTTGATAGGATAGAAAAGGATGCTAAACTTTCAGCCAAATCAAAAGTGGTCAGGGTCAAAAATGGTCGATTTGGCGTGGAATGCCCCTATAACAATAATACTAAACTGCGATACTAATAACCGTCATCACGTAGACTGTAAATTAGATACATTACAGCTATCATGCATAGACTATACATAAAAATCTTACTTTTTTTTTAACGTTACCGATGTTTTTTGCCGGCTAGGGTAACCCTCCGCAACGCATCATAAGGAATTTCGTTCCAAAAAATTAGAGTTTTGAAATATCAAATAAGTTGTAACAGGGTAATATTACCCTGAATCGATAAGTCGCCTGAGATCGATAACTATTCGACTAGCGCTGGTGCGCCTCGATCTTCGGGTCAATAGAGAGAGTAGGAGGGGGTATTTTGGGGGTTATTACATAGGAGAGTCATGCGTTGTGTCGAAGAGAAGTAGTGTAACCGCCAGTCAGTGTGCCACAAATCAAGAAGAATGGATCCCCGGAGTAGTTACCAATCGACGGAAGCCAACAACATCTAGGACTTCAACTTCAAGTAGTAAGGTAGATCGTCGTTAATTCATCAATGTATCAATAATTACTCTGTGGGCTAGGAGTGGAACGCGGGGTTTATACCAGGTTTACTTCTCCTCTGGCTAATTATTCTTAATTAATTAATTTTGGGTTATTGGGGGTTTATACCCGAGGAATGTTCAAGACCTTGCGGTTTTAGCAGCCGTGAGGATTTATTTATTAATTTGCTCGATTAACAATTATTAACATCTAAAAGATCGGTTAGTTAAAATTATTTTAATTAATAAAATAAAACCGAATTATCAAACATCGAGAAAATTTCAGTTGTCTGCTGACGGATCGTGCAAGCGTCAGTCGTATACCCAAGGTAAAAGCTTTACTACGCACTGACGAATACTGGCATCCATTTTGAGCGTGCAAATTCCTTTGTCGATTATTACGCGCTAAATTAATTTAACAACTGAATTATTATTATTAATATTACAACAATTGAAATATCATTATTGATATTATTTAATGGAAATTATCTTTATTTATTGAGAATTGATTTATTAAGATTTCGGCGCAATTGAGACTGATATTACACGTGGATAATTTTTCGATAATTTATGTTATATTGAGTTAAATTGTTTATTAATTATTTATTAAATCGGAAAAATTCCACGCGGTTATTTTTATATTGAACTTAAGTTCTGGAAATTTTGTTAATAATTTTAATTTCATTATCTTATAAAAATTCTTTAGAATTTAGTTAATTACGTGGATTAATGAGTCCGGGGAAATTTTTGGTCAGTTAAATTTATTTGATGAAATTTTATAAGAATATTTTATATAATTAATAATTAAATTACGAATAAATTGGGAATAAATTGATGCGTCGAAAGTTCCGGAAATTTCTTTTATGTTGAGTATTATACTCGTGATTGGTTGGGAATAAATTCAAGCGTTGGTTAGTTCGGATATTTGGAAATTTTTGAGTTTCGGAAATATTTTGTAATAAATTGCTAGCTGATGACTGAATTAATTTAAGTAGAGAGTAAATGTTGTAAATTTTGGAATTAAATTTCGTTAACTTTTAATTGTAATAAATAAAAGTAAAGTAAAGTCAGAGTGTGTGTGAGTGCGGGTTATGTGTGATAGAGAGTGTTAATGGCGTCTTAGAGCGTGAGGGTCCGGTGGACAACGTGACGTAGTTAAAAACTGCAGTATAGACGCTCACTATGAGGGTACTGCAGGATTACGACTTTTGATATTTTATAATAGTGTGTGGAGTTAGTTGTGGTTGAGTAGTCTGGTGGACTTGTAATTTTAAGTTTAGTTTTAATTAGGTGTGGGAGACCGTTCGTTCTGAAAAAGCTCAACTAGTTATAAGCAGGTGTGGAAGACCGTTCGTTAGAAAAAGCCCAACTAGGTTAGTCAGGTTGTGGGAGACCGTCCGTTAGAACATCCCAGCTAGTCATCGTATCGTCGTTGGAAAGGTGTCGTTTGTAAATATCGTTATCTCGCAGTTATTCTCCGCGTCGCTAGTTAATAAGTGGATTATAATAAAAGTCCGGATATTGTTAAATAAAAATTTATTTATTTCAGATCACCTTCCTCACTCTCTCTCCCTGTAGATTAAGCTCAGCTCTGGTTCCGGTTCCAGGAACCGTGTTATAAAATTCTGGTGGCGCCCTTTATTTATTAATTAAGAGTCATTTTTGTTTAGTTATCATTTTCAATTAATTTAATTAAGGGGCTAAATGAACAGTTAACAAAACCATTACAAAGTATTAAAAAATATTCTAATGACACGGATTTATCATTAACTCTGAAGAAATTGCACACTACACGACCATGTAAGGTTCTCTGTGTCTATTTTTACACGAAAATTTTTGTGTAAGATTCAATCAATTTTTATGAAAATTTATGAATTGCCTACTCATTACTGCAAATTCCACTAGTGAGCCTTTTATGAGAGTTATTACGAAGTTTTATAGAACTTTATGAAATTTTATGAGTTTTAATAAAATTTTATGAAATTGTATAAATTATTAGACTCGAATTTTATTCAATTCCAGCTCTTAAAGTCCATTTAATCTCAGAAAAAGTTATGGAATAAGCATTCTTCGTCATGTAAGGCTTAACACATAAGTTACCCGGGGAAAAAAAATTATATATAATTTTATATAAATCATTATATATAATTATGTATGAGTTTTGGCCATATATAATTATATAAAATTATATATAATTATACATATATAATTATATGAAAAAATTTAATATTTTTTTTTAATTATATAAAAAATTTTTTTTTTATTTTTAAATTAAAAATAAATAGGAATTGGGCCTCACAGAATATTTGCGACCAAATATCTGATGAAAAATTCTGAGGGTCGACGGGATTTGAACTCGGGTCCTTCTAGTTGCCAGTCCTGCGCGCTACCACTAATCCGGATCACACGGGCCCCTAGGCCAGTTAATGTTTCATTGGTTTTTTTTATTATTTATTTTTCCAATGTATATTATTTATTTATATGACAGTAGACTTATCGCAATGTCACTATATAACATTATTTAAACTAATTACAATTTTTCAAGTACAGATAATGGAGAGACGCTTTACTTATAAAGACAACCATCTAAAAATATACTGTTTAAGTTCTTTTAAGTTTATTATTACTTATATATGAAAAATGTAAAATGACATTATAAATAAACAACTTTTTCAAACCAAACAAAAAATCCGGATTACACGATACAGCTAAAGGCCACTATTTATTTTATATGAATTGAAACACAAGATAGGCTAGGTTTTTATTAAAATTCCATAAAATTCTTCAATATTTCGTGGAGCATCACGGAAGTAGTAGTTTCAATTGTTGATTTTTGATTTTATCTGTTATTTATGGTTAACTTTTATTTTTTATTGTAATTATTCTCTAGTGAAAAAAATTATATATAACTTTATATGATTATATATAAATCATCCTATTTAAGGAGTGAGCCGTTAAAATTTCAAGGCGATCCGAATATTTTACCGAGAGTTAAATCATCTCTTTATAAAACTAGGCTGAAATTTGAATTGTTTATAATTTTTGTGCTATTGGTCAGACGTGGATGTTTTAAAATAAATGAAAGTCTTTGAAGTTCGCCGTTAGTCAAAACTTGCAAATAAATAGCTGTGATTCCTGATTGGTCAAACGGGAAACTTTACTCACTTACACGTAAAGAAAATTGTACGAAAAATTATGATGGAAACATAGTAATTTTTAGTATAGAACATTCTAGTGCCGGACCAGAACTCAAACATTGTAATCTATACGTTGCAACATCGTAAATTTCTATCACTCAAATGAAAAAGAAGTTTAGTTCACCCAAAAAATAATTCCGTGTCACCGAGGAATCGAACCCGGTATTTTCTCCGCCACAGGCCCAAGGCTTATCCCCTTACGCTAATTTTATCTACCAGGGAAAAAAATTTTATATAATAAGATATAGTTATATAAAATTATATATAATTATACAAAACTATTTAAAATTATGTATAATTTTATATAATCTATACTAATATTATGAAAAGGAAAGATTTGATTGTTTGTTTGTTTGTTGGTTTGCATTGAATAGGCTCCGAAACTACTGAATTGATTTAAAAAATTCTTTCACTGTTGGAAAGCTACACTATCCTCGGGTGAGATAGGCTATCATATTAATTTAAAACATTTTTCTATTTGTTCATTAATTTAAAAAATAGTGCTCCAAAGCTGCACCAAAGATACAGTTGACAACGCATTTGAGAAATCTAATGTAATTTTTCAATTATAAAATACTTTAACATAACCAGCGTTAAAGTTTTTTTGGATAAATTTTTACTTATTTTGCAAAATGTTGAAAAAATCAATTGTAAAGGCCTTTCATTGTTAATAAAATGTGACCAAAGTATCCCACTACGATCCCTAGTGAAAAAAATTATATATAATTTTATATGATTATATATAAATCATCCTATTTAAGGAGTGAGCTGTTAAAATTTCAAGGCGATCCGAATATTTTCCCGATAGTTAAATCATTTCTTTATAAAACTAGGCTTAAATTTGAATTGTTTATAATTTTTCTGTTATTGGTCAGACGTGGATGTTTTAAAATATATAGATGAATGTCTTTGAAGTTCGCCGTTAGTCACAACTTGCAAATAAATAGCTATGATTCCTGATTGCAATGGTCAAACGGGAAACTTTACCCGTGTACTATTGTTCAAGCCTAAGAATGTCGACATATATCACTATATATCGATATGTATCAAATAAGAAAATCAATAAACAATGTATTACATTAATGTATAAAGCTTAGATTAGGAAGCATGTGGATGGGCACTGAAAATTTCTAATTTAAAAAAAACATTACTGTTTTTTTCAAGCTCTACAATTCATTTCTGCACCTCGAAAATCTAAAATCAATTAGCTCGGAAGGAGAATTTACTCAATTAGCATTTTTTCAATTGCCTATAATTAATTAACAAATAATGATCGTCATTCAGTTTGTTTTGGAATTTTATAATATTCTGTTGAACTATCTAGAAACAACCTTCTGAGTCCAATTGAAAGTAATGCTATTTAATCGAGTAAATTTACGTAAAATTGACTATCTTTTTTGGGCTATTCGACTGATTTTTTACGTTAACTAGTATTTGGAAAATTTAACAAAGAAGGTTTGCTTTTTATTTTACTATATGTAGTATGTATATAACAGCAGGACGAATTATTAGGCACTACTTTGCCCTCATGATCATATAACGTAAGTCAGATCGTAGTGGGATATTTTGGTCACATTTTATTAACAATTAAAGTCCTTTTCAATTGATTTTTTCAGCGTTTTGCAAAATAAGTAAAAATTTATCCAAAAACAAACTTTACGTAACGCTGATTATATTAAAGTATTTTATAATTGAAAAATTACATCAGACTTCTCAAACGTGTTGTCAACTGTATCTTTGGTGCAGCTTTGAAGCACTCTATTTTTTAAATTAATAAATAAATAGAAAAATGTTTTAAATTATATCTGTGAAGAATTTTACGCTTTACAAACTTTCAATTAGTTGTATTTTCTGTGATTCCAATATAGTTTAAGCTATTTTGAAAAAATTGAGAAAACTTGTGAATTTTCGGAAAATTCTGCTCAGACATTATATAGGATTTTGTATAATTATATAGAATTTTATATATTTATATAAAATTTTAAATTACAATTATGTATAATGAGATAGAACTATGCATAATTTTATATAGTTTTGTATAATTATATATAATTTTTTATAACTATATCTTATTATATAAAATTTTTTTCCCTGGTAGATAAAATTATATATAATTTTACAAAAATGTATAAAATGATACATAATTTTATATAATTATATATATTTATATAAAATTTTAAGTTAACAATTATGTATAATTAGATGAAATTATATATAATTATACAAAATTATATAAATTTATACATAATTTTATATAGTTTTGTATAATTATATCTTATTATATAAAATTTTTTTTCCCGGGAAGATAACATTTTGTATAATTATGTATCATTTTATATAGTTTTGTATAATTATATATAATTTTTTATAACTATATCTTATTATATAAAATTTTTTTCCCTGGTAGATAAAATTATATATAATTTTACAAAAATGTATAAAATGATACATAATTTTATATAATTATATATATTTATATAAAATTTTAAGTTAACAATTATGTATAATTAGATGAAATTATATATAATTATACAAAATTATATAAATTTATACATAATTTTATATAGTTTTGTATAATTATATCTTATTATATAAAATTTTTTTTCCCGGGAAGATAACATTATATATAATTATGTATAAATTTATATATTTATACAAAATTATATAAAATTATACATAATTATATTAAATTTTATTTATATTTATATAAAAATAGATCAAATTATATATAATTAGATATGATTTTATATAATTTTTAACTTCCCGCTAAAAATCTTAGATTTTCAAAAATCGGGAAGTTATTGTTTTCACCCCGTTTTGCAAAAATCGAGTTTTCATTAGATCTCGACATTTGAAGGTCACAGGAAACTTCCCTGACTATCCCCGCGAGGTTGTCACGGTGTCTGTATGTATGTATGTGTGTGTGTGTGTATGTATGTGTGTGTGTGTGTGTGTGTGTGTGTTTTTTTTTCCAAAACAGGTACGAAAAAAGATCTTCAAAAGACACCGCTATCGTTAATTCTGCCGCCTATCTTACGGCAGATATCGATCGTCGGTAGTGTGGAGATTTTTACCCACTAAAAAAAATATTCCTCTTCTCCTCTCCCCTAGATGGTACGGGGAGGACTGGATTGGAACCGCATTAGCATTATTTCAATCCAGCCGTGCTGCGTCTCACGACGCCTACTCCTGGCTACTGGTCTCTTTCTGCGATTTTGTCTTTCAGGAGGTGCTGTGCATGAGCTGCAACACTTGATCATATAGGTCACCAGGCTTGAGGGAGAGAGCCTGGTGCCAATGATCTCTTCGGTGCTTCTTCTGTAGTCCTTCCACCGAGCACACTCAAAGAATGTGTGTTCGGCGTCGTCGATTTTATCCGGGCAGTATTTGCATGTTGGTGTGTTGTGTAAACCCATCTTGAAGAGATAGGCGTTGTACTGCGCATGTCCTGTCAGTAGTTGGGTCAGAAAAAAATCCGTGTCCCCGTGTTTCCGAGAGAGCCAGGCGTTGATGTTTGGGATCAGTCGCGCTGTCCATCTGCCTGTCTCTCCCGACGTCCATCGGTCCTGCCACTCTTGCTGCGTTTCCGTTTTTATCCTCGTTATTGACTCCTTCATGTTTTCGCCACTGATTTTAGCGTCGTAGAGTCTTGCTCTTTCGAACGCAAATAAGTCGATGGGCGCAGCTCCCGCAATGACCAGTACAGCCGCTTCGGAAACCGTGCGGTAGGCGCAGGCAACTCTGAGAGCGCCTCGCCGCTGCAGTGCTGCCATTTTCCGTCGGTAGGTCTTCTGCTGTAATATGTCTGCCCATATTTCCGCTCCATCCAGAAGTACCGAGTGGACTGCTTCTAGAAGAACTCTTCTCTTTTTTGTTCTTGGACCCATGGTGTTGGTCATAATTCGTGCTAGGCTAGACACAGTCTTGCTGGCTTTCTTGCATGCACTGTCGAGGTGTTCACGGAAAGATAGTTTCTCGTCTATCATAACCGCTAGATATCGCACGGCCCTTGTTGACGTCAGTGTTGTTCCTCCCATGTCCACAGCAAATAGTTTTGGGAACCATTTTTGACGTGTCAAAACGACCATCTCGATTTTATGTTTGGCGAGTTTCAGGTGATGCTTATCAAGCCAAGTCTTGACGGTGTCGATGGTTTCTCGAACTAGCAGTTCGGCCTCTTCTATGCTGTCTGCCACTATAGTGGCTGCAACGTCATCTGCAAAGCCTGTTAGCTCTACTTGCTCTGGCAACGGGATTTCAAGAAGCTCGTCGTAGTTTGCGTTCCATAGATCAGGCCCCATTATTGAGCCTTGCGGCAAGCCGGCTGTTATGACGTATTCTTGTGGGCCTTCAGTAGTTTCCACTATTAGCTTTTTATCGTCAAGGTAATTGTCGACTAGTGCCAGATTTTCTGGCTCCGCGTCAAACTTGTGCTCCAGGGCGTCCAAAATATCTCTCCAATTTGCGCTGTTAAATGCGTTTTTGACATCTAGCGTGAGGAGAAGACATACTTTACGAGCTTTGAGGCTACCAGACCATGCTTGTGTTGCTGTTTTTATGACTTTCTTGATTGCTCCGACTGTCGAATGACCTTTCCGGAAGCCATGCTGGTTGGTGGCAAAACCTCCAGCACGGTCTATGTCGTTGCGAACTCTCCCTTGTATGAGCTTCTCGAGTAGTTTTCCAGCAATGTCCAGCATACAGAGTGGTCTAAACGACGAAGGTGTTATGGGGGTTCCCTTACCTTTGTCTAAGAGAACCAATGTTCCCTTTGTCTAAGGGAACTACAAGACTTGGCCTCATCTTGTAGTTCCTTAGTTGTGAAGGGTGTTTCTTCGTTGTTTTTAGTGTAGTGGTTTTTCTCCCGCGGTGGGTGTTTGGGGAAAAGCTCCGCTACAATGCTATCCATTAAGGCTGGAGACTTCGGCGCCTCTGGTAAAGCCTTTCCAAGTCGTTTGGCGACAATTTGGTAGGCTTGACCCCAGATGTCATTGTCGAGATCTGTTTTGCGGCTCTCGTTGCGCGGCGACGTAGTTGATGGCATATTTTACGAAGTTCTGCTATGTCTGTTGACCACCAATACGCTAGCCTGTGAAAACTCCGGTTTTTCAATCGCGGCACAGAGGCGTCACATGCGGCAGAAATCTCCTTCATCATATTTAGCACTGTCCTTTCTGTCTCGCTGCAAGTATCCGGAGTCGGGTTGTTCTGTAGGGTAGAACAGCTCCGTGCAAGTGAAGCTCGCAGTGCCTCTGGATCGAGCTTCCTGACATTCCACTTCCGCTTAGAATTGTCGCGTTGTGAAACCGGAGCAAATGCCAATCCAACGCTGAATGTCACGAACTGGTGATCACTGCCACTGTATTCTTTGGATACTGTCCAGTCTTCGATCATGTTGGCAATCCTTGGAGTCGCCAATAAGATGTCGAGGATGGATTCTTGGTACCCTGGTCTTCTAAAGGTCGTGGTGCTTCCGGTGTTCAGCACTATAAGGTCGAGTCTAGCCACGACGTCAGCGACCTCGTTTCCTCTGGTGTCGGAGAAAGCAGCGCCCCACTCAGCTGATTTAGCGTTGAAGTCTCCGGCTACGATAACTTCACCGTCGAACTTGGTGACCGCATCTTCTATATTTGCCAGTTTCTGTCGGAACACACTAATCCTTTCGTTAGGTGAGAGATAGATGCTCATGAAGTAGGTTGTGGGGGTTTGAATCCAGACAAAACCTGCTCCACTTCCGCTGTTGTTGACGGTAACGTTCTTTGTGTTCACAATCCAAATTGCTGCCGTGCCCATTTCGTCTGCGAACCATGTTTTGCCTTCGATGTTTAGATATTGCTCGCAGATAAAGCAGACGTCGATTTTATCTTCAAAAACACGCTGGCGCAGCAGATTTTGCGCCAAGGCGCACCTATTCAGGTTGCCGTGTAGTATGCGTGTCATTTCTGACCTCTCGTGGCTTCTGCAAGTGCTTTGCGGAATGCCTTGCAAGCTCCAGTGCCAGAAATATGGCACAGACTATCCTGACCATCTTTGCCCGAAGCACAAAGGAAGCATTTCAGCTTCTCCGTGCAGTTTACGGCCTTGTGGTTCTCTCCGCCACATTTGTAGCAGCACTTGCTTCTGTCTGGTCCCGCGCATTGACGTGTGTGGTGTCCATAACCAAGACATTTGAAACAACGTGTTACTTTTACTACTGGGCGTATACGACAGTTTACCAACCCGATCCGTATACGAGCCTTGTCAAGGGCCTTGATCGCACTGGGCTCGTCTAATTCGCAGAAGGCTGCCCGATTACCTCGTTGTGTGGGCTTTGTCAAATTAACCCGTTTAACCTCCAGGCTGTCAGTGAATTCACGTTTGAGTGCTTCACGGACTTCGCTCTCGGTAGAGATTTCATCCAGGTCGAGGATCTCGATCGTTGCTGTTGGTGTTAGCGTCTTGACCGTGCCGATGTTTGCAGTGTGTGTGTGTGTGTGTGTGTGTGTTTTTTTTTTTTTTCCCTTTAGGGGGGGGGGAATCCTTCTTACGGATTCTAGGCATAGATGTTGGCCCAGATATGTGGCGACTCGACGCAGCGTCATACTAAAATTTGACGCTGACGCCCCTATCCACTAAACCCTAAACCCCTTTCTCTTCTATCCTCTGATCCCCCATGGTACCGCCTTCAGGCATTTCTTTGCGGGGGGAGGAATTAGCTGCCGCTCTTCCTTCTGGTGGCTAAGATGTTATTTCTTCCTTCTAGTTTCTGTCATTCGCTCTTTTCCTCTCAATGGATCGCAACTCGGTAAGCACTTTTGTAGTAAAAGTGCTTGTGGCGTTCCAGGCAGCTTCTGATGACAGCATTGCTACTACTATTAGCTCTGGTTGGATTTTCCTCTTCAGGATATTCTCCAGCTCATCCCGATGTGGGTAAAAACGCGAGCACTCAAAGAAAACGTGCTTTGCATCTTCATTGACTCCTGGGCAGGATGGGCACTCTGGGGAATTATCATGCTTGGAGCGGTGGAGATACGCCCGGAAACAGCCGTGTCCTGATAACATCTGTGTAAGATAATAGTTGACCTCACCGTGACTCCGGTTTAGCCAAACGTTGATCCTTGGTATGAGACGATGCGTCCACCTACCCTTCACTGTGGCATCCCACTGTAGTTGCCATCGACTTATGCTCCTCTGCCGCTCTTCTGTTCCAAGCTCCTCAGCGCTCAGTGTGGTCGACTTCTTTCGTTGGTAAAGGATCCGTCTTTCCTCAGCTAAGATTCCGAGAGGCAAAGTTCCGGAAATGACACACACTGCTTCCATAGATATTGTGCGGAAGGCACTTGCTACTCTTAAGGCACTCAGACGGTAGACTGGTCCAGCCCTTCTCCATGATTCTTGCTTTTCCAGTGCGTCTGCCCAGATAGATATTCCGTAAGTGAGCACTGATGTGACTACAGATGATAGCAGTAGTCTCCTGCTCTGCTTTGGGCCTCCGACGTTTGGCATCAGTCGTGCTAAGCTGGCCACCACTGCTGATGCTTTTGCACTCACGTGTTCAACTTGCTGCTTAAAGTTGAGTCGGGCATCAAGCATCACTCCCAGATATCGGATATATGGTTGTGATGTGATTTCTTGTTCTCCGACTTTCAGTTTTATGGTCTCTATCACTTTTCTGCAAGTAATAAGCACAGCCTCTGTCTTCTGTTTAGCCAGTTGTAGATTCATTGAATCCATCCACCGATTAACTTTCTCAAAGGTGATACCGAACATGTGGTTTATCTCATCTAGGTGTTTCGCAACGATTACGACAGCTACATCGTCTGCATATGCAACAAGCTTGACACTCCTTGGAAGAGTCAGTCTCAGCAGGCTATCATACATAACATTCCACAGAAGTGGACCCAGAACAGAACCCTGGGGTACACCTCCGGTAATATCGTACTCTTTTGGACCATTTTTCGTGTCGTATCTCAGGATTCTGTCCGTGAAGTAGCTAGCCACTATCCTACGCAGGTATCCTGGTACGTTTTTCTCTTCCAAGGCTTGCATAATGCAGTCCCAGTTGGCGGGGTTGAAAGCATTTTTAATGTCCAGAGTGGCCACCAGGCAGTACTTCTTCGCTCCACCCTTCCATCTAATCCCTTCGATTGCCTCCTTGGCCGTTGCAACAACCAGGTTGATTGCGTCCAGGGTTGATCGTCCTTTCCGAAAAAAATACTGGTTTTCTGCCAGGAGTGGATCGACCACTGCTTCTATTCTTTGGTGGATTATACGCTCAAGTATCTTACCTGCCGTGTCTAGCATACAAAGTGGTCGGTAAGATGACGGTTCTTCTGGTGGCTTCTTCCCTTTAGGTAACAATACCAATCGTTGCTGTTTCCACTTACGAGGAAAAGTCCCCTCCTTAAGGCATGCATTATAAGCGTCTAGGAATAATGTTGGAGCTGCCTTTATGATGGTTTTTAAGGCTAAATTAGGGATTCCGTCCAATCCCGGCGCTTTATTATTCCCTACACGGTTACAAGCCTCCAGCAATTCTTCTTCAGTGACAGGTGGGATGTCGTCCAATTCGCCTGGCGCCAAGTGGTAATCGAAGTTGCGTTGCTGTGGAAACAGTGCAATGACGATTTTCTGAAGGAGTTGAGGACACGTAGGTGATGGCATTTGTTGTTTTTTCAGGTGGGTCATAACTACCCTATAAGGCCTACCCCACACGTCTTTATCCACCTCGTATATGAGCTCTTTCCAGCATCTTCTTTTGCTCTCTTTGATGGCTTTATTCAGTTCATGGCGGGCCTTTTTGTACTCTGCAACCAGTTCCACAGAGTTAGTTCGTCGGTAGCCACGCTGAGATATTCTTCTCTTTTGATGACACTCTTTACGAAGGGCGCTGGAGTGGTCGTTCCACCAGTGAACGGAAGGTCTTGTGTTCATGCCACGTCTACGAGACATACTGGCGTCGCACGCCTGGGCCACTCTTTTCATCAGGTCCTTGGTCTTATCTTCTGCGCAATCCGCGATAATCTGGTCACTATTGAGAGCTACTAGCAATATACTTGGGTCAAGAGTTTTTACCTTCCAACCAATGGTGTTAAGTTGCTCTTTAGGTCTTCTCGGGCTCTGGGCGTTCAATATTTCCCAGAGAATCGCGTTGTGGTCGCTGGCTGTGTAGGTATCCATCACCTTCCAGTTGATATTACCTCTGGTGAGGCTGCCACTGACGAAAGTGAGATCTACAATAGAACTTGCGTCTCCCTTGGTGTAGGTTGGTGTGTCACCACTGTTGAGCAGTACTACATCTAATGTAGAAAAGGCTTCTAGTAATTCCTTTCCTCGCGCGTTTGTATTCTTGCTTCCCCAGTCTATTGCCCAGGCGAAGTCCCCAGCTATTGCCACTGGATGGTAATGTTTCGCGTCCTCGGTAAGTCGATCCAGAAATGCGGTGAATTCGACAGTAGAGAGGCTAGGTGGTGCGTAACAGCTATAGAAGCGAATGCCCTCTACTGATACTGCTACAAAACCGGCATTGCTGTTGTCGACCGCATTTTAAAAAGGGAGCTTGCCACATGACCAGATGACAGCTTTGGATGTGCTGTCAGATTCCCAGGGTTGGGTACTCAGGTGTTTATATGGCTCTGCTATCAGTACCAAGTCAAGCTCTAGTTCTCGCACGGATTGCATGAGCAGGTCATGCGCTGCCTCACAATGGTTGAGATTGAGCTGCAGTATCCTCATGCTTGTTTGTTCGTCGACTTCTGGAGTGCATTCTGAAATACCGGGCACTTATGGGTACCGGCATGGTGGGCAACATTCTCTACACTTTCAATCTCAGCGCATAATGCACATTTGGCTGGATTTCCGCAATCAGCAATCTTGTGCCCTTCTTGTCCGCACCTGATGCAAAGCCTAGATCGATCGACTTTGCTTTCGCACTGGGATCCGAAGTGCCCAAAGTGCCAGCATTTCAAACATTGGACAGGTCTCTTCGTTGCTCTTATTCGACAGTTGGCCCAACCAATTCTCACTTTGCTGTTACCTTCTAGTAACTTCTGTGCAGTTGTCGCTGGTAGCGTCACTGTAGCCGTTTGCGTACCTCTGTAGGCCTTACGGATCTTGATAGCCTCTAGTGGTATTTCGCAAGTTTCTCCGGTTTCCGTTTTCAGAACAGTCTGAATGTGCTCCTTTGTCGTGTCATCATCAATGTCTCGAATTTCGATCATCTCCTGCGGTCCTTTGCAAATTACTTCAGCTTCTTTTTGAAGAACGTCTGTGATGGCCTTTTGCAAGGCTTGACCTTTGTCAATACTCTTCTTTGAGAGCGTAATCAGCATGTTCCCGGTTTTGGTTTTGTGGATCTTTTCCACGGTTGTGCGGACCTGTTCGTCGGGAACGGCCTGCTTTATACGACGCAATATTTCAGCGTACTTCTCCTTCTCTACCGGACGGATGATCAGAGCGTCAGGCCTAATCCACTTTCGTGGTTTTTTCCGCTTAGGCTCTGGCCTGGGCTCCTTCGGCGGCTGCTTTGAGAGTTGCTCTCTAGCTAGCCTTCTCTTCTCCTTCTTAGACTGTACTTTTTCCCAGTCAATCGTCGTCTTCTGAGGTTCGTTGCCCTGCTCTGCCAGTCGTTGAGGAGGGCTTTTTTTCAAGTCCTTCTTCTTTGCTACTTTGTCGGTTGGCTCTGGTGAATTTCGTTCCTTTCTCTTTCCAGGCCTTTTGTCAGTTTCACCCTTCTCTTCTGCGATTGATTCACCGTCACCTTCGGCTCCGGTGTTCATTGCTTCGTCAGTTATGGCGTCAACTTGGCAGGTTTCCTCCTGTGTAGCACGGGAAGTGCGCAGCGATGATGAGCACCAATCTTCGTCCAGTTTCTCAAACCTTTGAAGGGCGTTAGCTACACTAGTCGTCTTGGACTTTATCTCCTTGTGGATGTTGACCTTCGATTGGACGAAGTCATTTAACTCACTGGTCAGCTTTTTGAGGCGTTCGAGCGCTTGTGACCGCTTCATTTCAGCGCTTGCGTTAATTGCTGCTTGTTGGGCATGAGGCCCGTTTCTACTCTTGTTTGTTTCCTGTAAATTACTCATACTTTTTGATTCACCAGCGCATCGTACGGAGTGGAGCGGGTTGTCATAACTAGGAGCGGGTGTACCCTCGGAGATAGTACTCTTACCTCAGTTCCCTGAGGCCTAGCCGACACTTAGCCAGTCCCGGAATACACGGACGGACTAGACTCGCTCGGGGCGGTGAAGATTCCGATCTCTAACACTCACTGCGTACTTCCTGATCAAGGCCCGAAGTGACTGGCTCCTGATCCACTACTGCAACTTACACCTCGGCAGAGCAAGCTCACATCAGCCGTGGTCTGCATCGTCGGAAACTACGATACAGGTTCCGGACACTCCCAGTGAGTTACAGCAGGGACCGATCGTCTTGTTAGGTCAGGTAGTGTGACCAACCCATTAAAGGGGAGTTTTGTCCACGGGAGCGTATTTTGTTTGGTTATTTTGCTTGACTCCTACCCGCTGTACCCCATCAACTAAGAGATTATCCAAGTGTCATCCAAGGACAGCGAGCGTTCTCCCATCCGCTCGGGGAGACGCGCCCGGTAGCAGTATCTCTTCTGCCCCGAGTGTGTGTGTGTTCGTGTGTGTGTGTGTGTGTGTGTGTGTGTGTGTGTGTGTGTGTGTGTGTCTCTGCCGCAGGTGTGTGTGTGTGTGTGTGTGTGTATGTGTGTGTGTGTGAAAGTATGTGAAAGTATGTGAACCGCTTATAACTTTTAAATGGCTTGACCGATTCGATCGCAGTTTGCGCCATTCGAAAGAGCTTGACCAAACTTAGATTCCCTAAAAATTTGAACTGATTCGGACCAGTAGATTTTGAGAAATTGCAAAAAAACTACAAAAAAAATTTTTTGATAAGTGGGTTTTTTGGAATAACTTTTAAACGGCTTTACCGTTCAATCCCAAAAACTAATCCGCTCTTGACATCAAAAAACCACGTCGATCGCCGCCAGTCCGGTCAAAATCGGTTGATTCGTTCGTGAGTTATCGTGAACGAAAGAAAACCGAAAAAAGTGTTTTTTCGGAATTACTCTGAAATTTTCGGTTCGATCAATTAAAACCTGAAAATAACTTCTGAGGATAATAAAACTGCGTCGAATGCCGCCAACCGCGTGAAAATCGGTTGATCCATTCAAAAGTTATTGCGATTTGAAAAATAAAAAAATAGTGTTTCATCAAACTGTTATCAAACTTTTGAGCTCGAAGAGCTCAAAAGCATACAAAAGCTATTTTTTGAGCTCGGAGAGCTCAAAATAATACACAAATTGTATTTATGAGCTCGAAGAGCTCTAAAACGTCATAAGTGCAATTTCAAGCGTTTAGGTATAGAATTGGCGGGAAGTTGCAGGGATCGCCTTTAGGGTGAACCGTTTTTCTAATTTTTTTTTCCCCGGGTAGTTACTGTGTGACATGTACCGTTATTTGGACAAGTGAGCAGTGTTCCAGACTTCGACATGAGAGGACCCGAGTTTGAGCCCAGCTCACTTCAGGATTTTTTCATCAAGTTCTTACATATAATTAATGTTTTAAAGCTTGTAATAAGTCCGAAACACTATGATTGATTTCGAAATTGCAATCGTTTTATTTTTGAGAAAGTTTTTTTTTTTATTTTTTCCGAGGTACAATTTTTACATCACTTTTACGTCGTAATGACATCATTATCATGATATAGACATCACACATACGTCATATTGACGTCATAAATGTCATGGAGACATAATACTGACGTCATGACAACGTCATATTTTTATATCAGAGTTTTACTTCAGGAAGTGCAAAATAATGAGTCACATATGATTCATTCGTGACTTATATCTTACGTGAATCCTGACATAGCCCAATGTTATTTTGACGTCACATTGACGTAAACGTGTTTACTAGGTAATTGTCTGCAGGGTCGACCGTTTTTTTGATTTTTCACGTCATAGTTTAAAAATTAAGGGGTCAGATAACCTTGTTATCTAACAGGCACCTTGCTAACTATACATTTGACAACATTCAACTATATCAATTGCATACCTCAATTGAATCTAACGTAAATGCAATTTCTTATAATAGTTTAGTTGAGTCTTATACACTATTGTACTCACCTCGGGTGCCATGTAATCTGGTGTACCACAAAAGTTATCAGCAGTTTTGTCTAGATATATTTGAAGTTTGCACATTCCAAAATCGGCTATTCTGATGTGTCCTTCAAAATCTAGCAAAACATTATCTAGCTTTAGATCTCTGTAAACAATGCCTTTTTTATGAAGAAAATTAAGTCCACACCAAATTTCTGCGGCATAAAACTTGGCACGAAACTCAGGAAATCTTCCTGACATTTGTATATGAAACATAAGATCACCTCCATTCAGGTACTCCATTACGAAAAAAAGATGTGATTCAGTTTGAAATGTACAAAATAAATGACAGAGGTAAGGATGTCTCGTTGCTAGAGTGAGTACTTTTCGCTCTATTAATATACTCTCAATGTCATCATCTTCTGTGACAACATTTTTCTTTAGACATTTGACAGCATAGACAAAATCTGTGTCATTTAACTCTGCAAGTAATACTTTACCAAAACTACCTTTTCCCAGAATCTGAAACAAAAATTTTGAAACGTGAGTGGTACCCATGCATTAATATCGTAAATTGCAACATATTCTTACAATTTCTGTAAAAATTTAAATATTTTGGAGTGGATAAGAAATGTTATCTTCAATAAATAATTAGGAAATTAATAAAGTTGATATAGGCTAACTCAACAAGAAACGAATAATAAAAAAAAAAAAAAAAACGAGTGAGCCTCACAGACATAAGGTCACAATAGAAGTGAAACTTTTTTTTAATCGTCAAGTTGGTTTATATTATATATATATATATAATATAGCATCGCATATTTTGAAATACAAAAAAAATAATTTTATCAATTTTCCGCAATTTAAAAAATAAAACAAAATTATACTCTTGTCAATTAGAATCCCGAATAAAATAGACCCGAAAAAAATTTTTTTAACTTCCCGCCAGAGTTGCAAATAATGCATTAAATTTCTTAATGCATTAGTAGTCTAGTCAACAAGTGCCTTTTTGGTCAACTTTTTTCAGCAGTCTCCGAAAATTATGATTGAGGTGTCATTCGATTCAGAATGGAATCTAGATGGTTTTCGAAAAACAATGAAGTTTTGCAAGTAAAAATTACAAAAGTTATTAACAATTAACTAAAAAAAAGGGGGGGTTTAGTTTTCTGCAAATATCTCATAAACTAATATAGGTTTTTCAAATTTGAAAAAAGATTCAAAAAGAGGAGGAAATTTCCTAAAAAAAGTTTCGACTCCTGGAATTGTAGGACTAATATTAATAATTTTCCCATAGAGTTGAAAATACGCACGAAAACGGGTACTCTGGTTTGCGCAAGCCACGCCCCCTTCGGACCTTTAATGAATAAATATTATTTAAACTTATTAAATATGAAAATTAAAAATTGAAAAAATTCAGGTGCCTTCAGGATAGATCAATGAATAATAATCCGTGGTCAAAAAATTTTTATCGCGATTTTTCAATAAGTTATCCATTAATTAATTAACAAGTTTTTGTACCACGAACATTTACATTGCAAGTGCGATAATTGTTAAACTATTAATCTAAGAATTTTTTCCTTTCGTGGAGCTATTTTTCAAAGGTCTTAGAATAGATTCCCGTTGGAAAAATTTAAAAATTGTCAATTTTCATTTTGTTATTAACAATTTACTAAGGTGAAAAATTATAAAGCTTTATTAAACATTGAAAAAAATTTTTTTTTCATAATATTATTATTGATCCGTTTTCTTATGATCAGAAGCTACTTAAAAATGATTTTTAATAATTTTTATCTCCTATTATTTAAAAAATTGTTATTATTGGCGCGCAGTTCAGGGCTCTTAAACTTCTGCCCGTGTAGTGTATACTATTTTTCTTTATAGCCGGTCGAAAGTACAAAAAATATTGTGTATATTATATCAAAAGAAGTTGATGCCTGCCCCCGACATTTGCGGCACGAGCGAAGCGAGTGCTGCTGGTCTTCCATATTGAAGAAACTGATTTTCTTGTGCCAAGAGAATAAATTCTTGAGACAAGAAATATTTACTTGAATCAAGAATAATTTCTTAACTCAAGAATTTATTCTCTTGACTTAAGAAAATCATTTTCTTCAAAATGGTATTCTTGGTTCAAGAGTTTGGCTCTTGAGTCAAGTCAATTTTTTATCAGTGTAGAAAAGTTTTTGCTCCCGCTGTAACAAAAGACGTATGCGTAGCTCTACCAATGCACGAATCTTGAACTTTCTGCTTTAAAAAGATGCAAAAATTGCGTACTTTCGACCGAGGTATAAAGAAAAATTATTTAAAATTCCTTATTCCATGTATAACATAAAAAAATTAAAATAAAAATGAAGCAAAGAAACGTCATTTAGATTTTACGAAAAGACACAAGTTCCTTTTTTTTTAATTTCCTCAAATAATGTCTTTCAATTTTACAATACAAGTACTTTTTCAATTCTAAATTGTTTCAACTATAGTTTATAATTCATACTTATTGCTCAATAGTTAGCGATAATAGAGTTTAATAATCTTTCCCTTATGTCTAACACCACAGGGATCGGGTTGGGGACAACTAATTATAAAGCATATCCAGAAATTTCTTTAAACAATACATACAGATTCTTATTTTCCATCTTACAATTTTACTAATGATATATATACTCGAATACACTTAAAGATTATCATCTATTTGTAACATGTTTTACTGTTTCTTGCTTTTATTTTCATATATTCCATCTAAAATTACTTCTATGAAGATAGTTTTCTTCATTACTGTACTATCACATTAACTTTATTATATAATTTAATTTATTGATATACATAATTGTCACTGCGAATATAATTGATAGTCTACGATTTTTATGTCCTTGTTTTTAAACATTTTAAACAATTAGTGGGAAATAAGGACCAAGTTCTTGTGGAATTTTTAACTTCCCGCTAAGAAAATTGAAAATTTTTTTATTTTGTTGCAAATATTGGCAATAAAAGACATACATATTCCAGAAAAACTTGGTCTTTACTTTCCTATAATTATTTTAAGTATAATTGATAGTGTACATGTTATTTTATAGAAGTGTTCTCCAAATGATTCTTCTTTGAGTGATTTAGCTGAAAAAATGTTATTAATTATTAAAAGTTGGATATAAGAACATAATTATTTAATAACAATTGCTCCATTTCAATACCCAGTAATGGACAATTTAAAATATGATATATATGTAAAAAAATATTATTATAATATTTTCTAAAGTAGCATACTATTATGTTATTGGAATAATATACATAATTGCTTCAAAACAAAAAGAAATCATGAATTTTAGTATTTCCGATTTTTGAAATGATTAACTGTTGATAAACCAGAATTAATTACTTACGATTATTATTAAGTCATGAATATTTCCTTCCATTTTATCTTGTGTCCAATACCAAGTTTTCGAAATATGTTTGTTAAAATTTACTCAATATTGATTTAATATTTTTATCACAAATCAAAGTTATCCAATGACTATCCAAAATAATATTTAAATTTCAAAATCAAGTGTAGTATTCCATCACCTGTAATTCAAAAAAAGGATTGTGAACGATTATTATATTTCTATTATCTGCATTAAAAAAATGAATTTTTCATGAATCTTCACCATAATTATTTGATCTTAGCAACTGAAATGAAAAGAAAATATATTATTACTTTTTTCAATGATTAACGTAATTTTATGAGATTGCAGAACATTTTTCTTGTAAAAAAACTTTAAAATTCCCTGAGTTCAAGCTGAACTCTATAAAAAGACGTAAAATTTTTTAAAGTTGAAACATCTACTAAAGCCTTGATGCCATAAAGATTTTAATAATTCTGTAATATCTTTGAATTCTCAACTGTCCTAAATTTTTATAGAATTCAATGAATTTTTAAAGCAGCTTAGAAATTAAAAATTTAATTACAGTATTTTAGCTTTACAAAATTTTATCAAAATTTTTTTTTTTAATAATATTTGTTGATTAGTTTTAATGAATACATAGGTGAGTAATGTTAGTTATGGCATACTGCCATACGCAAGAAAACCCTCCACCTTCCCCCTATTAATCTCTTTAAGTTAATAGACCCTCTGACTTTTTTACGTTGTACACAATGTTATCATATTTTTTTTTTTTTAATTTCTCATACAGCAACTACGTGGTGTAAATTATGGCATACTGTTGCCCGTAAAGAACCCTCCACCTTCCCCCTATTAATCTCTTTAAATTAATAGGCCTTCTGAATTTTTTACATTGTACATAATATTATCATGTATTGTTTGAAGTTAAATTACATTCAATGCAATCATTAATAAAGTTTTGGAAATATTTCATTCCGATATCTAACATATATCATGCCAAGATACAGAAATACAAATTGAAATTTTTTCTGTAATCAATCACTTATAATAAGTCAACTTTCAGTCGTAAAAAACTAGCAACAACATCTTCAAGTTTATTATTCATTTACAATTCACTCATTATTGTTACTATCTTAGAAATGCAATCATTTTGTAAATGATTTTTATTCAAAAATTTGTGATATCCAAATCGAAAGTTTACTCATTCTGTAACCTGCTTGGGAAACAAAAATAATTTTTTTTTTTTGGATAATTTTAATTAAATGATCACGCATTTCACGACTACTTAAAGAGTAATTAACAGTCGATGGATCTTCTCCTAAGGCTATTGAAGTAGCAAATGCAGCTGCGTAAACTCCGCAAATAGTAAAATCGTTTCCTTGATTAGTTACCTTCTTGTAAATAATATCTTCTGGAGAAATCCAAGGGTATCGATTGTTTACATATACAATTTCATCAGAAGACAATCCTTTTTTTTTTATCTCCTGACAAGCTATCATATATATAAATATTACAGCCATCATAATGTAAACAAGTCCAATGACCAGATGTATTTCCACCAACTATTTGCAAATCATGATTTGTATCTGACGGTGTTTTAAGACTAGATATTACAGTATAAAATACAGGAAAGGTATTATAATCTGAATTATCAGCCAATATTTGTAGAAAATATTCAATTGATTCATCATTTAACATAGTCTCAGAATCTCTAACATTATCTATAACTTTTTCAGCTGATATATTAGCTCGAATATTATCTATACATGCTATTTGATCTTCATCTAATAAATTAGAAGGTTCTTCTACTACTGGAACCCACTGATTAGACACTGAATTTGGCTGATTAGACACAGAATCATTATCACTGACATCACTTGAATCTGTTTCATTTCTAGGGGAATCAGGAGATTGAGTCATACGCTTTGTACGTTTTGGACGAGACTGACAAACGCTTGTGCGTTTCTGTCTAGTTTTCTTTTCTAGCAATGCAGCTTTCTTTTGAGCAGCAGTTTGTTGAGCTTGAAGAACATAATCAGGATTTCTAATAGGCATTTTCCGAGCTAGCCTACTATCAACAATTTCTGGTAACAAGCAATCGTTAAAAAATCTGGTCAATTTTGGCTCCATTTTTATTTTCCAAAATTCATCATCTTTTGGCACATTGACATATTTTATTCCCAAAGGAGTCCACACAGTAAATAAACAATATTTTCGCTCTGTTATATGTAATTGTCCTTGAACTTGATAATAGTACTTATGAGTCGTACTCATTTCATTAATATTTGATTTTTTAAATATACTACCATAGTGACGAATACTTTTTATCGCATCATTCGGAGTTAGATTATTTGCTGATGCAAAGCATTTTATCTCGATAATACCGTCAGTATCAATAAGACCATCTGGTGATGCACCCAAAAACTCGATGTCTTTGTCAATAAAAAGACCACATGGAATTATTTTCTTTTTTATTTTCTTCTCTAATTCTTCTATTGCTTTTTTTTCATTTTCTCTTCCAAATAAATTACTTTCAGTATTTAATTGTGGAGAGAATCGAATTTTTTTTACAATTCCAGCACATGAAGTTGACTCCCTCTTATTACAAATTTCACCAAAATGTGATGCTGTAATAATATCAGCTCGATACATATACCAGTTACTGCAGGTACTTTGATTAACAGTTTCTTTTTGAATATCGTCCCGTTTCATTTGACGTTCTTTCAATTTTTTAAGATGGTCATCTTTACGTAAATTGTAAACAAGTAATGAAACATCTGCGGTACTAGCGAATGGCCCATAATCCTTATCTGTACCGTAATGCCGCCGACGTTTCCGCCCGCCATTTTCTCGATATTTTCTGGTATATTCGTTTTGTTTATGCCTGCTTTCTTCCATTTTTACTACAATTGCAGGAACTGGCAATTCTAAGTAATTGAGAATTACTGACAATACTGGATTGTTATTAAATTGTATCATCGCACAAAGTGCTCTTAACTCGAAAGAATTGCTCATACTGTTATTGACACGCCTACCACCATGGAATTTGTTCGCCATCGAATTGTATAATTCAGCGGCGTTGCTAGTGAGATTTATTAATAAACTACTAACATTTAAAGCTAGTCGTGTAATTTGATTTTCAACTTCTTGAAACATTCCAATTTTTTTATAGAATTCAACATTATTTTTGGAAATACTTTTACAAATTTCATTCAATTCACCATTGTCATTTTTTTCACAATTTCTATGTTCTTCAAAAATATGACATGGAGTATTATTAATATCATTTAATAGACGACTTGTTTTTTCTTGTACAGAACCAACTTCATCTTTGCGACGTACCATTGCTTTTTCAATATGCACACGCATTTTCAGAGCACTGGCTTTTATGTCATCGTGTATGCCTTTAACTGATCCTCGATTAACAGCGTAAAGAAGTTTTGTTTTTTTAGCTACTTCCTCGACGTGATCGCAGAAGTTGCGAAACAAATGATTTTTGCACTCGATTTTTTCCACCCAAACGCTGTACTCTGCATATGGATCATTGTCTATAATCGATTTATAAACACTGCTATCACCGTCACCGACAACATATTTATAAATGAGTTCATGCATTTCAATGCTATTTCTAAAACCTTCTGTAATTATATCAGTTTCCATGCTCGTTGAAGTTTGATCACGGCCCCAATTTTCCACACAATTGTGCTTTGAATTACGTTCACATCCAGTGCAGGCTTTATTTCTTAGTACAAGACCTGTACGCTTACCAATAATCACCGCAGTACCTGATAGGGCATCATATCTTCCTCCTTTATATGATCTCTTCGACCAAGCACCATCTACAATAACCGTAATAAAAGGCCGATCAGGTTGGCCATTCCTACCTTTAATAATATCACCAGCTTTAAGTGCTAAATCAAGTTCCAATTGACCCGCTTTCTTCATTTCCTCCCTTGATACGTTATAAATTGTTTTTCCAATTTTATCACGACATTGACGGTATGTTACATGCGACATACAAGGAATATTCATATCTGTAAGTTGTTCTTCCAGGGAGGTAAATCCAGTTCCTGAAATTAATGTTCCTAGTGTTGCAGCTTCATTTAAGTTCATACTATCTGCAGGCTGTTCAGGATCAGTCCAGACTTTAGCAGTTTTTCCGCATTTTTTACACTTCCAAGTGAGAAGTGATCTTAAGCCTTTATTGAATACTTTACATATTTGAAGATCTTTAAAAAGACCAGGACATGATGAATGGTTATCAAATATTAAATGAAGTTCTTCCATCAACCAAAAGATGTCTGATATTCGTCGACCTTTTTTTTCAGGTTCTTGAAAATACAATTCATTTATTGGTTGATCGTCATTATTTTGAGATTCTTCGGATTCTTCGGACCTATCATCACCAGAACTTGAAATGTTATCAGACTCATCTATATCACTTTTATCGCTTTTACCATGAGAATCATCAGAGGTATGTTGAAATTCTTCAGAGGAATTATATTCAGAATTACTTTCAAATTCTTCACGCTCAGTTCTATTATTATTGCTTGAGTTATCATCAGATTCTGAATTACTTTCATTATAGCTACAATGGTCATGATGTTGAGAGTTAGAAACTGAATCAGAAAGGTCCATTGATTGTTCAGAGTGACGATTAGCATTCGTATTGTCTTCATCACTAATTTCCATTGTTAATGGAGTATTAGGACAGTGATGAAGTATTACATCTATTTCTTCAAACTGAGAAGAATGAGCTGAACCATTGCAATCTGTAGATTTTTTAGATTGCAGTAAAGCTATGGAAGAATTATTAAGCTCTTCTAATTTCCTACCTTGCAATTCAACAAAACTTTTTTCTAAAGTTTTAGGTTGATTGCATGGTATTTTATCAGTTTTAGATTTTGCTTGGTACACTTTAAGACTATTTTTACACAGTTTGCCATAATTTCTGGTAGGAATAAAAGTATTCTTTTCACAACTAACATTAGTTGAACCAAACTGAAAAATGTGATTATTATCATTACTATACCTAACTACGTCAAACACATGGACATTCTTATCAGTACATTCATTTGACGTGATGTGAGAAACAGCTTTATTATTACTTATCATTTTTGATTGATTTAAAGTCGCTAAATCATTACATGCAGGTTCTAAAATAATAGCATTAAGCGAGTCCCACTCAGCTGATAAGTTATTTATATCAGTTATATCAGCACACTTTCTAGATCGAAAGGAATCACAGCGTTCAGGCACATGCATATTATTTTTAAGCTCTACATTTCTACAAGCATGCAAGTTTTGTTCACTCATTCTAATGTCTAAAGCAAAAACAGCTGGACTACAACGCTCATTAGAAAACGAAACATGATCGACTGACATATTTTGAGTCAAATTACTATCAGTTTTCTCATTCATACTATCTAATGAACTATTGCAGGGAAGCGAATCACATGCTGCATGCAAATTTGAAAGGTTGTCAGTAAAGTTTTGAACAAGTGGCTCGGGACTTCCATTTTTATTTACTAAAACAAGCTCTTTTCCAGCAACATCAATTTCAGAGACAAAATTCTCATCTAATCCGTTACAAGGGTCTAAGAAGTGTTGCTCTGGAGATTTTAGTACTGTATTAAACTTACTAACCTTTTCAACGCCATTGTCGCTATTATTAAAACCATTAACAAAACTATCTTTCGCTGTAATTAGTGATCGGTCCAATTTTAACACCTCTCCTTCGGAATCATCAACCAGCTTGGAAATATTATCTGCTATTTTACGCCTAATAAAAAATAAAAGTTTTTAAAATTTTGTGGAGTATATATAAATGTGTTGGAAAAACTCATAACTTGTAAAAATTTGCGAATGATAATTTCAGTTCTTCATGAAATTTTATTGAAATAAAAAAAATTGTATAAAAATAATCCATTGTCATTCATTTTTATCAGATATTATTGTGCGTCACAAAAAAATTAGCATCACACTTTGTAAACCTTCCCGTGAATTTAAATTTCATAAAATTTTAAATAAAATTCCAACAGAAAAATATAATAAAAATTCATCAGCCAATGATAAATTATTATTTTCATAAGCATGAATATTGTAAACATGAATATTTTTTTCACTAATGTTATCGACTGGTGAAATGATAGCTACAAAAAGGGATGAGGTATATTCTACAATTTATGATACCACTTTAACTTTAAAATTTGTTCACACTATTTATTTCTAAAACTTATTATTAAAAGTATTTCCAATTTACCAAGATATTTTTCGATTAATTAATTCAAATTTTGTAACTGTGCTATTAGTAATGGTCAGACAGAATACAATAACAAAAAAAAAACTTTTCAAATTTTGAATTTTTTTAATTTTTTTGATAAGCAGTTAAAAAGTGTTTGCGTTAAAAATTATTTCTTGTATTGAAGTAATAGAAATTTAATTTGATGCAAGAGTAGAAAACAAGAATTGAGCTTGTTTCTTCAGCATACTTTTGAGAAATTCATTATTGCAGTAGCTTTGCAATAGTTTGAAGTAATACTACTATTATAATACTACTATTTGATACTACTATTTGATACTACTATTTAATACTACTATTATAATACTACTATTTGATACTACTATTTGATACTACTATTTAATACTACTATTATAATACTACTATTTGATAATTACTGGTAAATATTTTTTTTTTCATTAACAATAAATTTACAAAATTTTTCCAGTATGAGTAAACTAATCTTACGTGCTTATTAATGTTTTCTAATAAAAACACACTCATAAATCATTTCAGTTTTCAACGTGTTAAAATTTTTTAACTTTGTAGTAACAATCAATTCATTATTTACAAATATATAGGAAACGTGAGTAACATACCTATCCAGACGTTTATTTTTTTTTTTTTGAATAGTTGCGCCTTTTTCGATTTTTTTCATTCCCCATTGCATCAAGTAATAACTTGCTAAGCAATAAATCTGTTTGTAAAAAATAAAAATTACAATTAACTCTTGAAAAAAAAAAAGAATGAATTATCAAATTAAATTTTGATTTTTTACACTTATAAGAATTATTAAATTATAGTTTCATTAATGTTTTGGCAAATTTTTTCATAACAAAAAAAAAAGTAAAATATGCTTCCTTGAATACCTGAATTGGCCTTTAAATTTATTATTGAATTTTTATTAATTATATAGTTTATTTATCGAGTGGATTTTTTGAACCCCATCAAGTAATTACTTATATCTCCAACTCTTATCAAATGCTTCTCCTAAAAAATAATAAAATCATTAATAAAATTTTATATTTTTATAAGATATTAAAAAAAAATTACGAAAATTATTTAATTAATCATTTTGGTAAATTATACTTTACAAACTATTGTTTTACCAAGAAACTTTAGACTTTAATTTAGCAGACTCTTCAAAAGTTTTGTCACTTTATGGAAATCCGTATCGCTGACAGAAATCCAACTCAAAATCATAAATGATCCTAAAAATGATAAAAATATAACATAAATAAAAAATTTTAATAATCATCTGTTTATTTTGATTATCAATATATATACCTGTTTGTAGGTTTAACTTTGCTGTAGAGCCTGATGATTATGAGATTTTATTTTGTGTCCAAAATAACTATGTGGTGAATAATTAGTTGGCTCAGTATTATTACGTTAATATATTATTTTATTAATATTTATCTGGCGAGCTAATAAAATTTATTCTTAGGTATTTTACTAACTTGTACAAAAACAATAAGAATATATATTTCTATATATATATATATATATATATATATATATATATATATTATTTATACTAGACATCGATTCTGCGTACTGTGAGCGTCATTTTAGTAATGGCGGGACTTAGTAATTGAATATAACACATACTGAAAAAATGTATGTGAACGCAATGATATTTTAGTGATGAAAAATATATGTAGCTAAATAAAAAAATTATTGTTTTAAACCAAACAATAGATTTACAAATTAAAACAATAAACTTAAAAATTGTCAGTGCAGTTTTTTCATTTTTTGGCAGGCAACGCTGACTGATCAACCGACCTGATGATGGCGCGACTATCATATACATATATGTATAGTGTAAGTATTGGTGAAACAGGTGTGTAGTAGTATACGAATAAAGTGAAGATCAAATTTCTACAAATAAACGTTAGAGCGTTGCACATTGTTTGAGGAAGCGGTACTGCGTATTAACACAAAGGAACATCAACGTTAAATCACGTAAAATTAAAATAATTGTTGTAAACGTGTATGCATCACAATGAAACGTAAGTAATTAATTTTTTATGTTAATATTTTTTGTACTGTTTGATAGATAAATATTTTTCTAAAACACGTATTTTTAGCAAGCATTAATGTAACACAAAATAAATTATTTTAATCTCATCAAATTAACAACGTGTTCCAATGAGTCAGTGTTTTAAATTATAAATAATTGTACAATAATCTTTAATCTAAGAATATAATTTCATTTTTTTATTTATTTTTCACTTAATATCAAAGCATATCTTGAAGATTAGTATGACAGCATGATATACAATAAGATTAAGGAAGTACACTGAGAGACAATTTTATTTAATAGTAATAAAATTTTATTACTATTTAATAAAACGTCTATTTTGCTAATAAAGAGAAAGGGGAAATAAACAAGTAGGTTAGGTTAGGATGTCTCCTTAAAAGATCTTTATACTATTTATTTATTAAAAGATTTTCCTTTGAAAATATATTTAAATATATTATAATTAATTGGTGAATATTAATTTTTTTTTAAATTAATTGTTTTAATGACTTAATATTCGTATGAAAAACACATATTAGTATTTAATAAAATTTTATTAAATACTAATATAATTTTATTCGTATGGAATTAAATTTTATTCATATGGAATATAATTTAATTACTATTAACTAAGTTTTTTTTTCAAGTCCAAATAAACTTTTTTATTACTATTACATAAAATTGTCTCTCAGTGTACGAGCACCAAGGCAACTGTTGATAAAACGCTTGATTTTTTTTTAATATGAAGTTTAAATATGTCTAAATGAATTCCGAAAATTTGAAGGAGATTGCCCGATTATTTAAATAAATAATTAATATTGAAGTTGAGCAATTTAACATTGGTCTTATGTGGTAACTTCCAAACATTGATACATTACTGTATTTTTTCTCGTAAAACTGTTGGTGAATATATTTAAAAAACTTATGGATGAAAGTAAATATATTAGTGATAAATTTAATTCAAAGAAATTTACACTTGCCCGACTAATTAAAGTGTATTAATTAAAAGAAAAATAAATGCCGCCATTAGCCAATGTTGAATGTATATCTATATATTGAGAAAAATCATATGGTTACTGCTCTCCCCTTACCGCGCTAAAGTTGATACCTATCTCCACCCCGCCTAGCGCTCGTACTTTCTTAATTGTTTAAAAATTCTTTAAAATTATTTTGTGTTTAAAAAAAATGTTAAAAAATAATTTAATTTCATTACAATTCAATACTAGTTAATATTAATGAACGGTTTAGTACCTACTAAAACACGAACTTTTGTTTTAGGACGAAGTCAGAAGGAATATCGAAGCCCGACTCCGCCACGCCAGCGATCGCAGTCTACTACTAAAAATCGTAAAAAGTTAGAATCTCATGAACCAGCTAAAAAACAAGTGTCATTAACTAAAAAGACAACAAATAAGACGTCGAAACGAGATTTACAAACAGGAAACCCTGTAAAAGAGCTTAATACTCAGTTACAGCGGCAATCATACCCACCCACTACAAAATCCATGACTAATAACTTAAAGATGTCTACAACTGCATCAAAGATTAATCAAACGCGAGGTTTACCTAGATCACCAGTTCATCAATCATCTCATCAGCAGTCTCAAGTTCCGATGACATCAGGGACTCACGGTCCACATGGAAGTGTTATTCTAGAACCAAACGGCTCTTTAGTTAATTCAAGTATTGAAAACTCGCGTAGGACACCGACAGGACCTGTTCAACAACATACACAGCAGCAGTATGAAGTTCCGACAACATCTAGGACTCAAGATCCACGTGGAAGTATGATTTTAAACACGAAGATGGCTTTGGTTCATTCCAATGTTGATAACACGCATGGGACACCGACAGGACCTGTTCAACAACATACACAGCAGCAGTATGAAGTTCAGACAACATCTAGGACTCAAGATCCACGTGGAAGTATGATTTTAAACACGAAGATGGCTTTGGTTCATTCCAATGTTGATAACACGCCTGAGAGGATCTGTTCAACAACATACTCAGCAGCAGTCTCAAGTTCCGACAACATCAGGGACTCCACATGGAAATGTTATTCTGGAATCAAACGGCTCTTTGGTTAATTCAAGTGTCGACAACTCGCGTAAGACACCGACAGGACCTGTTCATCAACATACACATCAGCAGTATGAAGTTCCTATGACATCAGGGACTCAAGGTCTCCATGGAAATGGAGTTCGAGAGCCCAGGATGTCTTCTGTTGATTCAGGTGTTCACAACTCGCGTAGGACACCGACAGGACCTGTTCAACAACATACACAGCAGCAGTATGAAGTTCCGACAACATCTAGGACTCAAGGTCCACGTGGAAGTATGATTTTAAACACGAAGATGGCTTTGGTTCATTCCAATGTTGATAACACGCCTGGGACACCGAGAGGACCTGTTCAACAACATACACAGCAGCAGTCAGGTGATGTCAAATCAACGTATGGCACACAAAATAACGGAAAGACTCGCTTCCACAAGAATAAGAACTACAGAAAACGTCCAGCGGGATTCTTATCTGGTAAAGAGATGAGAGAGAAAATACTTGCGTTAGAGAAAGTACGTAAGACATTAATCTGTCGTAGTAGGATTTTTTTTTTCAATCAATTATGTTTTGTTTTATTTTTTTTCAAATTTTTATCTGTTTTATTTTTTATATTTCAGAGAATTGCATGTGACTCGGAAAAATTGAACCCGAACAAAAGTGTACAGCTTGTTTCCGAAGCCACGTCGCATCAAATGGAAATAAATAACAGCACTAGCGAAAATATGACCCAAGCTCAGAGCAGTCCTATTATGCAATCGATGTCTCCAAGTACGTCATCACCAGTACCGATGATCGCTTCGATGGCACCCTTCATTACTTCATTGCCACCAATGATGCAATCAATGTCTTCTTTAATACCAACAATGGCCTCTATAGTACCTCCGATAGGTCCTTTGATGCAGCCTTTGCTTGCCATGATGCCTCCAATGCAATCTAAGATGCCTCCAATGCAATCTAAGATGCCTCCAATGCAATCTATGATGCCAACTATGTCATCCTCGATGACATCTTTGCCATTTGCGACGCACCCCATGCAGCCAATGCTTCCAGCATCCTCTAATGTACTAGTACGAAGAATAGTCAGGGAGGTAATTGTATGGATTTTCCGTATTTACAATATTTTTGAAAATTAAAATCTTAATGCAAAAAAGTTTATTACACTTAATTTATCAGACATAATGAGGAACAATTTTTCTATCTTTTTAGATTTTTATTTAGTTAATTGAAGTTTTTGCGCCTTTTGAGATTACAATCTATCACGAAAGATGATAATATATTTTAAATATAAATAATAGTTTTTCTATGATGAGAGATAACAAGTGCAAATATTGAAGTTATAATTTACGATATTGAATATGATTAATAAAAAATATTTTTTCAAAGATTGTTAATTAAGGAAAAATAATGAAGAAGAAATATTCAATATTATTTAAAATTTTAATTTGAGTGATAGAACTTTTAGAGCCTTATAAGGCTATAATCTACATTAAAAACAAAAGTTATTATTTACTAAGTTTGAATAATAATTTTACCATGATGAGAAATAACAAGTTTAAATATTGATAGTACGTAATTAATGATCTTGCCTATGTTTACTAAAACTAATATTTTATTACGTATAATATATTTAAAAAAAAAATCGACACAAATTTTTCCTAATACTTTTTAAATGTTTATCTATTTGATAAAAGCTTTTGCACTTCATAAGATTGAAATCTATTACATAAGAAGATATTATATTCTAAATATACATAATAGTTTTCTATGATAAAAGATAACAAGTGCAAATATTGAAGTTATAATTTACGATATTGAATAAGATGAATAAAAAAATATTTAATTACATATAATATATTTAAAAAAAAAAAAATTAAGAAAGATTTTTAAATATTATTTTAAATTTTAAGTTGAGTGATAGAACTTTTTAAGCCTTATAAAGCTATAATCTAGAATAAAAAAAGTAATTATTTACTAACTTTGCATAATAGTTTCACTATGATGAAAAATAACAAGTTTAATTATTGATGTTATGTAATTAATGATACTTGCCTATGTTTACTAAAACTAATATTTTATTACATATTATCTATTTCTGAGAAATATGGAAAAAAGTTTATTCAACTTTGTTAATTTTTGTTTAGTTAATAGAAGTTTGTAAAAAAAATATATTTCTCTAATCTTTAAAACTACTGTAGCCAGATACTGTGTTAATTAATAAAAATTTTCAACCAATGTTAGATAATTTTAGTTTTGTTTCAAGATCTCATCTAATTTATTGATCTACCAGATGTTTAATTAAAAAAAAAATTAAAGAATGTTAACAATGTATTTATACTAATAGCTCTTTAATATTTATCCCTCTATATTTTATTCATCATCTGATTTCTAACATGTTAATAAAAAACATAAGTCTATGGTCACTAAAAATAAAATAAAACATCTTCTTCTTCTTCTTCGTTTGTATCCGTGTTTTCAATGTCCAAGCTATCATTGTCAGAATCGTAGTCGTCTGCTCCTGATGTAGAGATTGTTGAAGCTTCTGAATTCGTACATGATACTCCAGCACAACTTTTACAAGCGTGAGAACATTTTAAGCCTGACTTTCTGCAGTTACACGCGTTATTACTGCATCCTTTTTTACACCCGCAAGATATTAAATCTAACAATTCTGGAGGAGCAACAACTTTGTCCATACGGATTGGTTCCAAAATATCTCCATTATTCATCCAGCCCCATGATGTTGGATTAATTTCGTTATCAAGCCAGAATTGCAATTGATAATAAGCTCGCATCGAATGGAACTTAGCTCCATTCGATGTCGGTGGAAGTATACCTAATGAAAAGTTGCTGTTACATCTTACAGCAGCTCGATTGTAAGTAATCCAACGGTATTCGTCAAGCGATGTTATAAACTTCGGTGCTTTATACACCATTAGTAGTAGTTGTTCTCCAGCTTTTGATATATCATCATTAGTTGAACATGTATCAAAAAAAACACGAATATGTTTATCGATGTTACTATCACCGATATTTTTTTTAAAAATATTTACTGCAGTTTTCGGTCCAATTTTGAAGAAAGACGATGTCGTTGTGCACCCACAAAATGATCTTATAAAAGGTAAAATTTTCTGGAGTTCTTTATTTTTTTCAATCAAATTTGGATTAAAGTAAATAGATTGTTTATGTCTCTTTGATGTTTTTAATAAGTAAATCTGGTCATCTTTATTAGCAAACGAAACGGTTAATATTAAAACGTCTTCGTTATCACTAATAATACAAGCTGATCCTGAAGAAATATTACGAGCAACATCAATTGCAGTTAAAGCAATTGTTTTTTCGGACGGGTTAGGAGTTATTATTACCTTATATCCAAACTGGATTAAAACTGGCTGAAGAAGATTTATAAATCTTGATCGATTATTAAAATTTGAAAAAAATGCTTCAGTTGAAATTGTCGTCAACATTGTTTCATCAAAAATTATATCACTACATTTAGGTACAGTTTTGAACTTTTCAGCTGATGCAGGGTATTGTTTGACGCCGACATCATTTTCG
The DNA here is from genome assembly GCA_905319865.3 of Cotesia congregata. NCBI lineage: Eukaryota > Metazoa > Arthropoda > Insecta > Hymenoptera > Braconidae > Cotesia > Cotesia congregata. The sequence continues at coordinate 11,595,758 of CAJNRD030001123.1, forward strand.
AAAATTATAAATATATTTTGAGTTGAGTAAGATGTAAGATAATTCTTATACATTTCAAAAACCTCTTTGTATGTCATTCCAATAGTCCAGATTACAGTCTGAAGTAAATAATTCCCATCAATGATTAGTGAAGTGTTTGTCGGAGTGTCAACTGTTGAAGCTTCGAAGAAATCGAAGTAGTTTAATTTTGAGGTTTTTATACCTGCTTCGTCAAAAAGAGCTAATGGATACGGGCTCAGTTCAAAAGAAAAATATTCTTCTAGTTGTTTGTTTGATGGATTAGTTTGTATGATGCGGTGAAATAAGAACATTGGATCTACTGAAACTTTTTGGCCTTGTATTGTAACACTAGATTGCGATGCTGATAGTGGAATAACTTTATAAATTTTTGAAATTTTGTAATCATTAAACGTTTTTGACACTGTGTTTCCATCTTCATCGGTAATCAGTGAAGTAATATTCTGAATCGACTGAATTCCAAGATTCTCAGCATCATAGCAATTTGAAATTTTTGACGCAACGCCAGTAGCAATAGACATAATTGTAGAAGTTTCTGGAAATGGTTCGTGTTTATTGAACCAGTCAAAAAATTTCCTCATGTGCTTTTCATCTCGAGAAATATTTGCATCCCGCAAATCTTTGTGCTGCTCACTATTTTCAGACTTCAAATCCAGAAAATTTTCAAGACTTTGTGAAATTTCCACTGAAGCAGATAAAGATAAAATCCAATTGCTTTTTACACTTTCAGAAATTCCACGACCACGACCTAGACCACCGGCACAATGAACTAATCGCATTAAAGTTTGCTCGATGATCATGTCTGACCACGTTCCACTGAAAAATTTACTAGTTCGTCGGATTGTAAAGTAACCTCTCGAAGTATATCGTAAGAATTCATTGCGGTGCATTTTTGATTCTAAACCAATCATGTCCTGAATGTAAAGGTGAGTTGATTTAGCATACAAATGTCGATTTCCACTATGAAGATAAGGTAAAATTCGGGTGAGAGTAGATAAATGAAGCTCCCAGTCTCCACACCTTTCAGCAAAGATAAAAGATCGAAGTAATGATACTAATTTAATGTACTGAACCCATAACTGAGCTGTTTGACCTCTGGATTCTATTTTTGGTAGAGATGTTAGTAATTTGTCAACAATTGCATTTACTGAGTAATGAGAAGTGATTTCTTCAAGGTTGATTTCATGTTGATCTTCGTTGAGCGATGTTATGTAAGAGTTAATTTGCTCTCTTTCTGAATCACTTATTTCAGCATAATCCATTAATTTCATAAGTAAAGCAGCTTGAGTCAAAAAGTGTGCTCGCAAAGATCGAGCATATTTGTGGCCACCGAGCATTCCATCAATTGATTTTTTAGCGTAAACGGTTTCCCAGAGTTCTCTTAAGCCGCTTCCACTCATTATATGTCCAATTGCACCTAAAAAAGCCATTATCAAATGAAAAACACCTAGTCTAATCACAATAGACTTGAAATCTGTCCGTCGTGAGGACCAATGCAATAGTTAAATTTCTATGAAATCTACTAACAATAAAATCTAACCTGTTCATAGTCACGTTTGAGTTTTATATTTCTAATATTTCATTTTTTAATTTTTATATTTATGCAATACCAATTATTATGGCGGAGTTATCGTGGGTATAATCAAAATTTCTACCGAGTTTAATTCAAATTATACGGCATATTTTTTCGAATTATATCCAGTGTAATATTACGAGGCATAACCAGAAAAATTACTTGACCAAATCGGAGATTATACTAAGTATATTACAAAAATAATTTTGTATAATCTGGAGTATATTTGATACGATCTGAAATTTTTTTTCACTACAGATATCAGTGAGTATAATATGACAGGATATCTAATGTCTTTTTGTTCTTTCCGTGTTGGTCCACAAAATTTTATTCATCGCTGTGACTTCAGTTTTTCGTAATTTTTTGCCTTTTTTGGGTTTTTTGGATTTTACTCAATATTTTGAGGGTTTTGTTATGTCCGCCCCGTATATTTATTAAATTTATTTTTTTCTATTATTATGGCATGTAAGCCTACCCAGATAACAAAATGACGTACCAAGTCAGTCCGTATGAACTCAGATTTATGATTTGGACGTCAGATCTTACGTCTAGAAGACGTTTTTAAGACTTCCTGAAGAAGTCGAATGCGCCACCTAATGTAGACATTAGGACCTCATCAAAAAGAGCTCTTAAGGAGCTCTTTTTTTTGAACTCACAAAAATAAATAACTAATGAGCTCTCTTAACTGAATTCACAAGAAGAGTTCTTAATGAATTATTTTTTGGGAGTTCTTAAAAAAGACGTTAAAAAGAATTCATACCTAAGAAGTCTAAAATATGATTTCTTTTGGAAGTCGTTTTCCAGATGTTAATTAGTAGGATAAATGTATCGATTATTGATATTTTATATAAATTTTTGAATCTCCGAATTATAACTTCTTTTATTAAATCTCTTAAATATTTTAACTATTTTGTTAAAAAAGCTATAAGTAAATTTACAATAATAACAAAATCATATACGTATTAGAAATTTCAAACAATAACTACAGAAAATTCTCTTTTAAATAAAGTATCCAAAACCGATACAAGTACTAAACAAATTTGAAGAAATTAAACGAATTTGTTCTAAATGAAACTAAAATTTATTTCTTTATTTTAATAATTATATATCAATGAACGAAAGTTATATTATTTTATAATATATCAAAAATGCTATCAAAAGTATGAAAAGTAGAATAATTAAATAACACTTTTAAATAAAGAAAAAAAAATTATTGAGTGCTATGTTTGTCACTAGATTTTTTGACTCGATCACTCGCATATTGCAGCCAAGACATGATTGCTTGCTTGCAATCATCAAGGGAACATCGTGAGTTGGAAGCAGCCACTGTTTCTAGAAATAATAAATAATCGTATATAGATAGATTAATATAGAAGTTTTTTTTTACGTTTTTTAAAGAAAGTAAATACATCTTGGTGAAAAACACTACATAGTTTTTAAACAAATACTTAAATATATCTTCTCACAAAAATAAATTCCAAGTTATTTCAGCTTAGAATTGAGTGCTTACCTCTTAAATACTTCACAAATGGCATATCTTCTACCTTTATGGTTTTTTTTACCACTCCAGGATAATTTGCAACAGAAGTCATCCGTTAAAATATGTCCTAGAACAGTCCGAATATGTTTTTTTCCGTCAGCATTTTGCCACTGTTGAACCATCTGCTTCTGAAAAATTTTGTATCGAATGAATAAAATTAAAAAATTATTTAAGTTGAACAGTAATAAACAAAAGCGTCATTATCAGCAATATTTATATTATATTTTTTTACAATATAAACGCATTCAGACGAATGAAATATGATAATGTCAAAACAACTACCTTCTTGGATGCACTTACTGCAACCTTAATAGCCATTATGGCCTTTTGTTTGTTTTACGAATGCCCTAGCTGGTGAATCACAGATCACAGCTTTAATTGTCACATAAAATGTCTTAGTGTTAAGTTGAAAACCTTTTGTATGCAGAATTTTATATTCATTGATAAAATCTTCTAAATATTTATCACATTTATCTGGCTTCTCAAGACCGTGGTAAATACCAATAACAAAAGGTGTAGCAATTCTGGGAAAAATTCCCTCTAGTATCGGATACAGTTGGCTTTTAGAGCTTTTTGATATAGGTAATCCATCAATATGAACATTAATTTGAATTTTTGTACTTAAATTACTTATATTAATATTGCTCAATTGTTCAACTAATCCTTGTTGTAAGCCATAATGAAAGTATTCGCCAGGTGACACAGACCGGATAATAGTTTTTTTTGGAGTTTTCAATAGAGTGCGAGGATTTTTGGGAAAATTTTTCATTTTTTCTATTGAATCGATGCTACCAAGAATTTTCAACAAACCTCCACATGCAGCTTGACTGATGTTATACTGGCACTGCCACTGTGCTAACTTGCGTTGTAAACTAATACTTGAATCATTCACATTAGGTGGTTTATTTTGTAAAATATTAATACCCTCTGCTAGCAGAATATCTTTATGATTATCCACGTATATTGAGTCAGCACCATGAATATTTTGGTGATTAATATTATTATCATCATCATCATCATCATCATCATCATCACCAAGCTTTTCACTTTCTGTTAATATAGCATCAGCCACATCATTAGCTACGGTAGTGTCATTATTAACTTCGTCAGGGATAATAACAGTATCTCCAGATATGTCCTTATTTATAATGACTGCGTGATCAGAATCATTTTTAGTATTATCACTAATAATAACAGATGTTGTATTTTGTCTTGCCGGAACCGAAAATGAGGAAACTTGCTGAAGTGCTACATCGTAAGCTACTTTTTTCAGACGCCTATTTTTTGGCTTTTCAATAATTCCTTTAAAGGCTTTCTTAGCATCATTGGTTTCTAATAAATAAATAATATCATTAATATCATAGATAAAAATTAAATTAGCCGACATTTGGAAATTTCTGTAATTTATTCTATTGAAAAACTGTCTTTAAAAAATTAAAAGAAAAAATTTCACATGCAGAACATTTTAAAAACTATACGTGCAATTTTATAACACAAGTTCACACACATTAGAAATTTTTTTAGAATTTTTCAACAATTAAATTGTTATAAAAAAAATTTAATAAAAACATACCACATGTTAAATTAAATAAAATTTTTAGAAGCACTTTTAGTGCTGTAATTGATGTGTCATAAAGATTTAAAAAATTGACAGCTGTCAGCTAACTTCAGTATCGTGCAATTTTTTTTAAATATTTTTTTTAGTTATAATTTAATTAATAAAAAAAGGGACAAAATTGTTGAACGTTGGCTAATTTTATATCATAGACGTGTTAAAGTTAATAATGTATATATTCACGATACCAGTGTATCATAAAATTATGTTTACTTACTTTTACATCCAGTTGTAAAATAATGTATAACTACCAAATAAATAATAATTGATTTAGGTAACCAAATTTAACACAATTACTTTTTTTAGTACAAATAAAAATTTATCATCATTCAACATCATAAATATTTAAGATATTTTTTACCGAACCAAAAGGTTAGAATTCACAAATCAAAAATATGAATATTATATAGACATAAAAACTTTTGCGCATGCGCCAAACAACGCATGAAAATAAATTCATTGAGAACCCATAAATATGAGGTCTTATTTATAATACTTTATAAATGCTCATAAGGTGCAATTCAAAAAGAGGTCCGAAAAAGTTATTCATTCGGATGTCAATAAATTGACTTCTCATTTATGAGTTCATGATAAGCTCCAAATTCTAAATTCTTAAAAATGAACTGTTTGAGAGTTCATATTAAGACTTCTATGGGAAGTTTTTTATAAGGCTTCATATAGAAATCTTTCTGATTTGGATGCTGACTGGGTAAAGTCCACACATACAAATTCATTATAATAATTAATATAATGTGCGAGAACCGCAGTTGAAACCATCGGACAGATTGACCGATGGGGATTCTTGCCGCATCAGCAGCAAGAGTTTAAAAACGCCTGCACACGGCGGCTCCTGGTTCTCCTTCCGGTTAATTTCTGTTGCATTTAGTTGCACTTAACTGAGTTGGTCCGCTCCAGATATACTTATTCGGCCGCCTAAATCTTTGGTGCATTTAGCTCCGGTTTGACATTGCGTTATCTTAAATTTTATTATAGTATTTTAAATAAAAGTAGCTACGAGTTGCCGTCTAATCTTTAGTGCATTCAGCTATGGTTAAATCAAGTTATTTATAATCAACAATAATTCAAGTAAAAATTTCATTTACGAAAACTTTATTCTAGCACCAAAGCTTTAGTGCGTTCAGATCGTTAGGATCAAAGTTATTTTAGTTATTGGTGAGTTGCGCGCCGTTTCCTCAGGGAAGCTAATTGGACGGTTATTGTTATTTTATATTAAATTCTGTATTGTCGATAAGTGAAAATAGTTAAAATTGCTACGTGTATTGCTGTTGATATTTTTTAATCGAACGTGACAAATAAGGGTACTAATAATCCCAACGTATTCGAATCATTATTTGAATGAAGACGTGACAAATAAGGGTACTAATAATCCTAACGTATTCAAATCATTATTTGAATGAAGAATCGAGTCAATCCTACCCATAAGATTAAGTTCGGTTTCAATCTGAGGCTCCAACAGCTACCCAGGGAAGTAAGATCAGGAGATTCATTAACAGTAAGTATAAGCTCAATTATCTATTGAAACGTTGTTGATTATATTTGGAGTAATTAATAATAAATTACTGTATTTAATTATTAAGCTAATTCCTAGATTTTAACCAATCAGGGTACGTTTTAAATTAGGTGAGTTCTGCCTGGCTAAAGAGATTCGGTTAATTACTAATCTAAGAATAAATACCTCGAACTGGCCGTACAAGCTAATTAACTAACACCAATACTTATGTGTGACTTATTTGTCGTTCGAGTAGATGATTGTTTTCCGTGGATGAACTGGAATATGTGGCCTCTGGTACGTGTAATAATGAATCCACCTTCGACCTAAGACTGGAATAGGATGGTGTGGCACGAAATACAATATAAGAAACTGGCTCGTCGTTTTAATAAATTATTTATTCAATCAAGATGAATAATAGATCACCACAAATGCCCAACTTGGCAACATTCACACTAACCGTGGAGTAAATCAATAATTTAAACTAGAGTAAAATTACTGATTTTAATTACTTAAACTGTTCAGACTAACAGGCAAGTAAGTTCAATCATTTATCATAAAATAACCAAAACAAAAGATCAAATTGTTTGTTACTAAACAGGGTAAAAACAGCCTGTAATTGACCGAATTATTCAAATCGTCTTCAGACCAGATGAGATTCGATCAATTAACAGGGATCGGCTCAATTTACTTTACAACTTATTCAAACTACAATAATTAGTAGGACTTACTCGCACTAAAGGCAAACTGGAGTGAAAGCACAAGAGGCTTTCATGAAAGATTCTCCAGGTAAAAAGGAGCCAACAGCATGGTCGCACGTGCTTCTGTAGTCTCAGCGGCCATGCTGTTGCACTGGTCGAATAGTCCCGAGGCTACCCGAGACGTCACGATGTCCAGCATCGTAACACTACCCGGCTTGACTGTAACCTGGGTAAATAAATCAATTACCAATTTACTCCTGGTTGTAGTCACAATCAAGCAACAACTCATTCATACAAATACAATAAGTATCATTTACACGTGGTGTCTGAGAGTATCACCTTACAATCTGTTTTACTGGTAGATACCTCAGTATAAATCTTTTTTTATAATGATTGATAAAAATACTTAATTAATATTACTTCTGGTAACCTAGTCTCAGGTACACTGATCAATAATTAAACATCATTTAGCAAACTATAATCTTAACCAGCCTGTTATATAATACTGATGATTTAATTACTGGCTTGAGTATTAATGTCTACTTTTTTTTCAAAACAAAAATTATAATAAGTGTTTTTCTAATCAACTAGTAATTCAAACAGAACGAAAAATAATAATGCATTAATAAGAAAACTTTTTTTTTAAATAAAAATTAGGAAAACGGTTGACCCTAAAGGCCATCTCTGCAACTTCCCGCTAATTCCGTTAATACCTGGCCACTTTTTTGAGCTCTTCGAGCTCAAAAGTACAATCTGAGTGTTGTTTTGAGCTCTTCGAGCTAAAAAAGATATCTTTTCTATATTTTTGAGCTCATTGAGCTCAAAAGTTTGATAGAAGTTTCATAGAGCACTATTTTTTGAATTTTAAAACCGCAATAACTTTTGAATGAATGAACCGATTTTTACGAAGTTGGCGACATTCTACGCAGTTTTTTAAGCCTCATAAAGAATTCTTAAGTTTCAATTGGTTAAACTAGAAATTTCGGAGTAATTCCGAAAAACCACTTTTTTCGGTTTTTTTTTCGTTCACGATATCTTTTGAACGAATCAACCGATTTTGACCGGATTGGCGGCAATCGATGTGGTTTTTTAAAGTTGAGAGCTGATTAGTTTTTGAAATCGATCGATAAACCCGTTTAAAAGTTATTCCAAAAAAACCACTTCTGAAAAAAATTTTTTTCCTATTTTTTCCTATTTTTTTTTGGAGATTTCTCTAAATTTCTCAAAATCTATAGCTCCGAATCAGTTCAAATTTTCAGGAAATCTAAGTTTAGTGAAGCCCTTTCGAATGGCCTCAACGGCGATGAAATCGGTTCAACCGTTCAAAAGTTATAAGAGGTTTACATACTTACACACACACACATACACACACACACACACACACACACACACACACACACAACACACACACACACACACACACACACACACACACACACACACACACACACACACAC
>CAJNRD030001123.1:11604794-11618725 GCA_905319865.3 Cotesia congregata
GTATGTTGTGTGTGTGTGTGTTGTGTGTATTTGCTTTTTTTTTTTTTTTTTTGTAAAGAGGTACTAAAAAAGATCTTCAAAAGGCACCTCTATCGTTAACTCTGCCGCCCATCTTACGGAAGATATCGATAGTCAGTAGTGTGGAGATTTTTACCCACTAAAAAAAACATTCCTCTTCTCCTCTCCCCTAGATGGTACGGGGAGGACTGGATTGGAACCGCGTTAGCATTACTTCAATCCAGTCGTGCTGCGTCTCACGACGCCTACTCCTGGCTACTGGTCCCTTTCTGCGATTTTGTCTTTCAGGAGGTGCTATGCATAAGCTGCAACAGCTGACCAGTTTTCCTCTTGTTTGATCATATAGGTCACCAGGCTTGAAGGGGAGAGCCTGGTGCCTATGATCTCTTCGGTGCTTCTTCTGTAGTCCTTTCATCGAGCACACTCGAAGAATGTGTGTTCGGCGTCGTCGATTTTATCCGGGCAGTATTTGCATGTTGGTGTGTTGTGTAAACCCATCTTGAAGAGATAGGCGTTGTACTGCTCATTGAAACGGAATGTTTTGTTTCCCTTGGTCGGCCCTTTTACTCTTAAGGGCGCCACTGGATTTTTGTTCTCAGTATCCAGAACTGGACCAGAACATGGAGTGCTAGGTCAGGGTCGTGAGAGATTTGCTGAAAGGAAACTAGGATTGAGACACAGAAATTCATTTAACAAAAATTATTTATTTATCCAATCCCTCTTACAATTGAAATATGGCCAGTATTACAATATAAGAAATTTCATGGATACAAATCCACACTCACACTCACACTCATTCGGTATATTTCTCGCTGTCCAGCTAGACCCTCACGTGGTTGTAGTCCCCGATGCCTACTGGACTCTCACGGTACTCTATTTACTTCGCGCCGTCCCCTGGACCTCTAACGCTACTCTAACTTAGTTCGCGCGGTCTCACGGACTCTCACGCCACTGAGCTGGACCTCTGACGTGACTGCACACGCTGTCCACACAGCGCATGCTGTCCCCCAAACTTCACGCTACTCTAAGACGACTACCCGAACTGGATAGCCTCTTTACTCGCACACAAACACACTCTAATCTAAATTCCCAATAACAACAATAATAACGCTTGAATTATAATTTCAAAATAACTTCCAAAATATTATTTCCCTAATTAATATTTCTAAAATTCCGGTTTACCATTTTCTGAATTTCAAAATACAAATAACAAATTCCTATTACCTAAATCACTGCTGTATATTCAGTTATTACAACAATAATTATCTAAATGAATCTTCCAAATTATCCAGGATTAAATCCATTCATTATGTCCAAGAAATTTATTAAACAAATTTTAATTCTTATTTTAGCAAACTGAATTAAATTCCGGCAAATTGAGTAAACCTAAATCTTTTACATTATTTAATCTCATCCAAATTATTTTATTCCCAGCTATTTTATTTAATCCAATATCGGCGGTAATTTTACTAGATTTATTTTTCGACGCAGAAGTTCAATTTAGACATGAGATTATTCTATTGTAATTTATTTTGTGTTTTCTTAAAATTTGATATTTTATTTTATTTGAGTTTATTTTATTTCAAACGAACAGAGACTTTAGTTGCGACCTTGAATGATCTCTACTTAGCGTTTCTCGCACGGACAAGATGACTGACGCTCTCGCTCGGTCTAGCGTCTTTGTCGCACAACTCAAGTATTTTATTTTCTTTGACGAAATTTTTACAATTTATAGTCTAATTTCTTTTTACTAAATAATTTAGATTGACAATTATATTGTGTTAATGGCTATTTCCTGAATCTGAGTTTAATTTAAATTGAAATAATTATTGAATAATGCGCCGAATAATTTATAAAAATTACTTTTACGGTCGAATCAATCCTTGTCTTAAATAATCTTAATTTAGCGATTTACTCAATTTCATTTCTACTGGCTTAAGCCAAATTATTATATATAGATATATAATAATATATATCATGTGTATAAGTCATAATATGTGTATAAGTCATAATATGTGTATAAGTCATAATATGTGTATAAGTCATAATATGTGTATAAGTCATAATATGTGTATAAGTCATAATATGTGTATAAGTCATAATATGTGTATAAGTCATAATATGTGTATAAGTCATAATATGTGTATAAGTCATAATATGTGTATAAGTCATAATATGTGTATAAGTCATAATATGTGTATAAGTCATAATATGTGTATAAGTCATAATATGTGTATAAGTCATAATATGTGTATAAGTCATAATATGTGTATAAGTCATAATATGTGTATAAGTCATAATATGTGTATAAGTCATAATATGTGTATAAGTCATAATATGTGTATAAGTCATAATATGTGTATAAGTCATAATATGTGTATAAGTCATAATATGTGTATAAGTCATAATATGTGTATAAGTCATAATATGTGTATAAGTCATAATATGTGTATAAGTCATAATATGTGTATAAGTCATAATATGTGTATAAGTCATAATATGTGTATAAGTCATAATATGTGTATAAGTCATAATATGTGTATAAGTCATAATATGTGTATAAGTCATAATATGTGTATAAGTCATAATATATATATATATATATATATATATATATATATATATATATATATATCGAATCAATGCTTGTCTTAAATAATCTCAATTTAACGGTTTACTCAATTCCATTTCTACTGGCTTAAGCCAAATTATTATTTATAGATTCTCAATTAAATAAATTTCACATGGCGTAAAAATCTGGAATTAATAACCCGAACTAATACCTAGTATTATCAACCCAGACATGCCGACGTGTGAAATAAGTAATGACGAATACGAGTTAATTTCCCTACAATTTAATTAATAACCCGAAACCTGTCCTAGTATTATTAATTAGTTGTTTTATAATTTCTCTAATTTTTATATTAAGTCTGATACTAAATCTGATAACAAATGAATAAACTATTTATGAATGATACTTAAATATAAGCTAACTAAATTATTAAACGATTGTGACTGAGCACGAAATGGCGGTGACTTTCAGCCGACGTGTTGCCTGGCTGATGCCGCAGACCCGAGGAATAATTAAGACTCGTTATTAGTACCTGGAGTATTCTTATAATTTTATCTGCACTCCAACAGTGAGCTGCAACTCCTCGTCTTCGGGTACTGGTGTGAATTATCCTCGGTCAGGTATTCTCGATTTGGCGGCAAACTCTCGTCACCATCACTCGCCCTCTGGGTATTTATTACGCCTGTAACCGCAAATCAGCATTAGAAAATATTACAAATTAAAGTCAATTTACGCAAGCTGGCAGGCGGCCTAGCAAGCAATAAACTAACAAAATATTATCGCTTCGTTCCACGTTGGACAAACAGAATAAAAATAATTACCTTAGCTGGATGTTTTTAAAACACTGAACTTTTTGTTCACTTAAAAAATCCAATTACTTAAGTCATCAAGTCCTTGCGGATAGGTAAATGATCACTTAAGCTTCGTTTAATTGGGATACGCTGTTCGGGGATTTTCCGCTCCCTGATTTATATGTATTAATTCTTATTAATAATTTTACTGTCTGGCAAAAGTTCTCACGTGTGCCAGTTATAATTGCTTTATTTAATTACAATGCTCTGCGTCCTTGATTGACCCTTTCGGTTGAATAAAACGATCATAGCAAATGGACAAGTGAATGGCGGTAGTTCAGTAATGATGTATAACGATTATAACGATAAATTTAACTTTATTTCACAAAATAACACTTTAAACAAGACTTATAATGTCTCGGTAACGCAATTAATGAAATACTTAATAAACTGAATACTTATACTTAAAACTATGATTGATTAAACAGTAATGATAATAAACATGGTGAATAATTACCTAATATAAAATTAATAATATAGATAGAAAATAATTAGGAAAATTAGTTTAGATTATTATTTAGACAATAAACTTTTAGATTATTTAAGGTTCTGGTGAGTAATCACCTAATAGTAGTAATAGTAGTATAGTAGTATAGTGGTAAAAATGACTAAGAAATACCTAGTGTGGTGGTTCACACCGGGGGATAGATCGAAGTGTCGATCAATGCTCATGTTCTGATGCTCGTAGCTGATTTTCCCCTCCTCGTGTCGTCTTGTGACGTCACGGGAGCTACCCATTATTTTAGCTAGTGTCGGTAACGGAAATTTCGGGTGGTAGTTCGCCAGGCTGATAAAGTCGGGACATTTTGAAGTGTCTCATTTTATAAAAATTTGCGTGCCGTCCAGTTGAGCCACTCAGTCACAATGAGTCTTACCGAATTTCGTTCGTTCTTCCTTGCTTCCTCCGCACTCCCCACTACCACTACGCCGGCTTCTCCACCTCGGGGCCTTTCTCACTAGCTCTAAACGAGCTTTAGATCACAGCGCACTGTGAGCAGTCGATAAATGACTGGATACTAAAATAAGGGAATTACCGAGTAACGATCACTCCGTTACACCATGCCCTGTCAGTAGTTGGGTCAGGAAGAAATCCGTGTCCCCGTGTTTCCGAGAGAGCCAGGCGTTGATGTTTGGGATCAGTCGCGCTGTCCATCTGCCTGTCTCTCCCGACGTCCATCGGTCCTGCCACTCTTGCTGCGTTTCCGTTTTTATCCTCGTTCTCGCCTCCTTCATGTTTTCGCCGCCGATTTTAGCGTCGTAGAGTCTTGCTCTCTCGAACGCTAATGGGTCGATGGGTGCAGCTCCCGCAATGACCAGTACAGCCGCTTCGGAAACCGTGCGGTAGGCACAGGGAACTCTGAGAGCGCCTCGCCGCTGCACTGCTGCCATTTTCCGCCGATAGGTTTTCTGCTTTAATATATCTGCCCATATTTCTGCTCCATAAAGCAGTACCGAATGGACTACTTCCAGAAGGACTCTCCTCTTTTTGGTTCTTGGTCCCATAGTGTTCGTCATAATTCTTGCTAGGCTAGACACCGTCTTGCTGGCTTTCTGACATGCATTATCGAGGTGTTCGCGGAAAGATAGTTTTTCGTCTATCATTACCCCCAGATAGCGCAGGGCCCTTGTTGACGTTAGTGTTGTTCCTCCCATGTCCATAGCGAATGGTTTTGGGAACCATTTTTGGCGAGTCAGAACCACCATCTCGGTTTTGTGCTTGGCGAGTTTCAGGTGGTGTTTATCGAATCAAGTCTCGACAGCATCAATGCTCTCCCGAACTAGTAGTTTGGCCTCCTCTACGCTGTCTACTATTATCGTGGCCGCGACGTCGTCTGCAAAGCTCGTTAGATCCACTTGCTTTGGCAACGGGATTTCAAGAAGCTCGTCGTAGTCCACGTTCCATAGATCGGGCCCCATTATTGAGCCTTGCGGCACGCCAGCCGTTATGGCGTATTCTTGTGGGCCTTCCGTGGTTTCTGCTCTTAGCTTTCTTTCGTCAAGGTAGTTGTCGACTAGTGCTAGATTCTCCGGTTCCACGTCAAATCTGTGCTCCGGGGCATCCAAAATATCTCTCCAATTTGCGATGTTAAAGGCATTTCTAATGTCTAGCGTGAGGACAAGACACACCTTGCGGGCTTTGAGGCTACCAGTCCATGCTTCTCTCACTGTCCCTACGACTTTCTGTATCGCGCCTACTGTTGAACGTCCTTTCCGGAAGCCATGCTGGTTCGCGGCGAAACCTCCAGCACGGTCTATGTCGTTGCGAAGTCTCCCTTGTATGAGCTTCTCGAGCAGTTTTCCAGCAATGTCCAGTATACAGAGTGGTCTAAACGACGAAGGTGTTATGGGGGTTCCCTTCCCTTTGTCTAAGAGAACCAATCTCTGCCGTTTACAGACCGCGGGAAACGTGCCAGTTGCCAAGCATGCGTTGTAGGTGTTCAGGAGTATGTCTGGGTATTCCAGGGCTACAATCTTGATCACCGATGCCGGGATGCCATCAGGTCCAGGTGCCTTTCCTGTTTTGAGTGACTTGGGCGCGTCTTGTAGTTCCTTAGTTGTACAGGGTGTTACTTCGCTGTTCTTAGTGTAGTGTTTCTTTTCCCGCGGCAGGTGTTTGGGAAAAAGCTCCGCTACAATGCTGTCCATCAAGGCAGGAGACTTCGGCGCCTCTGGTGAAGCCTTTCCCAGTCGTTTGGCGACAATTTGGTAGGCTTTACCCCAGAGGTCATTGTCGAGATCATTGCAGATCTCTTTCCACAACTTCACTTTACTTGCTTTAATGGCTCGGTTTTGCGTCTTTTTGGCCTGCTTATACTCTTTTGAATACAAGTCCTGGCTTAAGGAGCGTTTCGCGGCTCTCGTTGCTCGGCGACGTAGCTGATGGTATATTTTGCGAAGTTCTGCTATGTCTGCTGACCACCAGTACGCCGGCCTGTGGAAACTCTGATTTTTCAGCCGCGGCATAGAAGCGTCACATGCGGCAGCAATTTCCTTCATCGTATTTAGCACTGCCTTTTCCGTCTCACTGCACGTATCCGGAGTCGTGTTGTTCTGAAGAATAGACCAGCTTCGTCCAAGCGAAGCTTTCAATGCCTCTGGATCAAGCCTTTTGGCATTCCACTTCTGCTTAGAAACGTCGCGTTGTGAAACCGGAGCAAATGCCAATCCGATGCTGAATGTCACGAACTGGTGATCACTGCCACTGTATTCTTCGGATACTGTCCAGTCTTCAATCATGTTGACAGTCCTTGGAGTCGCCAATGAGATGTTGAGGATGGATTCTTGGTACCCTGGTCTTCTGAAGGTCGTTGTGCTCCCGGTGTTCAGCACTATGAGGTCGAGTCTAGCTGCGACGTCAGCGACCTCGTTTCCTCTGGTATCAGAGAAAGCAGCGCCCCACTCAGCTGATTTAGCGTTGAAGTCTCCGGCTACGATAACTTCACCGTCAAACTTAATGATCGCATCTTCTATATTTGACAGTTTCTGTCGGAACACACTAATCCCTTCGTTAGGTGAGAGATAGACGCTCATGAAGTAAGTTGTGGGGGTTTGGATCCAGACAAAACCTGCTCCACTTCCGCTGTTGTTGACGGTAACGTTCTTTGTGTTCACAATCCAAATTGCTGCCGTGCCCGTTTCGTCTGCGAATCATGTTTTACCTTCGATGTTTAGATATTGCTCGCAGATAAAGCAGACGTCAATTTTATCTTCAAAAACACGCTGGCGCAGCAGGTTTTGCGCCAAGGCGCACCTATTCAGGTTGCCTTGTAGTATGCGTGTCATTTCTGACCTCTCGTGGCTTCTGCAAGTGCTTTGCGGAATGCCTTGCAAGCTCCAGTGCCAGAAATATGGCATAGACTATCCTGGGCATCTTTGTCCGAAGCACAAAGGAAGCATTTTAGCTTCTCCGTGCAGTTTACGGCCTTGTGGTTCTCCGCCACATCTGTAACAGCACTTGCTTCTGTCTGGTCCCGCACACTAACGTGTGTGGTGTCCATAACCAAGACATTTAAAACAATGTGTTACTTTTACTACTGGGCGTATACGACAGTTCACCAAACCGATCCGTATACGGGCCTTGTCAAGGGCCTTAATCGCACTGGGCTCGTCTAATTCGCAAAAGGCTGCCCGATTACCTCGTGGTGATCGATGGTGATCATGAAATCAATTTCTTAATCTCATGATGGAGATTCTTCTTGTCTTTTATGAAGTCGGCTAACTCATCAATCTTGTTGCCGAGCCTCTCCATTGGTGACTGTTGGCCGGTGATGGTCGGTAGAAAGTTCATTCTTCTTCGGTGCGTTGTGTTTCAATATTTCTGAGTAAAAAGACACACACATCTTGTTAAAAGTGCGCAACAAGGTTACGGGCGTTTGTATTTCAATATTTCTGAGTAAAAAGATACACAAATCTTGTTAAAAGTGCGCAACACGATTACTGGCGTTTGTGTTTCAATATTTCTGAGTAAAAAGACACACACATCTTGTTAAAAGTGCGCAACAAGGTTACGGGCGTTTGTATTTCAATATTTCTGAGTAAAAAGATACACAAATCTTGTTAAAAGTGCGCAACACGATTACTGGCGTTTGTGTTTCAATATTTCTGAGTAAAAAGACACACACATCTTGTTAAAAGTGCGCAACAAGGTTACGGGCGTTTGTATTTCAATATTTCTGAGTAAAAAGATACACAAATCTTGTTAAAAGTGCGCAACACGATTACTGGCGTTTGTGTTTCAATATTTCTGAGTAAAAAGACACACACATCTTGTTAAAAGTGCGCAACAAGGTTACGGGCGTTTGTATTTCAATATTTCTGAGTAAAAAGATACACAAATCTTGTTAAAAGTGCGCAACACGATTACTGGCGTTTGTGTTTCAATATTTCTGAGTAAAAAGACACACACATCTTGTTAAAAGTGCGCAACAAGGTTACGGGCGTTTGTGTTTCAATATTACTGAGTAAAAAGACACAAATCTTGTTAAAAGTGCGCAACAAGGTTACGGGCGTTTGTATTTCAATATTTCTGAGTAAAAAGATACACAAATCTTGTTAAAAGTGCGCAACACGATTACTGGCGTTTGTGTTTCAATATTTCTGAGTAAAAAGACACACACATCTTGTTAAAAGTGCGCAACAAGGTTACGGGCGTTTGTATTTCAATATTTCTGAGTAAAAAGATACACAAATCTTGTTAAAAGTGCGCAACACGATTACTGGCGTTTGTGTTTCAATATTTCTGAGTAAAAAGACACACACATCTTGTTAAAAGTGCGCAACAAGGTTACGGGCGTTTGTATTTCAATATTTCTGAGTAAAAAGATACACAAATCTTGTTAAAAGTGCGCAACACGATTACTGGCGTTTGTGTTTCAATATTTCTGAGTAAAAAGACACACACATCTTGTTAAAAGTGCGCAACAAGGTTACGGGCGTTTGTATTTCAATATTTCTGAGTAAAAAGATACACAAATCTTGTTAAAAGTGCGCAACACGATTACTGGCGTTTGTGTTTCAATATTTCTGAGTAAAAAGACACACACATCTTGTTAAAAGTGCGCAACAAGGTTACGGGCGTTTGTATTTCAATATTTCTGAGTAAAAAGATACACAAATCTTGTTAAAAGTGCGCAACACGATTACTGGCGTTTGTGTTTCAATATTTCTGAGTAAAAAGACACACACATCTTGTTAAAAGTGCGCAACAAGGTTACGGGCGTTTGTGTTTCAATATTACTGAGTAAAAAGACACAAATCTTGTTAAAAGTGCGCAACAAGGTTACGGGCGTTTGTATTTCAATATTTCTGAGTAAAAAGATACACAAATCTTGTTAAAAGTGCGCAACACGATTACTGGCGTTTGTGTTTCAATATTTCTGAGTAAAAAGACACACACATCTTGTTAAAAGTGCGCAACAAGGTTACGGGCGTTTGTATTTCAATATTTCTGAGTAAAAAGATACACAAATCTTGTTAAAAGTGCGCAACACGATTACTGGCGTTTGTGTTTCAATATTTCTGAGTAAAAAGACACACACATCTTGTTAAAAGTGCGCAACAAGGTTACGGGCGTTTGTATTTCAATATTTCTGAGTAAAAAGATACACAAATCTTGTTAAAAGTGCGCAACACGATTACTGGCGTTTGTGTTTCAATATTTCTGAGTAAAAAGACACACACATCTTGTTAAAAGTGCGCAACAAGGTTACGGGCGTTTGTATTTCAATATTTCTGAGTAAAAAGATACACAAATCTTGTTAAAAGTGCGCAACACGATTACTGGCGTTTGTGTTTCAATATTTCTGAGTAAAAAGACACACACATCTTGTTAAAAGTGCGCAACAAGGTTACGGGCGTTTGTATTTCAATATTTCTGAGTAAAAAGATACACAAATCTTGTTAAAAGTGCGCAACACGATTACTGGCGTTTGTGTTTCAATATTTCTGAGTAAAAAGACACACACATCTTGTTAAAAGTGCGCAACAAGGTTACGGGCGTTTGTGTTTCAATATTACTGAGTAAAAAGACACAAATCTTGTTAAAAGTGCGCAACAAGGTTACGGGCGTTTGTATTTCAATATTTCTGAGTAAAAAGATACACAAATCTTGTTAAAAGTGCGCAACACGATTACTGGCGTTTGTGTTTCAATATTTCTGAGTAAAAAGACACACACATCTTGTTAAAAGTGCGCAACAAGGTTACGGGCGTTTGTATTTCAATATTTCTGAGTAAAAAGATACACAAATCTTGTTAAAAGTGCGCAACACGATTACTGGCGTTTGTGTTTCAATATTTCTGAGTAAAAAGACACACACATCTTGTTAAAAGTGCGCAACAAGGTTACGGGCGTTTGTATTTCAATATTTCTGAGTAAAAAGATACACAAATCTTGTTAAAAGTGCGCAACACGATTACTGGCGTTTGTGTTTCAATATTTCTGAGTAAAAAGACACACACATCTTGTTAAAAGTGCGCAACAAGGTTACGGGCGTTTGTATTTCAATATTTCTGAGTAAAAAGATACACAAATCTTGTTAAAAGTGCGCAACACGATTACTGGCGTTTGTGTTTCAATATTTCTGAGTAAAAAGACACACACATCTTGTTAAAAGTGCGCAACAAGGTTACGGGCGTTTGTATTTCAATATTTCTGAGTAAAAAGATACACAAATCTTGTTAAAAGTGCGCAACACGATTACTGGCGTTTGTGTTTCAATATTTCTGAGTAAAAAGACACACACATCTTGTTAAAAGTGCGCAACAAGGTTACGGGCGTTTGTGTTTCAATATTACTGAGTAAAAAGACACAAATCTTGTTAAAAGTGCGCAACAAGGTTACGGGCGTTTGTATTTCAATATTTCTGAGTAAAAAGATACACAAATCTTGTTAAAAGTGCGCAACACGATTACTGGCGTTTGTGTTTCAATATTTCTGAGTAAAAAGACACACACATCTTGTTAAAAGTGCGCAACAAGGTTACGGGCGTTTGTATTTCAATATTTCTGAGTAAAAAGATACACAAATCTTGTTAAAAGTGCGCAACACGATTACTGGCGTTTGTGTTTCAATATTTCTGAGTAAAAAGACACACACATCTTGTTAAAAGTGCGCAACAAGGTTACGGGCGTTTGTATTTCAATATTTCTGAGTAAAAAGATACACAAATCTTGTTAAAAGTGCGCAACACGATTACTGGCGTTTGTGTTTCAATATTTCTGAGTAAAAAGACACACACATCTTGTTAAAAGTGCGCAACAAGGTTACGGGCGTTTGTATTTCAATATTTCTGAGTAAAAAGATACACAAATCTTGTTAAAAGTGCGCAACACGATTACTGGCGTTTGTGTTTCAATATTTCTGAGTAAAAAGACACACACATCTTGTTAAAAGTGCGCAACAAGGTTACGGGCGTTTGTATTTCAATATTTCTGAGTAAAAAGACACACAAATCTTGTTAAAAGTGCGCAACACGATTACGGGCGTTTGTGTTTCAATATTTCTGAGTAAAAAGACACACAAATCTTGTTAAAAGTGCGCAACAAGGTGACGGGCGTTTGTGTTTCAATATTTCTGAGTAAAAATATACACAAATATTGTTAAAATAGTTGGGGTCCAGAGGCGCAGCCCTGGTGGGGGTTGGGGGGCGAATCCCCCCACTGATATGAATATATTTTCTATTTTTTAATAATGAATTTCCAGGGGTCAAAAGACCGGGGGTTAAAATGACCGACGGGTCAATTTTGGAGGGTGAAGTGACCAGGTTGAAATAACCAAAGGATCAATTCCAGAAGGTCAAATAACCGGGGGTTGAAATCACCAGCGGTTCAATTTCAGAGGTTCAAATGACCAGGTTCAAATTTCCGGGAACGAATTTTCAGGGGTTGAATCGACATGTAACCGGACGGTCAACCCTGAATGCAATCAACCTGGTCGTCAACACAGCTAAGGATGCGATTGCTGGAAAGAGATGGAATCGCGGCACAAAAAAGTATTGTTTGGTGGCTGCATTAGACATCAAAAATGCTTTTAACTCTGCTAACTGGGACTGTGTAATGCGCGCCCTTGAAGAGAAACAAGTCCCAGAGTATTTGCGTAAAATGGTAGCAAGCTACTTCACAAACAGAGTCCTCAAATACGACACAAAAAGTGGTCCTAAGGAGTATGATATTACTGGTGGTGTACCATAGGGATCAGTTCTAGGTCCTCTGCTATGGAACATCATGTATGATGGTCTCCTGAAAATAGCATTGCCAGCAGAAGTGAAACTGATAGCATATGCAGATGATGTTGCTGTGGTGATTGTCGCGAAGCACCTTGAAGAGATAAATCTGGCCTTCGACATTACATTTAAACGGATTAACTTATGGATGGATACGGTGAACTTGCAACTAGCTAAGCATAAAACCGAAGCAGTGCTCATTACCAGCAGGAAAGCGATAGAAACCATCAAGTTACAAGTTGGAAAACATGAGATCACATCACAACCGTACATTCGGTACCTGGGAGTGATGCTTGATGCCCGACTCAATTTCAAGCAACAAGTCGAACATGTGACTACCAAAGTATCAGTAGTTAGAGCGAGCCTAGCACGACTGATGCCCAACGTTGGTGGACCAAAGCAGAGCAGAAGACTACTTCTGTCATCGGTAGTAACATCTGTGCTCACATATGGTATATCCATTTGGGCTGACGCATTAGAAACGCAAGAATCTTGGAGAAAAGCGGGTCCAATTTACAGACAGAGCGCTCTGAGAGTTGCCAGTGCCTTCCGCACAATATCAGAAGAAGCAGTGTGCATCATTGCTGGAATCCTGCCGCTTAGAGTACTAGCAGAGGAAAGATGGGCCCTTTACCAACGAAAAAGGTCAACTGCACTGAGCCCCGAAGAACAGAAGACCGGCAGCACAGCATCTCGCGATGGCAACTTGAGTGGGTCGCCGCAGCAAAAGGAAGATGGGCATACCGCCTCATACCAAAGATCGATGTTTGGCTGAACCGAAATCATGGCGAAGTCAACTATAATCTAACGCAGATGTTGTCTGGACATGGGTGCTTTCGAGAGTACCTGCACCGCTTTAAGCATGACGATTCTCCGGGGTGCCCGACTTGTCCAGGAGTTATTGAGGACGCAGAGCACGTTTTCTTTGCGTGTCTACGTTTTGATCCTCAGCGAAATGAGTTAGAAAGGATCCTGAAACGGAGAATCCAACCAGAGACAATAGTAGAGACAATGTTGTCGAATCAAACTGCTTGGAACGCTACAAACACTTTTGCCACAGAAGTCCTTACAGAGCTGCGTTCCATTGAAAGAAAAAGAGCGAATGACAGAAACTAGAAGGATGAAATAACATCTTAGCCACCAGAAGGAAGAGCGGCAGCTAATTCCTCCCCCCGCGAAGAAATGCCTTACGGCGGTACCACGGGGGATCAGAGGATAGAAGAGAAAGGGGTTTAGGGTTTAGTGGGTAGAGGCGTCAGCATCGAGTTTTAGTGTGACGCTGTGTCGAGTTGCCACATATCCAGGCCAACAACTATGCCTAGAATCCGTAAAAAGGATTCCCCCCCCCCCCAAAAAAAAAACACACACACACACATACATCCATACAGACACCATGACAACCTCGCGGGGATAGTCAGGGAAGCTTCCTGTGACCTTCAAACGTCGAGATCTGATGAAAACTCGATTTTTGCAAAACTTTTATGTAGAAAAATTTGACGACCATAATGTTAAACAATTATAAAGATAAAAATTAAATAATTTTATATAATTGAAAGTTATTAATTTTCAAATCCAAAAATTTACAATTTGGAAGATGAAAATTATTTAAGTATGTGTGTATGTTTGTATAATAAACTAAAAAAATAATTATTAATCTACCTTTATTTTTAACTTCCCGCTAAAAATCGAAGATTTTCAAAAATCAGGAAGTTATTGTTTTCACCCCGTTTTGCAAAAATCGAGTTTCCATCAGATCTCGACGTTTGAA
>CAJNRD030001123.1:11621025-11644508 GCA_905319865.3 Cotesia congregata
GTGCTTTTGTTTTGGTGAGATTTGGGTTTTATTTTACGTGCGTGTATAGCTTTTTAAAGCGCAGGAAACGGCCTGTTTGAAAGGAGGCAGACGAAAGTCTCACCAAATAACTCGTTCGAGAGATAGGCAGGAGTGACTGTGGCTCTTATGGTAATAGCGAGCCGCGTAAAAAGAGAGATCTCTGAATTTTTCGCGCATTGCGTAAGCAACCCGTTAAAAACTTTTGGGGATCACCACAGTTAAGCAAGTAGGACCCTCCTCGTCGGTCCTATCGTGAGTAGGTCGCGTGGTACAGCCATGTTACTGAAACCAACCTAGCTACCTTTGCGAAAACAGAACCCAAGAGAGAGGCCTCGAGTCGTTGTCAATTCTTTGGCAACGCAGGTAAGCTCAAAGATTCGGGGACTAGATTAGACAGAAACACGAACGAGACTTTTGAAAGGGGGAATGGCTCATACAGGTCTTACGGCTACACCTCCTCGCATGGGCCCTGCTGGTAACTGGTCGGGTTGTCATTATATTTTACCGATCAGGCCAACGTAGTCGTTGAATGGGGTTGAAACAGTTGACTGATTACGAGGACAGATTGACATTAAATTCAACTCAATTCACATCTGTCCAGTGATAGCGTAAAAGCTGGAGGGCAGGGTTTTTCCTTGCTCGGCGAGTTGACGGTGCTTTTGTTTGGTGAGATTTGGGTTTTATTTTACGTGCGTGTATAGCTTTTTAAAGCCCAGGAAACGGCCTGTTCGAAAGGAGGCAGACGAAAGTCTCACCAAATAACTCGTTCGAGAGATAGCGTGAACGAAAGAAAACCGAAAAAAACCGAAAAAAGTGTTTTTTCACATAACTTTGTCATTTCTTCTCGGATCGTTTTTGATTATATAGAATAATTTCAGAGCTTAAAAAACCGCGTCGATCGCCGCCAAAAACGTGAAAATCGGTTGATTAGTTCAAGAGATATCCTCGACGAAATATTTGGAAATAAGGATTTTTTCAACAAAACTCCGACATTTTTTGGAATAACTTTCAAACAGCTCTACCGATCGATTCCAAAAACTAATCAGCTCTTAACACCATAAAACCACGTCGATTGCCACCAAGCTGGTCAAAATCGGTTGATTCGTTCGAGAGATATCGTGAACGAAAGAAAACTAAAAAAAGTGTTTTTTCGGGATTACTCCGAAATTTTCGATCAATTAAAACCTGAAAATAACTTATGAGGATGATAAAACTGCGTTGAATGGCGTCAACCGCGTGAAAATTAGTTGATCCATTCAAAAGTTATTGCGGTTTAAAAATTCCAAAAATAGTGTTCTATGAAACTTCTATCAGACTTTTGAGCTGGGAGAGCTCAAATGCATAGAAATATTATTTCTTTGAACTCAGCGAGCTCAAAATATCACATAAATTATATTTTGAGCTCAAAAATCTCAAAAATGTCATAAGTTCAATTTTAAGCGCCCAGGAATGGAATTAGCGGGAAGTTGCACGGATGGCCTTTAGGGTGAACCGTTTTTCTAATTTTTTATTAATTCATTTGCAGATGAATCAAACAGCCTTATCGAATCACTAGTGTTTTCGTGATTATGAATTTCGATCTTTGATGATGTAGCTGGGTCAGCAATATCTAATAAAATAATGAAATAGATTAAGCAATTAATCCAGTGAAAAAATCGAGAAAAATTTAATAATCGTGCGAATATCACTGTAAATTTTCATAACAAGTTTTAAAATAATAAATAACAATAAAAAATAATTTATACGTTTGAGACAACTGGCTTGATTTTGACAATATTATGCTATATATGGTGAAAAAAGTATATACCAATAAAATTTAAAACTAAACAGAAATAGAAAAAGTTATTTCTTGAAAGTTGACTATAAAAATGATCTTGAAACATAAAAGTGACGAAGAGAATTTTTTAAAGACTTAAATAAATTTATATAAGCTCTTATGACTTTCAATACCTACTCGTAAAATGAAAAAAGCATAAAATGGCAATGTACCTCGATTAAAATTTTCAGTTTCGGGGACGCCGTCGAAGATAGATGGCTTATCCACAATTGCTACATCAATGGTAGATTCAATATTTTCTTTTTTGCCTCGTCGCTTCCTTTTCTTTCAGGTTTATTATTATCCAACTCTCCATTAGTACATTCATTGATTAAATTTCCATTTTCATCGACAGAGCATTTCTTCAAATATGCCATATCATCTTTGTAGAGAAATTTACATTAAAATTAATGAAATTAATGATTATTTAACATCAAATGTGTAGTTTATTCAAAAGTACAGAATGAAGTACTTACCATGTTGCAGCAGTATTTTGACCGAACAATTTTTATTATTTTGTTTCGCAATTAAGCCATTTTTTCTTGAATTTTTAATACTTTCGGTTTCTATTACCGAACTGCATTTCAAAGTTTCCCAATAAACTAATGAAAAATGTTTTTGCGACATTTTCAAGATTTACGCTTAAATGTGTCAAGCGCAAAAGTGTATCAATAACAAATAAATGAGGATCAGTAATAAAAAAAAAACTCAAAAAAGACAGTCGAATAAGCAAGCTTAATAATAATTATAATTACGGATGTCAAACTAATCCGAGCTAAAAAGAAACTTGACAAAATAGAAAGAGATGAAAGAATTTTCGGATTTAGCGAGATCAACAAACACCGAATACTTAAAAAATATTATGATACAGCAACAATAAGTGAATCTAATTCATCTACAGGTAAATAATGATTAAATAACATAAAAGCAATAACACTGAAATCACAAATCGTTAATGTGATAGGTAGATTTTATAATAACAGAAGCGACAGCCAATTGCTACAGTACACGCTAAGGAAATTTCTTTCTTGACTAGATGCATTCCTATTCTCTATTATATTCCATACATTAATTTCGATTTTAGGGCTTAGTATTTTCGGTGGAGTTCATATATATAATATATATTCATGGCATGTCTTTATCTCGAAATGAGCTTGAAATTATATTAACACTTGAAAAAAAAGAAAAAAAAATAGCGGATCTTTTGCTCTGAGAACTTACAGGCCGAGGGATCAAACGTTCTAATGTTCAGTGATTTTTGACGCGCTGTATCTCAATGAAAGAAGATCATGCGGGGGTTTTAAAAAAGTTTTTTTAAGCTCTTCGATCTAGTTTCTATACTTTTTAGTCAAAATATTTTTCGAGTAACAATTTTAATACACTTCTAAGAAATATCCCCAAAATAATTTTTTTTTAATATATCCTTTTTTTTCAGTCTATCAACTGGAGAAATTTTTTAAAAAATAAGTTACCATTCCAGATTCATAACCTGTTTATCCAGCTTTAATTTGAGATTAATTTATTTTCTCTATACGTTAATTTGTCGCGGAGATATCAAAATTTGAATGATAAAGGATCCTTTTATCTTTAACTAAGGATATCTCAGCAACCAATTAGTGTAAAGTAAATTCACGAACGGTTTCAATAACAGAAATAAATTTCCTAAAAGACCCTATTAACATCTTTGAGGAATAAAATTTTTTTTTTTTACCGTCAACTACAATTTGAAAAGTACTGAAAAGAATTTTCTTTTATTCCGTAAATAAATCGTGTCTTTACTAATTTTGATGGGACAGTGTACGTAGTCGAGAAGTTTTACACCTCAATGTATTTCTAATAGTCCTGTAAAATTAATTAAAATAAAGGAAAAAGCTAAGAAAGCAGAATTTACTTTTTAAAATAAGCATTTTTTTTGTTTTTAGAAATAGCTAAAAATTATTTTCTCTTTTGATTTGTAACTTTAAATTGATGAAAAATGACGATGGCCAAAAAAAAAAACTAAAAAAAAGTGTGTCTGATAAAAATATAAAATTTTGTTGTCTTAATTCTTTCAAAATATTGATCAATTGGTCCGGAAAAACTGTCAAATGAATCGATCTTAAATTTTACAAAGCTAAGGGGTACATTGAGCTGAAAAACTCTTTAGGATAAAAGCTATTGCATTTTTTTCATTCTTTTCAAATTGATGTTAAGAAAGTAAAAGAAATTTTTTTTCTCAAAGGTGCTGACAAGATATCCTCAGAAATATATTCTCGTTTTCGAAAATATTCGTGAATTAACTGTATTATCATTAATTGCTAAGATATCGTTAGTTAAGGACTAAAGAATCTTCTTTCATTTAAAAGTGGAAATCCTTGATACAAATTGACGTAGAGGAAATCGTCCAAACTCAAATTAAAGATAGATAAACGGATTATTTAGTCCATATGGTGGCCCATTCGAAAAAAATTATTTTTGACTTTATGGACTGAAAAAAAGACCGGAAAAAATTTTCAAACAAATTAATTTTCGCGAGTAGTACGTTAACTTTCTTTTTCGATCAACTCATTGTTGGTTAAATAAAATGAGCCATCAGGAAACATTAAGTATTTGTTACTTCCATAGAACTACTGCCAATTTCTATGCTAGCTTGTCTAGGATATTTTTTACAATCTTAGGATAACCATTTCCTAAACGTGAACCGTAAAATTGATTTTACCATTCTTAAAAATTTTTCAGATGATGTTTCTGAACATTACAGCAGTTTTGATGATTCGACAAGCCAATACTCTGAAAATTCTGATGACTCTATAAGCCTAAAATCTGATAACCCTTATGGCTCTGAAAACGAGTCTTCCTCTGATTCTGAAAACGAAGATTTTGGTAATGCAGAAAAGTGTCCGAGTAATAATGTTGATTATGATGAAGTCAATGACGTAAGCAATAATTATGTTTTTGACTGTAATTGCGATGCTTCTGCTGCTGATAATAAAAATTCTCGAAATAATAGTAGCGATGACAGTTCTTTTGAAAGTGACAGTTCTTTTGAAAGTGACAGCTCATTTGAAGGTGAAGCCAGTGAGTGAGATAACAACTCAGAAGATAGTCAATCTTCTGAAAGTGATTCCGAGAGCAGTTTGTCTGACGACGATGAGACTGAACCTATTTTCGACACTGAACATTTGAATGATCCAATCTATGAAAATGCTCCTCTGACTTTGGGTGAAAGTGTACTATGCATTCTAACATTTATAATTCGTCATAAAGTAACGAAGGTTCTTTTGGCAGATTTGTTATCTCTTATCTGTGTACATTGTATCAAACCAAATTTTTTACTCAAAACTCTATATTATTTCAAAAAATTCTTTAAAAAAATTCAAACACCTCTCACACGACATTTCTTCTGTTCAGTTTGTTTTTCGAAGGCAAAGAGTGAAAAAAGTACTTGTTCAAAATGTAAAAAGAAGAATGAAGATAGTAATTTTATTCAACTTCCTTTGTTACCGCAACTATTTAATCTTTTCCGCCGTCCTAATTTTTATAATTTATTGCAAAGCCGATTTAATAGGCAAAAAGTTAAGCCCAATAATTTGGAAGAGATCTGGGACGGGGATGTTTATCAGTCTTTTTTCACAATGGAATTTTATCTTCTCCTTTTAATATCTCATTCACTTGGAACACTGATGGAGTTGCTCTCTTTAAGTCTTCGAAATTCAGTCTTTGGCCATTTTATTTAACAATCAATGAACTTCCATTCAACCAATGTACCAAAAAAGAAAATGTATTATTAGCTGGGCTTTGGTTTGGTGAAAAGCCACAACCAAATTTATTCTTAGACAGCTTTCGAGATGATGTTTCGAAAATATTTAAAGGCTTTTGGTGTAAAGTAACTGACTTAAATTCACGGGTAAAGGTTAGAGGTATGATCCTTAGTGGCACGTGTGATCTTCCAGCTAAGGCTAGCTTTCTAAACATGAAGGGACATCGAGGAGTGTTTGGATGTTGTCACTGTAAAATCAAAAGTAAAAACTTAAATCGAAGACGTGTTTACTCTTTTCAACAAAAATTGAAACTTCGTACTACACCTGAGTCAGTGAGCGAAAGTAAAAAAGCTTTCTTTACTGGCAACGCTGTTAACGGAATTAAAGGTCCTACAGTCCTTTCTCAATTAGTTTATGATGTTTATAAAACTACCGTCGTAGACTCTATGCATTGCATATATTTAGGAATTGCAAGAAAATTGTTTAGTCTATGGTTTGATCCGCAATATAGAAATTGTAAGTTTTCACTTTATGAACATCGAGAATGGATAAATAAGAAAATTAATTCTATTTTTCCGCCGGCATTTGTACCAAGATTAACGAGATCTATCTTCGATTATAAATACTGGAAGGCATCTGAGTGGAAATTATGGTTATTGTATTATTCAACTCCACTTTTGTCCTCGATTATGAACGAACAATATCTACAACATCATAAACATTTGGTACTTGCTATCACCCTGGTTAAAAATATTGGTTGAAAAGGATTAAAAATGATCAAATTTGAATATTTTTGAATACTTTCAATTCTTTTTCATGTACATATAGATATACCGTTTACATGGGGTGACTGATTCCCAATATTTTTCAATCAATATTTTTAATCAGGGCAGTTACTTGACTTATACATCTATCAGTAAAAAAATGATTTCGATTGCATCAACATCGATAAAAATGTATGTTTTATGTTTCGAAAAATTGTACGGATTAGTTCATATGACTTGGAACCTTCATTGTTTGTTGCATCTTCCTGATTCAGTACGTAACTTTGGTCCCTTACCGTACACTTCTTGCTTTGCATATGAAGATCTTAATGGAACTATTGACTGCTTAATTAAAGGAACACGGTATGCTCAATTACAAGTTTGCTCTGCTGTGTCAATTTTTAACAATATCGTCCTGATAAAATCAGAAACTCTGCACGAAAATGAAGAAGTAGTTAAATATTGTAAAAAGATGGAATTTTTTTCTATGAGAAAACGAAAACTAATACCAATTTTCGACAAGTGTTTTATTTTTGGAAACCTTAAAAAGGCTAATGAGTTGATTCCCTTAGTGACTTATTTGATGAGAAAAGCAAATATGTGTTTACAAGAAACAATAAATGTGTATACGTTTCCGCGGATATATAGACATAGCATGGTGTACGATTCGGAACAATATGAGCGAGAGAGAAAGACGAATTCTTCTGTAGTAATTTATCGCGACAATCAAAGAGAATGTATCGGAAAAATAACGAAGTTTGTCAAAATTTGTTACTGTGTCAACGGAACTAACTGTAACGTAAATTGCGTAGGTACTCATTTCTATGCGGTTATAAAAAAATGTCAATCGATTGAAACTATCTTTGCAAATAGTGAAATTGAGAATATGATGAACCTGTGCATTGAATCTGAAGATGATTTTTGTATAATCGATATTGAACAGATAGTAACTGTGTGTTTTATGATTGAAAAAGACTGTGAAGATAACATTAATACGTTTTATGTAATTAAGCCTGTTAACATAACTGAAATTGACTACGTTTATATTAATTGAACAATAATTTAAATTTTGTATAATATAAGCTAGTTGTCGATAGACATATATAATAATAAAGATTATTGTAAAACTTCTAATTCCAATCTCTATTGTTGTAAAGATTAATATTAATTTAGTTAAAGTTTTAAGCCATATTAGGTCAAGGACTAGTAGATGTTTCTTATTTAAGCCCAAAGATGAATGGTCCATCTTCCCTTTTGTTCGAGAGCTATATTCTCTCTTCCCATTAGTTCGATGGGTATCCATCGAACTTGAATACTAGTAAAGCTAGAAGATTGTGGTATCTGTTCGAGTTATGTAGATGTTCATTAAGTGAAAGATAGTGGAAGAAAAATTTTTTAATAAGAGTAAAGACAGACTGAAAAAATAATTGGGGTTGGTGTCCAAGCCAGGAATCGAACCTGGATCTCCCTGATAACATGTCAGGAGCTCTACCAGTTAAGCTACCGGGTCCCCTTCCACAATCACCTTTCACAGTCCTCTCTTATACTCTCAATACTTACTAACCCTCCCTTCCATTTTTACCCAAACTACGTACTACGATGGTAATGTAGTAATTATTCGGCTATTGATAAATTAATTCATGAAATTTTTAAGACCTAGTTGATAATATTTAGTTAAAGTTTTAAGCCATATTAGGTCAAGGACTAGTAGATGTTTCTTATTCAAGCCCAAAGATAGATGGTCCATCTTCCCTTAAGTATAGGAGAGGAGTATAAAAGAGGACTGTGAAGGTGATTGTGGAAGGGGACCCGGTAGCTTAACTGGTAGAGCTCCTGACATGTTATCAGGGAGATCCAGGTTCGATTTCTGGCTTGGAAACCAACGCCAATTATTTTTTCAGTCTGTCTTTACTCTTATTAAAAAATTTTTCTTCCACTATCTTTCACTTAATGAACATCTACATAACTCGAACAGATACTACAAGCTTCTAGCTTTACTAGTATTCAAGTTCGATGGATACCCATCGAACTAATGGGAAGAGAGAATATAGCTCTCGAACAAAAGGGAAGATGGACCATCCATCTTTAGGCTTGAATAAAAAACATCTACTAGTCCTTGACCTAATATGGCTTAAAACTTTAACTAAATATTATCAACTAGGTCTTAAAAATTTCATGGATTAATATCAATATTTATTCGATGGTCATGAAGATATTTTAGCGCATCGCTGTTATTTTATAGAATTAAAAAGCTTGTAAATTTATTTTTAAGTCCGCTTAAATTCCGATAAATAATTAGCCAGAAGCTGAATTAAAAATTGGTACTATCTACTTTTCAGGTTAATTCGTTAAATATTCATAAACTTTTCCGTTTGATATCAGCGGAATTTCCGCCGGAGCTTTATAAGAATTCTTCCGAAATTGATCCTGTGTTCAAGAAGAAATGTAAGGAGATCGAAATTAATTATATATGGTAAGCTCATTTTTTGCAAAGACCGCTTGAATTCTGAAGAAAAAGTAGCGGAAAACTGAATTAAAAATTTGTATTGTCTAGTATTCAGGATAATTCATCAAATATATATGTACTTTTCTGCCGAACGTAAGCAAAAATTCCGCCGTAACTTTATAAGAATTCCTCCGGAATTTATTCACTGTTCGAGGAGAAGTTTTAGGGCATCGGTACTAATTAATGAAACTAACAACCTGCTAAATTTACTTTAATGACCACTTAAATTCTGATGAATAATTGGCCAGAATCTGTATCAAAAATTTTTGTCAACTTTTATAAATATTTTCTTGAATATTTCTGTATTTTTCGTCATGATATCAGCAGAAATTTTACCGGAGCTTTATAAAAATCCTCTCGAATTTATTCAGGGCTTCAAGACAAATTATAAGGCATCGTATAAATTAAATATCTGCTAATTTTATTTAAAGACTGCTTGAATTCCGATGAATTATTGCCGAGAATCTGAATCTAAAATTTTCATTATCTACCTCTGAGAATAATGAACGTATATGTACTTTTCAGCAAGATTTTAGCGGAAATTCCGTTAGAGTTCTATCAGATTCACTTCAGAATTTATCCGGTATTGAAAGAATTTTAGGTTGTCGGTATTAATCAATAAAACAGAAAAACTCCTAAATTTACTTAAATTGCCGCTTGAATTCCGATGAATAATAAACAGAAATCTGAATGAAAAATTTTTAGTGTCTAATTTTTAGGATGATTTATCATTATCATATATCGATTACTTTTTCGCTTTATAACAGTGAGAATTCTGTTGGTGCTTTATCAGAATTTCTGTGTAACTTATCCGGTGTTCAAGAAGGAGTTTTGGGGAAAAGTTAGATTTTGAGTCAGCAATTACATGTGATCGTTTGCATTACTTGCAATAATGTCACGCGACTTTATGTATAATGGTTGGTCAAAAGTCACAAAAACTGTGTTTTGTTTTACCTTTGCGCCTTCTCGACTAGCAAATTTTAATGCTGTATTTAAAGCATCATACGAGTCAGCTTTTAAATTAATGAAAGGCAAAAAAATGATTTTAGACTGGTCATGATCCGAATTTTTTGTGTGTATTTCGAAAAAACCATTCCACCCTGGAAAATTTGGAATCTTCAACCACTTTCCACACATCCAAGTCACGTCAGAAGCTGATAATAATACTCTTCGGTCAGAATTAGATCGCAGTGTTAAAATATCTTCTATTGGTATATTTTTCCAACTTTGTGTTGTGCTTCTGTGGAAAAATTCTGTTTTTATGTGACCACTCAGTGCTAATTCTTGAGATTTTGGAATTGTTTTTAATCTTGGTATGATGGTACTTAGAGGGATCGACGAACTTGGTGTACCAATTGCGATTCCACCAGTGATATGACATGAATTTTTCCCATCTAAAGTGTCGTTTTTAAAATCAACGTTATCAAAAGCAAATTGAATAAAACCCTCTTCGTGAGCTGCTATAAAATTATTTTTCGCCGCAGTGCATGAAGCTTCATAGCGCAACGTTTCTTCATAGCTACTTGCGAATCCAAGCCGAGATAAAATACGTATGAGATCTTTAGATTCATATTTACGGTGAATGTGAACTGACAAACTGAGTAATAAAGTTGAAATAAATGAACGCGGTTTTATTGCAGCCATAATAGTGTGAGCTATGCCTAGGACTTTCTTCTCAATTGAATTATTATCGTTATTTTTATCTCCAATAATGGTTGATAACAGTAATTTTAAAGATTTCGGAGTATCTTTTTCTGCTTGTTTTATAAAATCTTCTTCACTGGGATAAATGTCTGGTTCATAGGGAGTCATCCTGATATCGTCGCGAATAATATTAGCAGCCATCTCGATGATTTCACTTCGTTTTTCTTCATCTGTTTTTGGAACACTTTCGTAAAAATGATCAATTTCTAATTAACTCTTCAACATGAAAAATGACCTCGATTGCTACGAACTGCTCCAAGATCGGTTGATGCGTTGAAGAGAAATCAATGACGATAAATTTCAATGAACGAATTTTTTTCAGATAACTCCTGAATTTATCGTCTAATCGTTTATTTGTAATAAAATTCTTTAGTTTTTCAATAATATCCCGTAACTGCCGCTAATTAGGTTGAAATTGGTTGATACATTCAAAAGGTATAGTCAAAAATTTTCAAAAAAAGTGTATTTCTTTAAATAACTTCGAAATTTTTTTTGGAATATTTATGATGTCACGAAATGACAATAATATTTTATTTCTTCATCTGGTCCCTTTTTTTTTTTTTTGAGAATTTCTACAAAGCTCTCCTAAACACGCTAAATTCTGCCTAGCAGATAGAAACTTAGTTGATTAGTATAGAAGTTATTGCCGTTTATGGACATTCATAAAAAAGTTTTTTGAATATACTCAAAGAGATCAAAAACGTATAACAGTTCTATCATAAAGCTCGGAGAGCAAAAAACAGCTGTAAAACCATATTTCTGAGTTCGACTTCCAGTGCTTACGAGATAAGTTTTTCAAGATAAGTGATGCGAAGTTAAAAGAGTAAATTTTCGAGAGAGTTTGATAAAAATGAAGAACAGTTTAAAGTCAATAAAGGTCAATTTCTTCACAATTTAAATCACAATCTACAGATGGTGTAGTATAATCTGAATGAAAAGATATTTAATTAATAACTTTAAGTAAATAAGAGCAATACTACATTTGCATACTATCTTCTACTTTATGAACATTGTTTATGACTCTTAACTTCCCGCTAAGAAAATTGAAAATTTTCAAAAATCGGGAAGTTATTGGTTTGACCCCGTTTTTCGAAAATCGAGTTTTCATCGGATCTTGACGTTTTGAGGTCCTAGGAAGCTTTCCTGACTATTTTCACGATGATGTCCGTACGTCTGTATGTATGTCTGTGTGTATGGGTGTGTGTATGTAAACCTCTCGTAACTTTTGAACGGCTTGACCGGTTTCATCGCGGTTGGTGTCATTTAAAAAGGCTTTGCCAAACTTAGATTTCCTGTGAGTTGGAACCGATTCGGACCAGTAGATTTCGAGAAATTGCAAAAAAAGTGACAAAAAAAGTTGTTTTTTTTTTTCATTTTTTTGAAATATCTCCGAATTGGCTAACCGATCAACTTCAAAAACTAATCAGCTTTTAACAGCGTTCGTGAGATATCGTTGTCGAAAAAAATCGAAAAAAGTGTTTTTTTGTAATAACTCCGAAATTTTTTATGAGATCAATTTTTTTGTTAAGAACTTTTTATAGAGCTCAAAAAACCACATCGATCGCCGCCTACCGCGTTAAAATCGGTTGATTAATTAAAAAGTTACAGCAATTTGAAAATTAGAAAAATCGTGTTTAGTCGAATTTTGATAAGACTTTTAAGCTCGAAGAGCTCAAAAGCATAACAAAGCTATCTCTTTGAGCTCGGAGAGCTTAAAATAACACATAAATTGTATTTTTGAGCTCAAAGAGCTCGAAAACGTCATAAGTGCAATTTTAAGCCCCTAGGTATGGAATTAGCGGGAAGTTGCATGGATGGCCTTCAGGTTCAACCGTTTTTCTGATTTTTTTTTTGCAATTTTAGCCTTGTTACGCAATTTATTTGAATTTAAAATGTAGACAAATCAAAAGACTTTTATCGTATTAATTTGTTTCATTTGCATAACTCCAATTTCTCGCCATTTTTAGCGATTTTCGGCATTATTTTTTGCAATTTACCTAAAATTCTGATGGTGTACAGTCCAAACAGACCTCAAATTTGGATTCAATGCATTGAGGTAATAACCCTAGGTGGGTCTGGTCAACGGTACAGAGCACATTTTTGCGGGTTGGTGTTATAGATAACTTACTGTACAAAACCCTGTAGTAATTTACGCCTCAGGCTAGAAAGTCAGACATTCCAAGCTACGTGGAAGAATGCGTCGCGAGTCGAAGATAAGGGTGGCAAACGCTGGTTGGCAAACTTACTTTTTCGCTGGCGCGTTTAATATTTTTCATCATATTTTTAACCAAAAGTTTAAAACTTGCCCGTACAAGAAAAATGCGAAATTCCTCCGGTGATTCCGCAAGGACATTCTGAGGAATCCGTACTTTGACATAAATATAAATTCCATAGGAGTTCTGAATGAAATCGTAGAAAATGATCATCGTTAGAAAATTAATAGACCAATAACATGGATTCGTGAAATCATAATATATTAATTATTCCTCACAGATTTCTCAAAAGGTTTCTCAGAAAAATCCGAAGGAAGCTCTGTGGAGTCTAGCTTTCAGTCTTAATTCCGCAAGCCTTCCAAAAAAATTCTGGAAAGTATCAACCGGGATTCTTCCGCATTTTCCCAAAAAATCTTGAGAAGTCTGTAATGAATTGATCAACACATCATGATTTCATAAATCAATATTACTACTTTATTTATTTTCTAACGGTGATCATTTTTAATAATTTCATCCAGAATTCCTCTGGAATTTATATTTGTGTCAAAGTATGAATTCCTCAGAATTTCCTGGCAGAATCTGCGGAGGAATTCCATAACTTTTTCACATAGATGTGTTATTTTCTTTATGGAGAAATTAGTGCAAATGTCAAGCTGTTTATTAGTTTGTAGACATTATTCCATAAGGAAGAACTCACACTTCTTGTTTTTATAACAGGGCAAAAAGTTCATAGTTTCAGTGCAGATACCCAAGCAGGAGCTCCTAGAGTTGATTAACGAGGCCGGGCTTGGGTCAGCATTGGAAAACCAGCTTTGGCACACCTTAATTGGCCCATGCTTAGGTCATGACTTGGAAATCAATCTTGGACAACCCAATGATTACCCAAGCCTGGGCCAGGACTGGGTTCCCCTGTCTTGGCCATTTAATGAGAATCCAGACTTGGGCCAGGACTGAGCAACCTAACTTTGGCCGTTCAATGGCAACTTAAACTTGCCATTCACGACTGAAGAGCCTAGCATAGGTCTTTCCAATGATTACCCAAGCTTGGGCCAAGACTGGTTGACCTAGTATAAAAATTAGGATAACGGTTGACTCTAAAGGCCATCCCTGCAACTTCCTGCTCATTTTGTACTTAAGCGCTCAAAGTTACTCATTACGTTTTTGAGCTCTTCGAGTTTAAAAATATGATTGTTTTGTCATTTTGAGCTCTCCAAGCTCAGAACTCTAATAGTAGTTTGATAAAACCCAATTTTTTGAATTTTCAAACGGCAATAACTTTTGGATAAATGAACCGATTTTCACGTGGTTGGCGGTATTCGACGCAGTTGTTAAAGCCCCAAAAAGGGATCATTAATTTCAAATTGACCAAGACCGTAATTTCGAAGTAATTAAAAAAAACCACATTTAAAAAAATTTTTTGTAGTTTATTTGAGATTTCTCAAAATCTACCGATTTAGATTGGTCCAAATGGTATTTAAAATCTAAGTTTAGTCAAGTCCTTTCGAATAGCGCCAACTACGATGAAATCAGTCAAGCCGTTCAAAAGTTATGAGAGGTTTACACACACACACACACACACACACACACACACACACACACACGCACACCTGCACACCTGCGGCAGAGGAGAAACTGCTACATGGCGCGTCTCCCCGTAGTGGATGGGTTGACACTCGCTGTCCTTGGATGACACTAGGTCTCTTAGTTGATGAGGTACAGAGGGTAGGAGCTAAATAAAGTACATTCCAGTGAACAAAACTCCCCTCTAATTGGTTGGTCACACTAACTGACCTAGCAAGACGATTGGTCCCTGCTGTAACTCACTGGGAGTGTCCGGAACCTGTATCGTAGTTTCCGACGATGCAGGCCACGGCTGATGTGAGCTTGCTCTGCCGAGGTGTAAGTTGCAGCAGTGGATCAGGAGCCAGCCACTTCGGGCCTTGATCAGGAAGTACGCAGTGAGTGTTAGAGATCGGAATCTTCACCGCCCCGAGCGAGCTTAGTCCGTCCGTGTATACCGGGACTGGCTAAGTGTCGGCTAGGCCTCAGGGAACTAGGGTAGGAGTACTATCTCCGAGGGTACACCCGTTCCTAGTTATGACAACCCGCTCCACTCCGTACGATGCGCTGGTAAATCAAAAAGTATGAGTAATTTACAGGAAACAAACAAGAATAAAAACGAGCTTCATGCCCAACAAGCAGCGATTGAAGCAAGCGCTGAAGTGAAGAGAACGCAAGCGCTTGAGCGCCTTGCAAAGCTGACTATTGAGCTGCAAGAGTTTGTCCAAACAAAGATCAATATCCACAAGGAGATAAAGACCAAGACAACCGGTGTATTTAATGCTCTGGGAAGATTCAAGAAACTGCACGAGGAACGGCAGTCATCACGACGACGCATTCAAAGTGAAGTTGGGACTGAAGAAGCAATGGACACTGAAGCCGATGGTGACGGTGAATCTGCTGCTAAGGATAAAGGTGAGAATGGCACAAGGCCCGGAAAGAGAAAGCAACGAAACTCGCCAAAGCCAACCGACAAAGTCACCAAGAAGAAGGACTTGAAAAAAAGCCCACCGCAACGAGTAACAGAGCATATTGACGAACCTAAGAAAACGACTGATTGGGAAAAAGTACAGTCTAAGAAGACGAAGAGGAAGCTAGCTAGAGAGCAACTCTCAAAGCAGCCGTCCAAGGAGCCCAGGCCAGAGCCTAAGCGGAAAAAACCACGCAAATGGATCAGACCCGACGCACTGATCATCCGCCCGGCCGAGAAAACAAAGTATGCCGAGATTCTGCGTCGCATAAAGCAGGACGTCCCAGATGAGCAGGTTCGTTCAACAGTAGATAAAATCAACAAGACCAGAAATGGCGACTTGTTGATTACGATTTCGAGGAAGAGCACTGACAAAGGCCAAGCCCTTCAAAAGACGATCGCAGACATCCTTAAGGAGGAGGCCGAAGTGATCTGCAAAGAACCAGAGGAGACCATCGAGATCCGAGATATCGATGACGACAAGACGAAAGAGCATATTCAGGCCGCTCTAAAGAGGGAAGCTGGAGAAAGTTGTGAAATCCCTCTAGAGGCAATCAAGATCCGTAAAGCCTTTAGGGGTCCGCAGACAGCCACAGTGTCACTGCCAGCAGCTGCAGCACAAAAGTTACTGGAAGGAAACTGCAGAATAAGGATCGGCTGGGTCAATTGCCGAATGAGAGCAACGAAGAAACCCATACAATGCTTCAAATGCTGGCACTTTGGGCACTTCGGATCTCAGTGCAAAAGCGAAGTCGACCGGTCTAAGCACTGTATAAGGTGCGGAAAAGAAGGCCACAAAATTGCTGATTGTAAAAATCTAGCTAAATGTGCACTGTGCGTTGAACAGCACGGCGTAGAAAAGGCGGCACACCATGCAGGCACGAGCAGATACCTCGTCTTCCAAGAAGCGCTCCAGAAGATAACGAAGCCAAGAATATGAAGATATTACAGCTCAACCTCAATCATTGTGAGGCTGCGCATGACCTGATCATGCAAACTGTGCGCGAATTAGAGGCAGACGTAGCACTTATAAGTGAGCCTTATAGACACCTGAGTAATCAACCCTGGGAATCCGACAGTACTAACAAAGCCGTCATCTGGTCCTGCGGTAAATGTCCTTTTCAGAAAACAGTCAACAATAAAGAAGCCGGCTTCGTAGCAGCATGGGTAGATGGCCTCCGCTTTTACAGCTGCTATGCACCACCTAGCCTCTCTAATGAACAGTTTGAAGACTTCATTGATCGGCTAACTGAGGACGCAAGAAAACACTTTCCCGTGGCAATAGCTGGTGACTTCAATTCCTGGGCAACAGACTGGGGCAGCAAGTTCACTAATTCACGTGGAAAAGCACTTCTCGAGGCAATGGCTTCACTGGACGTGATCCTTCTTAACACCGGTGACACGCCAACGTATACTAAGGGAAAGGCAAACTC
Organism: Cotesia congregata; assembly: GCA_905319865.3. Taxonomy (NCBI): domain Eukaryota; kingdom Metazoa; phylum Arthropoda; class Insecta; order Hymenoptera; family Braconidae; genus Cotesia; species Cotesia congregata. The sequence goes on from CAJNRD030001123.1 coordinate 11,637,753, forward strand.
AATTGTCGACCTTACATTTGTCAGCAGTTGCTTATCCCGAAGAGGTTTTTCTTAGAAAGTCTTGAACATCTACACAGCCAGTGAACATAGTGCGATACTATGGGAAATATCAACGGGCCAGAATCTAACAAGAGTCAACAGGAGCGCTAGCGCGGTTGGGTGGAAAGTTAAATCTCTCGACCTCACTGCTTTAGTAGTAGCCCTAGAGTGCGATCCGATCATCGTAGAAACTGCTGAAGAGAAGACCAAGGACCTAATGAGAAGAGTCACCCAGGCTTGCGACGCCAGTATGTCTCGGAAACGTGGCATGAATTCAAGACCTTCGGTGCATTGGTGGAACGATCACATTAGCATTCTACGCTCAGAGTGTCTTAAAAAAAGAAGAAAGTCGCAGCGTGGCTACAGACGACTTAACTCCGCAGAGCAGTTGGCAGAGTATAAAAAGGCCCGTCGAGAACTAAACAGAGCCATTAAAGAAAGCAAAAGTCGCTGCTGGAAAGAACTGGTCGCAGAAGTAGAGAGAGATCCATGGGGCAGACCGTATCAGGTGGTTATGACCCACCTGAAATGCCAGCCAATGCCATCACCTACGTGTCCACAGCTCCTCGAGAAAATTGTTACTACGCTGTTTCCCCAACAGCCGGTATTCACCTACAAGTTGAAACAGCTCAACCCTGAAGACATCCCAACTATCAAGTTGGGCGAGTTGACAGAGGCAGGCAATCGAGTAGGGAATAATAAGGCGCCGGGATTGGACGGAATCCCCAATATTGCCCTGAAATCAATACTTAGGGCAATACCGTGATTATTCCTGGACGTTTACGATACATGCCTGAAGGAAGGGACTTTTCCCCAGAAGTGGAAACAGCAACGACTAGTGCTACTTCCGAAGGGGAAAAAGCCGCCGGAAGAACCGTCATCCTACCGACCACTCTGCATGTTGGACACGGCCGGCAAGATATTCGAGCGCATAATTCATCAGAGAATAGAGGCTGTAGTCGACCCACTCCTGGCAGAGAACCAGTTTGGTTTCCGAAAAGGACGGTCAACTCTGGATTCGATCAAATTGGTTGTTGATACAGCCAAGGATGCAATCGCTGTAACGAGATGGAAGGGTGGAAAGAAGAAATACTGCTTGGTGGCTACTTTGGACATCAAGAATGCCTTCAACTCCGCTAACTGGGACTGCGTTGTGCGGGCACTAGAGGAAAAAAACGTACCAGGATACCTTCGCAGAATAGTAGCGAGCTACTTCACGAATAGGATTCTGAAATATGACACGAAGAATGGTACGGAAGTGTACGAAATCTCCGGAGGAGTGCCACAGGGATCAGTCTTAGGTCCTTTGCTATGGAACATCATGTATGATGGCCTCCTGAGAATAGCATTGCCTACGGAAGTCAAACTTGTAGCATATGCGTATGACATAGCTGTCGTGATCGTCGCAAAGCACCTCGAAGAGAGAAATGGCATTTGATATTACATTCAGACGAGTCAATTTGTTGATGGACATGATGAACTTGCAACTAGCCAAGCATAAAACCGAGGCAGTGCTCATCACCAGCAGAAAAACGGTAGAAACCATCAAGTTGAGAGTCGGAGAACAAGAAATCACATCACAACCATTTATCCGTTATCTGGGAGTGATGCACGACTCAACTTCAAACAGCAGGTCGAACACGTCAGTGCCAAAGCGTCAGTAGTGAGGGCTAGTCTCGCACGGCTGATGCCTAAAATCGGTGGCCCAATGCAGAGTAGGGGGCTACTATTGTCATCAGTAGTCACATCAGTGCTCACTTACGGAATATCCATTTAGGCTGATGCACTGGAAACCCAAGAATCATGGAGAAAAAAGGATCCTGAACCAGAGAATGCAACTAGATTCACTAGTGGAAGCAATGTTGTCATCAGAAGCTGCCTGGAACGCTACCAACACGTTTGCAACAGAAGTTCTCAAATACTTGCGTTCCACCGAAAGAAGAAGAGCAAATAGCAGAAGATAGAAAGAAGGAAGTTAACACCTTAGCCACCAGAAGGAAGAGCAGTAGCTAGATCCTCCCTTCACGAAGTAATGCCTGACGGCGGTTTCCATGAGGGATTAGAGGAAAGAAGGAAAAGGGGTTTAGGGTTTAGTGGGTAGGGGCGTTAGCACCGAGTTTTAGTATGACGCTGCGTCGAGTTGCCACATATCCAGGCCAAACAGCTATGCCTAGAATCCGTAAAAAGAATTCCCCTCTCCCCCTAAGAGAGAAAAAACACACACACACACACATACAGATACAGTGACAACCTCTCGGGAATAGTCAGGGAAGCTTCCTAGGACCTCAAAACGTCAAGATCTGATGAAAACTCGATTTTCGAAAAACGGGGTAAAACCAATAACTTGCCGATTTGTTAAAATCTTCGATTTTCTTAGCGGGAAGTTAAAAAAATAAATAGCAATTAAAAAATTTCTTATTCATCATTTTAACTAACAACTACCCATCTTATATAAAATAATTCAACCCTGTCGTCGAATTTTACTATTTTATTTCAAAGGATTCAATTCATTCGAAGTTGTATTTTGAATACTTATTTGGTTTAACATAAAATAATTAAAATCGAAGTATATTTTATTATCTACCTCTGTTAATAAATTCTATAGTGGTGAATAAACCTGGGCTTGCTTTTGCTTCAAAACTTGGGCCAGGCTTTATTAAAAAGCTTGGGTCAGTCTTGGTCAACAAGCTTGGGCGAGACTTGGCAACCAAGCTTGATACCCTGTCATCACTCTAGACTGCTACCAATGCTGAGCCAAAACTGATTTACATGCCTTAGCTCTGGCCTTAGCCAGAGTCTTACAATTTTGCGCTGAGCCTGAGCCAAGCCTGAACTAGTCGTTATTTCTTGTCTGGGTATGAAGAGACATAGAATGCCCGATCAATTAACCGAATCATCGAAATTTTTTCTGATTATACTTTTTAGAAAACACTAAAAAATTAAAAATTACTAGAATAAAAATAAGATAGTAAAATGAGTGTACTTGGTAAAGTTGGTGAGCCATCAAGACTTGAGTAATTATTCCGTTCAAACGAGGTTTTTTCATTAGGCCTTTCATTGCTAATCGATGAATCTCTCCTTTTTTGTTTCATTTCTGCTATGCTTTGTGTACTTCCATCACTTTCTGTACTATTATGATTTGTAGATGACGAACATCCGACATGTTTTTTTTTTTTTACTTTAGCTCGCCGAACAGTTGACAAATCCCTTGGAGTTGCGGTCAATAATGATGCAGGAGTTATGTAAAACATTTTTATAAGATCAAGTGGTCGATTCTTTGGTATTGATACATTTTTCTCTTTCAGTTTATCTGCTGCAATGTTTTTTTGAACCAGCGTATTTTGTTTTGACGTTTTATGCGTTGATTTTTTTTGTGATCGTGGAGTTTTATTCTGTTCAGCCGTTTGATGACTATTTGAAAAATTTTTTGAATTCTTATCAATAGCAATATCAAAATATTCTACTATTTCGTTATTACTATTATTTAAACTACCTTGTATTTCTCTAAATTCTATCAAGAATGTATTATCTTTAAACGAAGTTTTATTGTTACTCTCTTGATTATTTGAAATTGGAGTGTTGAGACCATAGCTAGCCGTTTCGATTTCTTCATTCACAAATTGGGATGATAATGGTGACTCTTCAAGAATTCCCAAAGGTGATACAGTAGCTTCATCAAGCTTCTTATCAGTTACGTTTTCAACCAGACTTTCTTGATCCCTTTCGACGGGTGTACTTTTCTTAATTTTTTTTGTAGTTGACCTCTTCATTTTTAAATTTTTTGTCGGTTTTTCTTCCTCATCTCGTTCTATCAATAATGTTTTATTTTTTTCCATTATTTCTTCTATCTGAAAGTCACTTGATTTATTTTTTTCCTTATTTCTATCGACATCAACAGAATCAACCTTTAATTTGGTATCGAAGTCATCATTAATATCTGTTTCCCCGGATACCGATGTAGGTGTTAACATGACATTGCGCTTAATCAAAGAATTCAAATGCTCATCTGAATTCTCGGAACAAACTTTTTCATCTTCAATCTTTTCAATGTTCGAGCTCGACGATATGCTCTTGAACTTTTTGTTGTCAACAAGAAGCTCAGATTTTTTTGGGGCAGCTTGAATTTCCAGTGAACTTGATGTATAAATATTTTTATTTTCAAAACAATTTTCTCGTGAAGTTTTAAATGATTCATCATTACTTATTAAATTTCCAGTGACTGAAACAGTATCACATTTGGATGATTCATTTTCACTTACCACTGCAGAACTTTGACCAGAAAATGAATTGGAATTTTCAAGTATTAATGGATTTTTTTTCAAATGAATTGACTTTTCGAAAGGGTTCGAAGCACTACTTTTGTCTAATGCAAGTACATTAGTGACTTGCTCATTACCAGTTAAAGTCATCGATGTATGACACTCGAATTTCTTGATACTGTGTTGAGTATGATTGTTCTTTGAGTCTTTATTTGAATCATCTATATTTGCATCAAAAGTACTTTCTTTTTCTAAGATATTATGATAATCAGATATTCTCCACGAATTTGAAATCCCATTTTGTTCTGCATTCATTTTTTCTATTGAAGAAACTGACATACTATCAGCAATGGAGTTGGGTTGTTGATTATTATTATTATTTTTATTTACTGTGACTATAACTTCTGAATCACCTTTATCCTTAATATTTGATGTTCTAGGTTGAAGTAGAAACTGATTGTTTATTGATATTCTTTTTATTTCATCCGAGTTCATTTGATTAATATCCTGTAAAGGAAACTTACAAATCTTATTAGCAGTTTTCTGGCATTTATCAACTTCCAATTGTTCGCTATAATCTTCAACGAGATTTTGCAAATTGTTCGACACAATTAGTGATCTTGATTCTTCTTGCCTGTTTTTTGGCTGCGCTTGAATGAACTTTTCAAACGGTGGATCATACTGAGCTTGAATGCTTTGTTGATTGTTTGAACCCCTTCCACTTTTGACCTCAATGCCTCTTTCAATGATATCTTTAGAGCAAGTGTCAATATCTTCTGAGCAGCAAACGTTACCTTTTAATTGCAATGTTTCAATATTGATTGTATTTTGTTGCTGCGTATAAGTACTTTGTAGTTCGTGTAATTGTGTTTTTGATATCAAATTTTCTTTTATTTGTAAATAACTACTGTTATGTGAATGATGGTTTGATAATTCATCTGTATGCTGATTGTTTCTTGATTGAACTAAAATACATAACGGTGGAAATCTACTATTGTTTTTTAAATCTTCGAGATTTTTCTCTATCTTTGTCTCTAAAATTGAATTTGTGACAGTTTTTTTGTTGTTATTATTACAGTTATTATCCTTAAATAATTTATCATCAATTGCTAAAGAGAAGGAATGTTTATCATCTACTTGATTTAATTCACTAGACGTCAACGAATTTTCTTCTAATGTATTTGTAGCTCTTGAAAGAGAAGTATTTTCTTCATTAATTTTAGCCTGCTCTTCGGCAACAAGATTATCAAGTAATTGTGCCTGAACTTGAGAAATTGCTGATTCATGTTTGGGTATACCAGAACTGAGTTGAATATCTGATGACAATCGTTTTTTCATTAATTTTCGAGTCATTCGTCTTTGTATTGTATCTCGCAGCCCCTTTGGTAATAATTTGGATTTTGAAGTATGTGATATTATTTTTGATGAAACTTGATGTTTGTCTTTAATGGAAAATTTTTCCATAAGAAGTTCCCCGGCACTTTTTTCATGTTTTTCGAAATAATTTTGAAGAGTTGCGTTAGTTTTTAAGGATTGACATTGCAACTGGATTGCGAAGTGGTCACGGCGGATGTGATTAGTTTGATACTGAGAGTAAGAGTTCACTTTATGTCGACCTGACATAATTCCTGGAGAGAGATGATGGTATAAACTTGCCGGTGATTCAGAGATCGTTGATAGAAGAGAGGCATATCGTAAAGGTGTATGAATTCTGAGGAAAATGTTAGGAGAGTGAGTATTATTCAAAATTCGAATTAATAATGAAATGTTATTTTATTTATCTTTAAATAATCTTAAAACAAATTGCGTGTAAGTATATTCGGATACTTATACCAGCACACAAAAAAAAGTGGCTTCTACATTTGGCTGAACTTACATAGGGTTATGTATTTCGATGCGCTGAATCCGAATTTTCAGTCGTTTTATCCCGTACACCTCCAAAATTTTAAGTAAATTGCAAAAAAAAAACCAAAAATCGCAAGAAAATGAAATTATGCAGGCGAAAAATTTTTTTAACTTCCCGCTAAGAAAATTGAAAATTTTCCAAAATCGGGAAGTTATTGGTTTTAACCCGTTTTTCGAAAATCGAGTTTTCATCAGATCTCGACGTTTTAAGGTCCTAGGAAGCTTCCCTGATTATTCCCGCGAGGGTGTCACTATGTCTGTGTGTGTGTGTGTGTGTGTGTGTGTGTGTGTGTGTGTGTGTGTGTGTGTGTGTGTGTGTGTGTGTGTGTGTGTGTGTGTGTGTGTGTGTGTGTGTGTGTGTGTGTGTGTGTGTGTGTGTGTGTGTGTGTGTGTGTGTGTGTGTGTGTGTGTGTGTGTGTGTGTGTGTGTGTGTGTGTGTGTGTGTGTGTGTGTGTGTGTGTGTGTGTGTGTGTGTGTGTGTGTGTGTGTGTGTGTGTGTGTGTGTGTGTGTGTGTGTGTGTGTGTGTGTGTGTGTGTGTGTGTGTGTGTGTGT